>JANHGO010000071.1:29284085-29324788 GCA_024606505.1 Aquila spilogaster | reverse complement strand
TCTCAGAGCACATATATTCCATCACTGACTTGCTTTTTCAGAGCAACAGAAGAAGAAACTGCACACCTACAACACCTCCTTTTTTTTTTTTTTTTTTTTATTATGCATGGGGTCCCACACTATCAAACTATTTCAGGAAAGTGAGACAGCTCAGTGACTTCAGGTAGGGAAGTCAAATGTACGTGCATAAATTCAAATTGGTTAAAACTTCTACCTTTTAAGACATTTTTACAGTTCTCATTTTGATGATGTGCCTTCTGTTATCGTTTCATCCATTGTGTTTTGGTTTGTTCTTATGTATATATACCTACCCCATGTAAGGCTTTTTAAAAAGTTCAAATTTATGCCTGGAAAAAAGTTATTTTTTGCTATGTGCTGATGTGGTACATCTATAACTTCTCAAAATTATCCTTTTAGTGCAATGTTTCAGTTGTGGGAGCTTGTTTTGTTGTTTTTCAGAAAAGTACTGTTCAACATCTATCTTACAAAATGAGTCATCACTAATATCTACAAACCAGCTGTAATAACAGGCTTTGCCAGTGCTGCGTGTTATGTTTATCATTAATGCTTCTACATGTGTCTCAAACTATAGCAAGGTGTTTTAAGATTGTAGCAAAACTTTATACACTGAAGTTCAGTACACTTCAAAGTACTGTGGCAGAAATAGAAGTGTCTGAGATATGGGTTGAGGGAATAATCTGCTGGCTTTCTGATTATATATGCTAAATACTAAACAAATATCCTTAAATTTTCTGACACCTGTGACAAATATTTAGACTTAATTCTCTTTATCCTGAATGGACTCTGCTGTGTCTTGTCTTAGAACATTTGGTACTTAACATGAGGCACTAGAATTTAGATTTCTTCAGTATTTCAGTGCAACTGCAGCATTATAAAAGAAGGTCAAAAAGCAGAACACTAAGATTTTTCCTTGTGTATGTGCACATGCATGCACATACATGTAATTCTTAGGTGAGGAAGTGTGGGTGCGTTATTTCCATGTATATATACATTTAAGTAGGGATATATGAATTATTCCTTGATGAAATTTTACCACATCACAATATGCTGCCATTTTGCAACTCATTTTTGTTGGGCTTTATAGAAAATATAAAATGTTGGGATTGCTAACTCCAGCTTGATTATCCTTTTCAGGGGTTTATTGTGAGCAGCTTTTTGGTTGAATGATGAGCCATTTTTTCATCCTGCTGGCAGTGGAATGATGAAGTAAAAATACCTTTTAAAATGAATTTTGCAAGGTGACAGTTTAAATTGCTGTATTATCCTTTTAGTTTTCATTTGGAAACTTTGTATGTCACTGTCCATTTTAAATGCAGGTTTATTTGAACACCCTTTCTGATGTGAATTTGGAAAAGTTTATTAACAGCATACTTCATTCTGTAATGCTGAACATCATGTTGCAGCCAGTAAGCATTAGATCTAGTATTTGTAGTTTGCAAGTGTATTGGTCTTAAATACAACATTTCCAATATACTCCTGTTAGCTTTATCGTAATTAAAATGATCTGTTGTAACATCAAAATAGCGAGAAAAAAATTGTTTTCTGACAAAGTATTTATTTGCACTACTTATGAATACTGGAGTTTACTGGGACAGGGTTTTTTCTCACCATGTGAGGTTTACTTGTGTGTGGGTAGGTACATACGTTTGTCACGTGTTGACAATCAATTGCCTCAACTGTGTGTATAGTGTATGTAAATATGAACATATTTTTCAAGTTTAAGGGGGAAACCTGCATCTTAATGGTGGTAAAGCTACTCTGTAGTAAGGTGACCCCAACTCAAACCCCTTTTTGCTCCAGATACTATGTGGTTTGTTTTACTTCTTTAGTGAAGATTATTAGTGTTCTTGGAAAATTTTAGCTCCAGGGAAATTTTCCTCAATATTTAATGTATAACATGTTCAGAGAACTATATTTTGAAAAATTAATTTTGGAATAGATAATTCTATGCTATGGCTGTATTTTAACCTAAGAGTTTAAACTTGTCCTATTTTATCATGAACCAATGGCTATCTCTTTTAGGCGTTCAGCATTTTAACTTTGGTCACAAACCAGAAATTTTTGTTTAACTTGGCTTACAAATTTAAATTAATTTGAAGACTGAGTGAGAACCAAGAATAACTTCTTGAGTGAAATCATAAAAATCAAGCAGTACAGACTAGGTACTGTACTTGTAATCCTGGAGGAGGTGTGGAAAATACAATGGAACATGTTTGAGTGAAATGTATGTACTGCACACAAAACAAAAAGATGTTTCTGACGTTAGTAAATCTAATAATATCATCCTTAAATTCTGCAATTCTCTCATTGCCAAAGATACTGCTACCTTGGCGTGTTTAATATAGCATTAAAGCCATTAGCTAGGTCTCATTTGTAACAACCATTTGCATCATAGGAATAGTTTGCGTCAGAAGAGTAAACATGCCCCCTTTTTTTTATTTATTTAAATTTCTTGTTTAGGGTAATTGCAGGACTAAAGTTGCAAAATATCACTCTGTTCCAAGCATGGTAACCGAAGAAGCCAGATCTTCTGCACTTGCATTGCATTCTTGGTTTATATCAAATTGTTCAATATTTTATATTTTCTTCAGTATTTTAAATGCTGTCTGTTTCTAGCATATGGGCCTTAATCTCTCTTGATTATTTTTTAGTTTGTTTTCCCACTGGCACACCCACCCAGATAAATTTTGCTGTGGAAGGCTTTTCTGTAGGTGATTCAAGGTAACAGATCATGACATGGGTGTGGTGTTAGTGAATATATGTATCAGTCTCTCAAAATTTGCATGTCATGACCAGCTGAAGAGCAAAAATACTCACTTGCCTCTTACAGAGTGGTGGAAGGTGATGGAGAGTTGTGAGCAACTTGGTTTGTCAGTAATTCCTGAAACAAGCAGTAAGTGGATTTTATGAGACTGATACGTATGAGGATTTCCACATAGTCATTATGAAATTTTATTTAAAATAAAACAAATCTTGGAACAAGATTTCAAAATGTAACAGCTAGCCATTTCAGATAAACTTGCCAAGTTAGTTTGGCAAGTGTCAAGGCCTGTGACGTTAAAAGTTCAGAAGCAAGCTGTGTAAGTCTAAGGGTACCTTAAAGCTTTCAGAAATGGATTTAGTAAAAATCTGTCCCATGTTATTTGCCTGTATTCGAGATTTAATGAAAAAAAATCACAATTTTTGCTTCTATTCTTTTATTTTTCTCTAGGCCACCCCCCTCCCTGACTTTTTTTTTTTTTTTTTTTTTTTTTACTGTGTTCATCAGATTTTACCAAAGGTAGTGTCTGAGGGGCCAAATGAATTTAAAATGGGTCCATGAATTATCCTTCCTATCATAAATGATTACTAAGCTATTCCTGTGAGGAGCTGTTGATGGGAACAGATGTATAGTAAAAAGTTGCCCTACATTTTAGGTTGTGCATGATGAGCGAAGTGATGAGGTCAAGTTTTATTAACCAATTACTTGATTGTGAGCTCCCAGTGTTTTACAGTCTATACGATGTAAGCAATTTAGAGTGGAGTATCTTTGCATTATGATAGAACTCTTTAAAAGCAATTTAAATTTTGACTCTTGAAAAGATGGTTAATCACTCATTAAAAAGTGGTATGGAATTCACAGAGGGTTTTGTTTTTTTGAGGGTAGAATGGTCAGGGGAGATTTCTATCTAGCAGTATCTCTAAGTAAAGTGACTCTGTGGTGCTTTCTCATGGAAACTTCCTTAAAAATTGGTAGTGGATCCTGTGTGTTTGAGTCCTCATCCTCCCCAGAACTGATCACAAAACAGGAAAATAGTGTGAATGAAGCAGCCTTTTTACCTTTTGTTCTAAAATAAGGAGGACTTGGGAGTGACAGAAATACTGGCTATTGACACTGTTCTTTCTGTTCAGGCGATTATTATTGTTGTGCTAGACTTTCATGTTATTAGTTTATGAAAAATGCAAGTAGTAAAAACTTTGTGGCTTCAAGTATACAGTAGATGTGAGTTAACAGTCACTCAGGATAAACCAACTTGTCGAAGTATTAATAGATTCCTAGTACTGGGGTGTGTCTTGTGTGTTTTTGTGTGCCAGTGTTCAATGATTACTTTGAAACAAGACTTCTGTTTTCTTGCAGATAGTGAATACTTTTGGGATGGATATTACTGGCTGGTTATTTATGGAAAAATATCATATGACTAAATAAAATTGAGTCATTTAACATATTTTCCATATCGAAGATTCCAGGAAAAAGCTAATAATTTTTAATAATTAAATCAGATACTCTTAATACATTGTAGATTTACTATGGTAGCTTTTATTTGCTATTAAAAAACCCCAACAACTAAATTGAGGTACCCCATGCTGCATTTTTTAAATTTGTAATTCCTGTACTTTACAATGAATCTTTTGATCTGTTTTTGTCCTTGTAAGAATACAGGATATGCTGTCAGTTTTACTAGCAAAGAAACATTCTGCAAGGGTTAAAAGATTATTTTCTTACTTTTTTCTGTCATACCAGGTTTGTTTCTCTGAACAAAGGTTTCTGAGGATTTTTACTACTTTAGCATTATGTAATCTTATCTCTGTCATAGAAGGAGCATAAGCAGCAAGTAGCCCACTTCTTGTGGACAAACAGGCTAGGTGAAAGGACATGGATTAGTGGTGTGAGCCCCTCTTCACCAGGACAGCCTTGCCTGCTGGTATGAACCCCAGACGTTCAAGATTTGGTACTGGTGAAGGACTAAACCAAACGGGTTTTTAATAACCGTGACCTCTGCTGTACGATGTCCTTTAACCTGGGACCAGGGAAAATCTTCATTCTTAGACCTGAAGATGGCACGTATTGAAGATCATGTTATTGGTGCATGTAAGCCATTATCTTAACTGTCTTACTGAGCTGGTTAATGCTGTTGACTGTTGTTGAAATGTGAAATGTAGTTACTATTGACTTTGTAAATACCTGCCAGAGATGAAATATAATTATTTTAAATCATTGTAAATAGAGATGTATAAAACTCGACACAATCTGCAATGCAGAAAAAAAATTATATATATATAAATATATAAAGATGTTAAATAAATATTGTGCTGTTTCTGAACAGAAGTTAATACTTCGTGAATTGCCTTTTTTTTTTTTTTTTTTTTTTAAACTTTGATTTACATTGACGGGGGGTGTAATGCAGGGCACAGCTGCAGGGTGTCGTACCTCGGACACTCACGAACGCGTGGGGGGGGACACGGACGGAAGGCGGGAAGCAGCCGCCGGGGACTGCCTGTGAGTTGACTTCGGCTCGTGGCCGCTGTCGTCCGAGTGTTCGTTCCTGTGAAGAAGCGCCGGCAGCGCGGGGCCGGGCCGGGGCGGGCCGTGAGGAGAGCTCTGCCCCGGGAGGAGGGCGGGGCGGGCACGGGCGGTTCCAGCGCGGGGCTCACGGCGGCTCCGCGTCGCCACGGCAACTTCGGGCGCCCGCTGGGCGGGTGCGCGCTTTGCTGGCAGCGGAAGTCCCGGCGTCTCGCCGCTCCCGCCGGCGGGAGGCGGGGCAGAAAAGAGGGTCGCGGATTGGTCGAGGCACAGGTCAGTCAAGGCGCGGCGGCGGCGTTCGGTGCCCGCCCCGCTCCACTCCACCTCAGGGAGTCGCCCGTTGTCTGGCACGTGAGCCCGCTTCCGCGTCCGGCTGCCGCCGCCGCGGGGGGCGGCCGGGAGCCGGCGGCGGCGCGGGGAGGGGGCAGGAGCCCGAGGCCCGGGCCCTCCGGAGGGCGGCGCGGTGAGGCGGGGGACAGTCCCGACGGTTGCTGCCGCGTGCCGCCGCGCGCGCGTTGCGGCAGCGCTCCCTGGCGGCGGGGGCGGGCGGGGCCCACGTGCCTGACCTGGGGGTACTTGCAGGGTGCCCGCCATGAGCCAGCCGGAGGGGAAGGGCAGCGGCGCCCTGGAGGTGAAGTTCGTGCCCGACGAGGAGGTCCTGAAGCACATCACTGACGACGCAGGTACAGCCGGCCCGGGGCAGCGCCCAGCCCGGCGCCGCCCGCTGCTCCCAGGGCGCTGGGAGAGGGGTCCGGGCAGCCGCGGCGCCCCCCGGGAAGGGAGCCCTTCTCCAGCGCCCGGGGCCGCTGAGCGCCTCGGCCGGGCTGCAGGCAGGACGAGGCCTTCGACGTCATTCTCCGCCGGCTGCCTCTTCCGCGATCTGTTTCTGTCTGCGCCCCGGCACGTGGGAAGGGGCAGCTGCGGCACCGTGGCAGGTGCCCTCAGCTGAAGGTGGTGTGGATACTAGCTCCCCGAACAGCAACGTGTGTGTAGCGGCCTCGGGAAGGGGGCACAAGTAGCCTGGCTAACTTCCCAACCCCTGACGTGGTTAAACACATACAGAATCAAATCGAATGAGGTTCGAGGTGGGTGATACGGGAGTCTTTTGGTGCAGTTTTGACGACGTTTAAGGTTTGGAATCTCAGGAGAGGCGTAACGCTTGCCTGTACAAGGCACAGAGCAGCCCGATCTGACTTCACTGTTGGTCCTGCCTTGAGCAGCAGGTCAGACAGACGGTCTCCAGAGGTTTCTCTGCCTAAATTCCCCCATGAGTGTACTGACAGCCTATAGGCCGGGTCTTTCCCACTTGCTTCTCTTTGCTAGGGAAGGTAGGCGATGCCAAATACCATCCCCTTTGCATGCAATTCGATACTTCTGTGTGTGAGTCACTGTCATTTCTCCCAAACTGTGGAAGCTGGTGTGTGCTGAAATGGGGATCTAGTCCTCGTGGAGTGCAGGGGCCAGCTTTTGTGGTAAAGGAGGGACTAATGTCTGTAGGGTCAGCTGACCACCTGGGCATAGACCAGCTATTCTTTTAGCAGGACGTCTTTTCAGCATTGCATTTTTTTAGTGATTTGTACAACAGTAGCTTGGTCTCTTAAGTGGGGCAGCTGCATACTACTGCAATAGAAATAATGAAATAGCAGGAAATTGAAGCTTTTATTGCAATCCTAGGTATTAAAGTAAGGAAGGACAAGACTCAGCTGACAGTCAGTGTGAAGAGATTTGTGAAGAAGCTTGAGAATATTTCAGATGATGAAAATCAGGAGATCCTGGAAGAGAAGAACTATGTTGCTGCTCTTGGAATATGTGCCCAAGGTATTAGGAGGGGAAAACCTAACACAGTTGTGACTTCAGGAGATTCTTGCAGTGTCAAGGTTGTACAATATTGATGAAATTGCTTTTGAGGGCTGACCAGCTCTGGCTGTGCTTGTGGTAACGAGTAGAGGAGAGGATAATGATTCTAGGATTTTGTGATTATGTTTATTTCATAACACCTGCAATATAGAGTCCTTTGAGCCAAATAGTAAAATGTTGTATTCCATCTTCCTTGGGTTGGAAACATACCAGTGCTTTTTAAATAGCTGCAAGTAACATTTCTTTTCATAGATCCAGTGGGAAATGGCTCAAGTGTAAGTGGTGGTGAAGTTTACTCATTCCAGACTCCCAAACGCTCCAGCAAAATGGCAGAGCTGGGTATGTTTTCCTCTTTCTTCTTTCATTCTTGCTGTGGATATGGTCTTTTTTTGAGTACTCTGTTAATGTGATTTGTCACTTCTGTTTATTCAAAAGATATATTTGCAGTATTTCAATAGCTTTTATCTGGCTCTGAATCAGGCTTCCTTAGAAGCAAAAGCACAAGGCTAGGACAAAACAAAGGCATGGTGGGGATAAGAAATAGAGATAATAAACACACACGTAAGAAAAAGTAGAAGTTTCTTAATGCTGCAAGAACATCTGCATGTAAGTGCCAAAGGATGGGTGAGGTTTTATTTGTGTAACTTAGAAGGATATGAGAATAACTCATTATGTAGCAAAGAGTCAAAAAAAGGCAGTATTAGCTTTGCATATCAGGGGATTTCTCCTGCTCAAAGTGTCTGAGTGTACTTGTGTATTGGCTTCGTGTGGCAAGGTTTTTGGTAGCGGGGCAGGGTTACAGGGGTGGCTTCTGTGAGAAGCTGCTGGATGCTTCCCCTGTGTCTGACAGAGCCAATACTAGTTGGCTCTAAGACGGACCCGCCACCGGCCAAGGCCGAGTCAATCAGCGATAGTGGTAATGCCTCTGTGATAACATAGTTAAGGAAAAAAAAGTTGCTGGGACAGACAGAAACAGCAGCTGGAGAGAGGAGTGAGAACATGTAAGAGAAACAACCCTGCAGACACCAAGGTCAGTGAAGAAGGAGGGGGAGGAGGTGTTCCAGGTGCCGGAGCAGAGATTCCCCTGCAGCTCGTGGTGAAGACCATGGTGAGGCAGGTTGTCCCCCTGCAGCCCATGGAAGTCCACAGTGGAGCAGATATCCACCAGCAGCCCGTGGAGGACCCCATGCCAGAGCAGGTGGGTGCCTGAAGGAGGCTGTGACCCCATGGGAAGCCCGTGCTGGAGCAGGCTCCTGGCAGGACCTGTGGCCCCATGGAGAGAGGAGCCTACGGAGCAGGTTTTCTGGCAGGACTTGTGACCCTGTGGGGGACCCACGC
The DNA here is from genome assembly GCA_024606505.1 of Aquila spilogaster. Lineage (NCBI taxonomy): Eukaryota > Metazoa > Chordata > Aves > Accipitriformes > Accipitridae > Aquila > Aquila spilogaster. The sequence continues at coordinate 29,316,291 of JANHGO010000071.1, read as the reverse complement.
TGGAGCAGTCTGTGCCTGAAGGACTGCACGCTGTGGAAGGGACTCATGCTGGAGCAGTTCGTGAAGAACTGCAGCCTGTGGGAAGGACCCACGTTGGAGAAGTTCGTGGAGGACTGTCTCCCGTGGGAGGGACCCCACACTGGAGCAGGGGAAGAGTATGATGAGTCCTGCCCCTGAGGAGGATGAAACAGCAGAGATAACGTGATGAACTGACCATAAACCCCATTCCCATCCTCCTGCACCGCTGGGGGGGGTAGGTAGAGAATCCGGGAATGAAGTTGTGCCCGGGAAGAAGGGATGGGTGGAGGGAAGGTGTTCTGAGATTTGGTTTTATTTCTCATTATCCTAATCTGATTTGATGGGTTATAAATTGAGATAATTTTCCCCAAGTTGAGTCTATTTTGCCCGTGACGGTAATTGGTGAGTGATCTCTCCTGTCCTTATCTTGACCCATGAGCCCTTTGTTATATTTTCTCTCCCCTGTCCAGCTGAGGAGGGGGGGAGTGATAGAACAGCTTTGGTGGATACCTGGCATTCAGCCAGGGTCAACCTGCCACAACTTGCTAGGCTAACTGTGGACTTAGGAGAAACAAGCAGAAAGTGGCAGTTCTGGAGAGGGTAGGCTTTTCTGGTTCAAATAAGATGCTTGAGCCCTGCTGCCACTACGTTTCTTCTCACTTGAAGAGACTTTGTGTGCCCAGCACCATCTGAACTTCATTAGTGTTTAGCTTTCACAGCTACTGATGTATCATACAAAGGATGGATCCAAGGGATAGGGGTCATCCTTCTGTATCACTGTACAGAAACTGGTTTCTGTACGTCTTTATTTCTCCTCTGGGCTTCTGGTGTATCTTTGGAAGTTGTGCATTTGTTACACCTCCTGCAGCAGGGTAGGTTTCACTGGTGCTCCCTCCTGGAGCCATGACTCAGTTTGAAAACTGAGGCAAGTCATACAATGGAAGGCTGGTTTTCTTGAGAGACTGTTAGCAGGATATGAGGGCCTTCCATATTCAGATTAGTGATTCAACTTCAGCTTGTGCTGATTAGTAGTAGAAAGAGGTAAATGAAATACAAGAACCCACCTCCTGGGGAACTGATGTGTTCGCTATACCCGATGCTCTACTATGTCCAGCTGAGCAGTTTTAAAGGACTAAGTGAGCATGACCAAATATTGCTCTGATTTGAAGATGTCATCTCCCAGGGAGCAAAGCGTGCTCTGCCATTGCATCAGCTATACTTGTAAAATAAATTAACTGAGGAGTTCAGTCTTTGAAAATCTTTGTTAAGGATTACATTCACTATTAGGGTTAGAAAAAAATTTGAAGTATCTGGTGCACTTCCTGAAATAGCTAGGAAACTAATACTTACAGAGTGTTTCAAGTATATGGCTCCATGGCTGACTAGCCAGAGCTGGGAGTTTTGTACCTGATGTGAAACTTCTTCCCTTTCCCCTATTTCCTACAGCCTCTGAATTAGCCCAGACGCCAGGACAGAGTGTTGCACCTGATCACTCTGAGTGCCCTGAGAAGACAGCCAAAACCCCTCAAAGCAACAGTAAGTCCTGTGATGCTTTGGGGAACTGAAGCTGAGTTAATAGGGGTTATGTTTCTATTTGTGTGGTGGAGTGGATGCTTGAGTGCCAGCTTCTGTCATGCTTGAGTATTCTAGTCAGCTTAACATTGTAGACTGAACTGCTTGGTATGCATGGGCTCTGGTTCACCTGAGTGTCAGATCTTCTATTCTGCTCTGCTGGTGTAGAGAAAACAGGAACTTCTCTCTCATCTGTTGCTGTGACACTTAATGATTTCCTGTGTTCAACGGAAATGCTTGCACTTGAGAGAATTATGAACTGGGCTGATGTGTTGAGCACCAAATGGGTAGGATTGTGTGGGTGTTCATGTGTAAATTCACACTTTATTATATAATATTCAAGCACCCAGTGCTGTAGGGAGAAATACAGGTGGGAGAAGTCAGTGCAGGTCAACATTGGCAAGAGCATGTTACTTTGTGCTCAGAAATGGAGTCTGATGTGCTCAGGGAGAGGACATTAGCTCGTTTTTCAGCCTCTTCCCTCCCGCTGATGGCCTGCCAAAGCTGTGACCGGAATTAAAAGCTGCCTTCTGTGGTAGTAACATTGACTGTTTCTGTTCTCTCCTTGCCTACCTGTGAGGAACTAGAGGCTTCCCTCATAGGATTAACCACCCAGTGAGCTGATATTCTCGTACAGTGTACCTTTGAACAGTGAATGACTGTTTTTCTAATGGACCATCTTGTGACTCTGTTGAAAATATGCAGTACTCTGAGTAATGCTGTTTCTTGCTTTGCAGAACGTTCAAGTTCAAACAAAGCGCAGCAGAGGGTGAGTGATGACTCTACCTTGCTTGCGGTTTTTTTGTTTGGTTGCTTTTTTTCACTTTTAAAACTTGAACTGGCCAATTACTACAGTTCTGGAAAGAAAGGAGCTTGAAAAGCCTCATCCACAGTACAGATGTCTCTCCTAATCCAACTGGGCAGGAGTAACTCAAGTGAGAACCATAGCTACTGTTAATCAAGACTATGGGATTTAGAGTCAGTAGGCAAATAGTGCGTTTGACAGCTTAATTAGCATGGGTGGAGACTGTTTCCTTACATCACACAAATGAGGATGTTAGACAATCCCTTCATATGCAGTTAAACTCATAGCTTTCCACTTTCTCATCAAAGGAAGAAACAGCCTTAATTGTAAGGAGTGCTGTTAGAACAGGAGTTCAAGAACTGTGGTACTGTTCAGTTCCTTACTTTAGCATTGGTTTATAAAAAATAAATTGTGATAATGGGGGGGATGTAAGTTGATGTTGTCTTTTGTGATGCTACAGAGAGATACAGTCCAGAACTGCCAGCTGTGGTGATTATAAAGAAAGTGCTGTGAAACAGTTGGCTTTCTAAAATGGTATAGCATCATACTAGAAATGTGTGCACAGCTTTTCTGGTATAAGGTTCCAGGATGAGATATACCTGCAAGAGATGCTGTTTTGGGATGCCATGTTCACTCCTTGATGATTTCACATCCACTTTGACAGGATTAACAAAAGTGTTTTCTAAGTATTGCAGACTTGATCTGGTATCTGAGTCAGGCTTGTGCTTTACATATATGTAAGAAAGACATGCCACTACAACTTGATGAGCCCAGGCAGCCTGGGTTCCCTTTGCTGTACTTCTGGGCTTAGTATTCTGAGTGGTCTTCTGTCATTCTGGTAGTTGTTTTTGTAGTGGACTTCCAAATGACTTTGAGTAGACAGTGTGATGTGGAAGATGACTGCTCTGAGGAGCTGAAGCATTTCCAGTTTGTCACTGCTTTAGCTTGACTCTTCCTGAGGGGCCAAGATTGGCATCTTGGTTGGAGATTTCATGGTTTTCTGCCCTCCATCTTGGGACATTAGTTGAAAGAATTAAACCCCTTCTGGAACCTGATCCTGCCCCCCTCTAGCTCTGAATGGCAAAACAAGAACTCTCCATGCTTATTGCCTCTGCTTTCCCAGTTTCATGTGGGCTGAAATAGCTTGGAAATGTAACCAGATTCTACTCTTTGCTTGGCAGAGGGCTGTTTTGAGGAGGTATATATTTCTTCTTCTAATGCATGTTTTTTCTTTGCTGTTACAGAGTAAAAACAAAGAATTTGTGTCTACCACACCTTACAGACTGAGAAAGAGGCTAGCAGGTAAAGATCAACCTTTGCAGTCACCTTCCACACTCAGTGAGGCACTGTGTTCAGAGGAGAGGGTTTCTCCTGGTGGCCTTCTGCCTGTAGTAGCAGTCTGACTGAAGCAGTCTGATTCATCCTGCAGAGAGTGTAGAAATGTCCATAAGGAAGTCTGTGTAGACCTTTTCCCTACAACAGATTGCTACTTAGGTAAGGGGTGGAAGGGTTAGAAGCACCAAGTTGCTGAACTTCAGTGACATGATCAAAAGAGACAGAACTCTTAGTAATCTAATTGATGCTGACACTTAAGTGTGGCACAATTGCTTGAACCAAGTCATAAAACTTTGATGATGGCTGGGACATTCATGGTAAAGTATTTCCAATAACTGGTTGGCTATATGTGCTCAGAATGAATGCAGAGGAGAGTTTAGTGCGTGGTGTTTCATGTTTTATTTCTTCTTTTGTGTTGAGAGACCAAGACTGAACCAGATTCTGTCTGTGCTCTTCAATCAACATTGCTAACAGAGGTCTTTACAAAACTTTTTTTGCAGAGTGTGGCCCAGAAGATACTCAGCTTGCATTATTGGCATTTGGGAAAACTGACATACAGATGCTAATAGAAATAGGGAATTCCATTGTCCATTTTTAGTCACTTCTTGGTAGGATTATGTTTCTTAGTGTCAAGGAGCAAGCTTTACTAAACAAAAATTTGTGAGCCTAGAACTGGGAAAGAAATGGCTATGTGTGTTTGCAGTCCTCTTAAGCATTGATTTTACTTTTCTGTGAAATACATTTAGGAATCATATGCTTGAAAAACATCTAAAGAATGTATGTGAGAGAGCGAGATGGTGCAAAATGTGTTCTGTGTAAGAAGTCATTGCTAGCTTTTAACCTTAAATTTACGCTTTAGCTCCAGATCCCTATTTAGAAAGTGAGAGTGAATATTCTGCTTCCTGCTCAGAGGAGGAGGATGAGGAAGACCAGAAAGAAGTCAGCACTGTTTTATCACGTCAAAAGACCACAGCAAAAACTAATGCTGCATCTACGCCTCTTCCCAGAAACACCCTAGCCAAAAAAGTGAAGGAGGACAAGATGGTGAGTGCAGAAAATACAGCCCTGAGCTAGCAAGCATGAAGGGATGTTTAGTGACAATAAGCTGTCAGTGACCACACCTAACTATGGGGAAGAACTGCTAGACTCATTTCAGATCAAACCAGCTGGGTTGGCTTTTGCTGTACTTCTGAGCAATCCCTGTTGGACAGGCATCATGTGAACCTGTGGGATAATCCAGTCTGTATCCTCAGCAGCTCCAGGAGTAGAAGTTCTAAGACGTCCATGAAGCAGGAGACCTTGTACTAAGAAAGGATGAAGAAGAAATTGACTCCTATAGCACCAAAAGCAGCACACATTACTTTCTGGCTTGGTGTTAGTTTCATCGTCTGATTTCTTTCCAGCACCAGGGATCCCCACCCCCCCTTAGAATTATTGCTGTGTTCTGCTCTCTCAGAATCTCTTTTCTGTCTTCAGGAAAATACCATCTGACTAGGTTAGCTTTGGTAGAATGCTACTATAGAAGTCATTTTTGCAGATATCTTCTGGCTTTGTATTCATCCTTGCTCTGTGTCTCATATTTGCCATCTTCGGACATGTTTGTGGGTGCAAAGGAAGAGGGGTAACTTGATAGCAGGATGAGTGTGGCTGATCTTGCTGTCCCTTTTTAGAGCAACCTGGTGGAGGAATACTTTGAAGCTCACAGTAGTTCCAAAGTGCTCACTTCAGACCGAACGCTGCAGAAGTTGCGGAAAAGAAGATTGAATCAGGTACACTTGTGTGATTCACTATGAACTCTTGGAGCTTTTGACTTCTTTGATGAAGATTTCCCTCATCAAATTTTCCTGATGTTGCTATTTTCACTTTATTTCTGCTGATTACCTTCTTGGTGGTAACGCTGATTTAGGTAGCATTTTAAGCATTATCGCTCCCACTGCTGCTCTGAGTAACCAGAAGAGGTTAAAGTTTGCTTTTTGGGGGAGGAGAAGAGGGAGAAGCAGAGTTGTAGAGACCTGCCTTAAAAATTATCACCAAAACAGCATTTTTGTCAATGAAATGTGTAGGGTAATTACAAGCTGTCTTGACTATTTATGTGTAGAGGAAATGGAGAGAGCCCTTTTTGTCTGAGCATTTCTGGGTCAAGCCACGTGCAGGACTGGGACAGCTCTAAATGTTTTCACCTAGTGTGTGAAATGCACTTTGTCCCCTTCCAGTTCCAAGGAGACAGGAATGGTCTAATTGTGGTGACTGAATTATTGTATTTTTTTCCATATGCCGCTATTTCAAGACAGTTCAAAGCAATCAGTTACACCCTACAGAGACAGGTACACAAGGACAGGTGCCAGGGAAGCATGTAAAATATTTGGAGCTCTTCTGTCTATGACTGCTTTTTGCACCCATCTGTGTTTTGAAAGATGTCATATATGCAGATTGCCTGATGCCTGCTGTTGTCTGGAATTGCTACCCAGAGAAACATCTGGATTCTTAACAAGTTCTTTCATAACAGGTCTGGAAGGAAATCAAGGCTTTCAATATTAAATCTACTGCTGTCTCCAAAGAAATTGAAGGCTTAGCAGTTCTGTCTCTTAATGCTGTATGTTTGTCTGATACATTGCAGCTGTCTTTGTGTTCTTTCCAGAGTAAACTGTCTTCTACTGCAAGGGAGTGGAAAGCAAAGCTGTTAAAATTGAAGAGAAAGGGAGGCCAGTGTAGACTTGATGCCATTTTTCATGCTACTGTGCTGTTTAAACATCAACATCCCAGCGTATCTTTAAAGCTGAATTAATCCTTTGATTCTTGATGCTTTTGAAATAATATTTTTTCTACATTTAGCTGTCAGCTGCAAATAATTTCCTTTCTGCTGTATTTCTCTTTTAAGATGATGTTTATGAGCATTCTCTTGTAGTGACAAACACCTGAACCATTGCTAAGCATGTCAATTGGAGCCCTTGCTCCTGTGTGCAGGGTTGTGATGTTGGTATCTTCCTGGTACAGTGCTTGGTGCTGTGTAAGCTCTGAGTGTGTCCATTATTTCAGTAGTGGTTTTCCCATACTCAGCAGGAAGAGATAAAACACAGTGTGATATTGGTTTTAGTCCTAGTCTGGCCATTTCTCTTAATAAGGTTACTTAATCTCTGCTTTGTTTCTCCAGTAGCAAAACTGTGCTTAGAGGGGTCTCCATGGGAAAAAAAAACCAGAAATTGAGTGCACCATCAGTGAAAACTATTCTGCTCCCTAGCTAGAGACCATGCTAGAGGGGTATTTGGAAGGACTCCAGATATATGTCTTGGTTTTTCTCAGCTTTGAATGACTGTTGTTTTATCTCTTTCTCAACACAGCAAACACTGCATGACCTTTTAAAAAAAGCTCCCCTTGCCTATGCTGCTGAAATTAAAGAGCTAAACCAGCAACACGAATCCCTGTTTTCCAAGTGGATGCTGCAATTACAGTAAGTATCCAATGAGAGTCACTGGAGAAGCCTAGTAAACAGGCACTGCCAGTAAACTTACCCTCATGTCAAGAACATCCTGTGGATGACTTAAGGAGCGACTTTTTTTTTCTTTGATTGCTTAAATTTAAAATTAGGTGACATTGGTACAATGTTTACTGTAGACCAAATCATATCTGACTGACCCCTTGAACTGAATGCCTGAAGCGAAATGAGGTTGCATTCTGCCTGGCTAGTTTGTTTGTGCTTCCAAGCTTGTGCTTGGTTTGTGTAAACCAAGCTAGAGGGCATTCACAAACAGGGAACATGAATAATGAGGAAACAGGGAACATAAATGATGAGAAAAGTGTCCTTTTTGAACAATCAGTTTTGCTTACAGCTGTGTAGTTGGTAGTGGGTAGCCCACCACCAATTTCTTCAGTATGTGGCTGTCCCCAGTGGTGTAGCAATTAACTTTGAATGCCTATGGTACCTAATGATCTAGGCATGAAGAAACCTTAATGCTGCTGTAAATATTAGCAGTATAAATTTTATCTGGGTTTGTGTGTATCTTCATGGGAAGGAGAAAAGAGTAAGCATCCAGGAAAGCAAATGGGGAACTATAGAGAGCTGTGAGATTCTGAAATGCCTTAAAGAAGGCAGGCCACCAGCTCTGAAGTTAAGTGCTGAGGCAGGAGCAGATGTTGGTGAGGAGAAAGCCTCCTGGAAGCTTTGCAAGGGAGTGGAGTATAAAGAAATCTGTGGTCTGTGGGGAGTGAGAGTTGCAAGAGGAGGAGTTCTCTGTGACTTAGTGATCTGGGCAGATGGTTAGAGATATGTGTGGCAGGGTAGAAGGAACAAATCTGTAGATGATACTGAAGTCAATAACAGTTGAACACCTTACCTTTGCCCAATACTGTTTGAGTGACCTGATACTCTTCTTTCTGGTCAAGATGATGCTTTTCCTGCTTCTCAAAAATAAACAAAGCTTTGTGATTCCCTACCATGTTCTCTTTATGCTTTCCTGCCTCTTTCTCTGTGGAACAATTAGGATAAGAAAGAGATACGAGAATAGTTTATTTTTGCTTTGAAATTGTGCCTGTGGATCAGAGTAGAAAACCACTATGAAGGCTTGCTTTTTTTCTTGTAATTGCTGTGACCCATGGTAAACATTTAATATAATCACTGATGAGGGAGTAAATGTGAATGCTGGTTACTCTTTGTTATCTGAAGTTGAAGATCTAGTCTTGTGTTCTTGGACAATACCACTTTCTTCCATAGATGTTTTGCTAAATTTGTGGGCCTCCAGGCTGCTAAAATGCTTCTTTTACTAGGATGCATGTGCTACTTTTCACATTCCTTGAGGCTAACCCTGTTTGTCAGCTGTGAGCTAAAGGTAAGCCTGAAGTTGAAACATGAAATTTTTAGAGCCAAGATTGCAATGGATCATTTTTCTTAATGAATGTATGAACCTAAAAAGAGACTTTCACTTTTTTGATTCAGTGTATTTGCTCACTTTTCTGCAGCTTGGGTTTCAATATTGTGCTTTATGGTCTGGGCTCAAAGCGTGATTTGTTAGAGAAGTTTCGTACGTCTGTGCTCAAGGATTCTGTTCACCTTGTGGTTAATGGATACTTCCCCAGCATCACTGTGAGATCTGTAAGTGTGGGAAAAGTTTACGGGATTATCTAGTCATCCTGTGTTACAGGTACCTCTAAAGTCTTTCAGTGTCAAATGTTAAGGAAACCTGCTGCATCCTGTAGCAGCAGCTTCCTGAATGAAGAGCAGTTCCTATCTCTCTTTTAAGAGTTTAAAGAAATTAGCCCACGCATTTCCCAAGGAATTGCAGTAATTCCCATCACTAATACTCATCAGTCTAAAGACTTACTTTATATCACTGTTTTAAAAAGGGGTAGAAATTTTTGGTTTATGTTGACTGTTTTGGGGATCTGATGGTAAAAATCAGATTACCTCCCTCAAGACAGTCAAGGGCTCAGTTTCAGATTTCCTGCACTAGGTCCTTCAGTGCCAGAGCCCTTCAGAAGGGACTGCTATTCTCTTTTTCAGATTCTCAACTCCATCACAGAGGAGGTACTGAATCATATAGGGACCTTCCGCAGCCCCCTTGACCAACTTGAATTCATCATTAAAAGGTTTAAAGAAGGTAAAATGACTAACTTTATACATAAAAACATTAGAGTCCACTTACTGTTAGGAGAGCCTGGACATTTTCTTTCCTCAGAGTTTTCATATGTGCAGTTATAGTTTCTTAGTGTGTGGTAGCTAATATGCTTTCTTGCTTGTAATTTATGCCACATAAATGAAAACATATGCACCAGGAATACATGTGTACATGATCCCAAGCTGTTACCTCAGTCAGTGGTTCACACACTAAGTTCTTTAGAAGGGGAAGGAGGAAAGCACGAGCATTCTAACAAGACAGAGGCTCCTCAACCCTTTGGCAAACTGAAATGCTCCTCTCTCTTGCACTTAGCACAGTGCCTTTGTGCTTTATTTACATGGTGTTTCTGTAGCCATGCACTTCCTGTTTGAAGATAGGGTAGGTAAATGCCAGCTACATGAGGGAAGATGGTTCTTAGTGACTGCTGGAGGACCTCATATAAACCTCACTGAAATCAACAGAACGAAGAACTCGCAAAAAAATTTTGAATGACAGTTGCTGACAGATATCAAGTCCTTTGAGCTCCTCTGGAAAATCATGGCCTGAGGGTCTTTCCATAAATTTCAGTATAGGCTGGATTAAGGCTTAAATGTACATGGTTTAGTGGAATGGTAATTTAAATTTAATATATACAAATACTGACATTAAGATGAAATGAAGGACAGCAGTGTCAAACAAGCAGGTTAGAATTGGGTTCAAAAGCAAAAGTAAACAGGTATTGCCACATGGAATGCTTGCTGAATTCTTTTTGAATGTCTGTTTTACTGCTTGTGTATATGTGCACAAATTGCCATGGAATCTTAATTGTGCATGGCGTTGATGTTTTAAGTGTTTACATTCTGTTTTCCATCATTACCTTATGAGTATTTCTGGTGGGACTAAATGAAAAAGACTGATTAACGGTGGTACCCACCTGAATCTACATAAATCAGCCTCGTGTAGTACACCATAGCTGATGTGACTGGGAGTCTGAGGAACGTTTGGTTTCCATTGTCAGCCAAATGTATATTCATTTGCACAAAAACTGGCTACTGTTCCAGAATTGTTTCTGTACTCAGGAAATAACTGTTCCCAGGATAGGTACAGCAGCACAAGCTAGCTGGAAATTTTAACATCTACCATTTGCATTATCCAATCTAAGTCTTTGTAATTTCTTTGAGGACTTGGTGGGAAGGATTTCCAATGAAGTTAGTATGCTTTGGATCCAACCCTGAATAGAAAATGCATTTTCGTTGTGTGAGGAGGAGCTTAAGGATCCTAGTCATGTAACTCAAAAGCAGCTGAACAAACTGTGCTTGGACTTCCATCCTAAAATATATTTGAATGGTCTTGAATTGCAGGGCTAAAAGGGCAATTCCTGGTAAAGCCATGAGCAAGTGGGAAGTACATTATAAGAGAAAAGCTTAAACTGCAAAAAGAACTGTAGCTGTGATGAGAACTGTGGTACAGTGAATTGAGAAAAAGCCTTCTAGGTGCTCAGAAACAAAGTGTGGGATAGAGATCAAAGTAAGCTGTACAAGAAAAATGATTTGATATTGGAGTGATTAATATGGAGCCTGATGGAATAGACTTGTCCTAGGCTGCACTGGGAATGGGAAACCACTTTGTGTGCAATTTCTTTGATTGGTTCTCTGCTGTTTTTTCTGACCTTGCAGATTCATCTTTACAGCTCTATGTCCTCATTCATAACCTGGACAGCCAGATGTTGAGAGGAGAAAGAAGTCAGCGGATCCTTGCACAGTTATCCTCTCTGCCTAGCATTTACCTCATTGCCTCTATCGATCACATCAATGCTCCTCTCAGTGAGTCCCCTTGGGCCTGATGTAGCAAAGAGAGAAGAATCTGCGTTCTACTGTGGGGCTGCTGAGCATGTTTCATAAGATCATGTATTACTGTTGATGTGCAAAATAGGTCTGGTGATGTATGTATGGTGGTAGCAGCTAGAAGCCCCAGTTGGGACTGTGGCTGTGTTGAAGCAAAACTGTATAAAGATACTGAAAACTACCAGTCATTGATCATAATATACAAATAGACTTCAGGCTTCTGGCACCCTTTGATTTAGGGAGTTACTGAAATGGAGATTGGATGTTATGTATGTCATCGCATCTAAACAATTTTGTTTATCAGCCAGAAATTCTTTGCACACTGCTGATTCTGGAAGGATTTACAGTATATCTGTGGAGCTGGTATGAAAAAGGGATGTGTGCAAATGTTTTGTTGCAGAGAATTTGTCTTGTTTGAACTGCAAGTATCTGGGTGCATGTACTGTGAATTTCAGAAGCAGACATTGTTTCCTCAAATCCTACAGTAGAACTAAGTACTTTTTAATATTGCTTATTTAACACCTTAGAAAAGCTAAATCTCCCAATTCTGTCTGCTCTTTCTTTTCTCTCTATCTAGTGTGGGATCAGGCAAAGCTAAGCCTCTACAACTGGCTTTGGTATGAAACAACCACATTTAGTCCTTACATGGAAGAAACGTCTTATGAGAACTCGTTTTTAGTACAACAATCTGGATCTTTGGCTTTGAGCTCCCTAACACATGTCCTGCGCAGTCTCACTCTCAATGCCAGGTAAGACACTGTTATACTTCACAGTAGCACTTGCTGAGGATCCAGTCCTTACTAATGTTACTCTGGTCTACACCTAGCAGGAGGCAATCCCTGTTTTCTGACAACAATGTTCAAGATGAAGATGGTAGGACCTGGATTCCAATTGATTGGTTACTTTAAATGAACAGTGTTTGGATAGCAAGCCTTGTCCAGTGACAAGATTCATGCACAAAGTCCTGGTCATGAGGGAAAAATCAGTTAATATTTTCTCATGGTGGGGGTTTTGGGGGTTTGGTTTGTTTTTTGTTTTTTTTTTTTTCTTTTGATTTTCCCCTCTCCTCCTTTCATTTAGGGGGATATTCAGACTGCTTGCTCAGTACCAGCTGGAGAACAAGGACAACCCATCTTATCCAGGTATGTACCCACCTTTTCTCATCTGTTTGGGGTGTTGCCATTGCCAGCTCCGTCACAGCGGCACTGGCTTTTGGTATGCAGGTGACATCACCAGCAACAGAAGCGCTGTAACTATTGGCTCAGTGAGACTCAGTGGCACAGACTGTCTTCCTAGTGCTACTGTGTCTGACTCTGACAGGAAATCAATAGACTAGCTGGCTCTGAAGGACCTCCTCTTACTGTCGTCTACTTTGATGTTTAGACATGACTGAGACCATTCATGTGGAGTTAAAAAATTAAAGGGAGAATATGAATTTGTGTAACTAGCACTTAAAGGACCAGGGAAAGACAGGAGATTCTGTTCCCATGCTGCCCCTATCTAAGTGACTTCTGATGTGTCCCTGCTTTCTAGGATACATGTGGAATGTTCCTTCACTGTCTCTAACAGGCGCTGCAGGGGATATGAATAACATGTTAATGGTAAAGAAAGTTGGAAGTAAGAATGAGGACCTGGAAATTAAGAGAGAGTAACCATGTTGAGAAGTGCATTTAAAGTGCTATTAAAATCCCAGTAGGCAAACAGGGTGACTGGAACGTTAATTCAGCTGTTTTCTATTAATTAGTGAAATATTAGCTTGGCTGTGTACTTGAAAGAAGTGATGTTAATGTAGCCACTGTGGTCTAAGCCAAAGCAAGATCTGTAGGTGGAGATAATATGTTGTTAGACCTGGAAAAATCTGACAATCTTTTACCACTTCAATTTCTTGTTCTCGACTTTTTCTATCTCCAGGGCTGTCTTTCCAAGACTTTTACCAGCAGTGTCGGGAGGCTTTCCTTGTGAACAGTGACCTGACACTCAGGGCACAGCTGACAGAATTCAGGGACCACAAACTCATTCGGACCAAGCGGGTGAGTTGGGGAAAGAAGATAATTCTGTTTATCGGCACCTTAAACAAAAAAGATGCTTACTTGCTACTAAGTATCCCTAAGACACCACTCTGCAGCTCACAGTGAGGCTGTGTTGTCTGAAGCACCTAGGAACTAGCAAAGGGCTGAAATTATGTAATTGCAGCTCTTTCGATGCCTCCAATTTGTCAACACCCTTTAAATGGACAGGGGACTGTAAAAATGCAGTGTGGTTTGGTTACTCAGCAACCTACAGGTCTCTTCTTCCTGAAGACCTTGAGAAGTAACGGACTCTGGAGCCTGCCAGTCTGCTTCCAATAGTTACCTGTATCGGTACCAGGGAAGAATGCAGGCTAGTCCTAATAATGAGGCAGTATAGCAGTACTAGATATGGGAACGCGGTGTTGAGGAGTTGTGTAGTGTCAGACTAGCACAGCCCACCAGAAGAGTTCTCATATACTGACTTTTCTCAGTATTTCTGCATTTCCAATGTTGCTGTAGTTAAATATTCCTGGTTTTTAGCAACATAGTCCTTCTGAATACTGGCCAGTTCGCATCCAGACTGCAAATAAATGTTAGCATTGCAGTGCTCTCTAGTAGCTTGCATTGCACTGTGCATTGGTGTTAACAGAATGTATATGCATGTCTGTTCTCAGGGAGCTGATGGTGTGGAATACTTATTAATTCCTGTAGATGACAGTACCTTGACCGACTTCTTAGAGAAAGAGGATGAAGATGTGTAACGTCTCTTTGTTCTCAAAGCGTCTACAGCAATTGCTCTCAAGGGCTGCTGGGGAGGGGCCTATACTCAGATCTCTCTTCCTCCAACCCCAAGGCTGCTGGACTACTTACTGAAATGTAATAATTGGAAGGAACGATGCTCATTGTTCAACTACTTCAGGTAGTTTGGAATGATGGCTTCTGTAAGCAAGGCATCTCTTGCTCTGTAGTTAGATTTGTCTGCTGTCTCTTAGCTCAGATAATGCCTTCTTCATATCTATGCAGCCAACCTTACAGCCAGAAAAACAAACTCGGTAAGATTGTGCCTTCTGCTCTCTACCTCACCAGACATGAGGGTTTGATTGGAGCAGTTTACCTGGAAAGTGCAAATCACTAGATGGTCAGAACTTTAGTTTGTACTAGTGGTGCACCTTTTCTCAACTGAGTGCTTTCCAGTACTCCTTTACCAGTTAGACAAGACTACCTTCCAGTGTATGAAGAAGCTAAGATTTATAATGCTAAGAGACCTGCCTTGACTGCATGAGGAAAGGAGGATACTAGTGGGTTTGGGACACTGTGGGTAACTTATTAAATTCTGGCAATAGAACTGAAGGACTTGTCCCAAATCCAAATCCTTTTGTAAGTAGGTAGATTGAGATAGATAATCAAAACTGTGATGGACTCAAGTCATTGCCTGTGGTGAGGGTGAGAGGATCCAGCATCTTTCGTATATTTTCCAAGTTGCAATCCAGGAATATGAAGAGGCTGTGAATTTTTTTTATTTTTTAAAAGCTTGATTGTATATATGTATTTTTTACATCAGGAGCATCCACTGATCCTGGAGGAGGCCTTAAATGCCACTTATAAGCTCTCCTTTTTTTTAAGCCCTTAGAGGTTGGGAGACTGCTAAAGTTTGACAGCTTTTCTTCACTTTTTTCTCAGGTATGTGGGAGTAAGCCCTATAGTTCATCAACTGTAGTCTGCCAGCCAGACTTCAGGGACTCTGTATGTCTGATATTTGGTAGCTGTGTTACAGCTTAATGTTGTAATAGTGCAAATCAATCAAATAAAGTACTTCATTAATTTTCATTAGCTTGTCTTGTCTTCCACCAACTTTTTATGTTATAGGAAGATAGAGATCCTTCTGGCAGTTGTGTGAAAGTATCGTTTTGATTATTATGTGGAATATCTGTGCAAATCCTCATGCAATGTGCAGAAGATTTCAAACTAATAAGTAAAAATATTTTCTATTGTTTCTTATTAAGGTATCAACATTAAAAATAGTTTGCCTGCCTTTAAATACCAGTATATAGCTTTTGAAGAGAACCAAAACATCACATGGAATAGTATTGTTACCTGGTCTACCCCTCACTGACAGAAGCAACAGACACACGTTTAGAGCCTGACTTCTGTTTGTATTGAAAACATGGGGTATCTACTTATCCCACTGACAATCTGATTCTTCAAATATAGGACCTAATTAGCTTTGCTGGAGACCCTAATGGGGAAAACTGGTACATGCCAGCAGTACTCTCCAGCTTCCTCCCCCAGAACATTTTCCAACTAACATTCTCTTTCAGTGGCACATGCTTCTGCATTTTACAGGCTACAATTCCAAAACTTTGCAAAATGCATCAGATCCTGCCTATCACTACTTAGGCTACAGTCAGAATCACTAAAACTGGGATCAAGGCATTGTGTCTTACCCAAGTTCTTTAAGTCAGGTGTAGCATTCAAGAACAAGAACTCTGCCACTTGAAGAGATATGTTCTTGGAAAAACTTCAAAAGTATTGTAGCTAAGCAGCAACCACATCCTATTTTGCAGTCCTTTGACTCTGTCCACAGTTACTATGAAATTCAAGATTTAATTTATATTCTGAGTACGTATGGAAGACACCACCTAATGTGTTTACAGATAGTGATACCATAGTGCATTTTCAGTGCAATTATATCTAGTTTTCTAGATATGAAATTTACTTCAATGAAGTGCTATAATCATCCTGAGTTCAGAGTTATCCACTGTTTTGGTAGACTACCAGATGCCCATATAGGCCAAGAGGAGGACTGCAGGAGATAACACACATCTGCTAAGAGAAGGTTAAGTTTGAATCAGTTTTTTGGCTGCTGCTCATTCTGTGATGCAAGCATGCAAGCTAAAGAAAATTACTGTGAATTAATTCCTGTGGGTTTTGTTTTAAAAGTATTTTATCCTGATTTCATGCTGTTTCTGGACAATTACCTCATCTACGCATTAATTTTCTGTCTCTTGAATTCTGTGTATGTACTAAGGTAGTAGCATTTTAATGTCTTCTGTAGCAATATAGAACTGTTGGATTTGTAGGGATCACTTCTACAGTCCTGTCCTTTACTTGGGAAAGAAGAAACTTCTTGCCACTTCCTGTTCCCCAGCTTACTGAGAGGTCTTCATGGTATTCATAAGAATTATGGCCTTTATATAGCCTCAGTAGCTTCAGATAATGCTGGAGTCATCTCTTTCCACTTACATTTAAGTAAGTGGAACAAGACGTATGCAATTATACAGTAAAGACATTGCTTGATAAGCCAGTTTTATTAACTTAAGCTTAAAAGGATGGTGCCAAGATCTTTACAAATTTGCAATGGAAATATTTTCATTTTGTTTAAATATTCTTCTGGTGTGCACTTAATCCAGAGATGGTAAGGTATGCAACTGGGAGATTTTTTTTTTTCTTGAAAAACAGACACAACAAAAAAACCCTAACTTAAATAAAACCTAAGCATTATCAGTGGTAAAAATGCTACTTGTTCAGTTTTAGTAATCCTGTAATTAAGAGCCATAGTTATAGAAACTGTTTTTAAAAGAAAGTAACAAAGGCACAGTAAATTAATTTACAGTTTTGTTAAGGAATTGACTTTTCACCTTCCAAAGCTTTTTTAATTGAGTCCCTCTACTAAAAAGCCTTAAAGCTGCATTAATGGTAGGTTGTACAGTTGAATACTAGTACCAAATACCTGAATTGTGTTCTATATTTGCGTATGAGTGATGTCTTAATAAAACTCTTAATGCAAATGGGTGATCCATACCCTTTCATTAACTATTATCATGAGATTTATTAGCTAAAATATCAGTGACTTGTACTGACATGATTCGACGTAACTGTAGTAGGGTAGAACTGCTGTGTAAGCTTAAAACTGGAGATAAGTCAGGTTTTTATATTTTACCCAAACCAATCCTTGAGTATCATGGTTATCAAATATACCTAGTAAGAGCATGCAGTAACAGTAAATTCATTCAAGTGCAGCCCAGTAATTGAGTAAATCAGCCTTCTGTAGCCCCAAACAAGCATTTATTTATCTGACAGATGACAAAATATATCCCAAACTTTGAGGAAACATAGAATACAATAATTTTGTACTGAACCAATTCAGAGCATCTTCATTAAGCTTGCAATTGGATTGGTCTGTGCAAGATACCATGAAACTCTGGAATGAACTCTCACTCTTGTTTTTTTATTTTCCCTATGCCACCTGGAAGGGATCTCTATCTTTCTCGGACACAACTATGTTGATTTTGTTCTGTAGGTGGACAGCTAGCATGTCACGCAGCTCTGACAAGAAGCCTCGCTCAGTGTTACTGTGCTCACACAGAATAACACTTATCCCATTGGCAACTGCATCCAGAACGTCATGGTGGGACATCTCTCCTGCCATTTTGAGAAAAAAATGCCATGTAGATCACGAACGGTACAGTTTAGGTAACCAGTTCTTTGCAATGTATGTAGAATCTTAGCTAGAAGCTGGGAAGACATTAACAGGGGATATAGCCCATAAGGGGGAGTGCAACACCATCTGCTCAGTATAAGAACATGGAACACTCATACCCTAGTGTCCCTTGAAGGACTTTCAGCTGGTATCCCCCATAATACAACTCAGACAAAACCACAGAAATTCCCCGCCCTCTTTGAATAGTGGTACATTCTGTCACTTTGGGCAGGAAATACGAGTGCACAGAGTGGTCTGGAAGTGGACTGTCTGGATGTCATGTGGGTTGCTGTGATGGAAGATAGCAATTGGGAAGCCTTGCGAAGGAAGTTTTCTGAGGGTCAGCTCTGCAAGGCTGTATGTAAGGGGGAGATGGGACATGCCTTGCCAAAGAACTTGCTTGAATGAAGTTACTACAGAATGCAAAGCAGCCTTCACATTGTTGAGCGAACAGTAGAGAGTAGCTGTCCTGTTGTCAGAAAAGAGGATAATGGACTAAGTGTCCCTTTGGTCAGATACACTATGGGGTTCCTTTGGAAGATTCTGTAGACTACATTATATTCCATTTTCCATTAGGGAATTCTGTAGGGAACTGATGAAATACCTTGTATCTTGCCAAAAGAGAAACACACTGAAGGTTGTGATAATCAACACTGATTTTTGTGGTGAAATAATGCATGCATAGCAATGTTTTAATTCAAGTAACCTTCACTGTGCCACACAGCCACCTGACCCATGTTACCTCTACTTTAATATTATCCTTCTATCATTCCAATAACTAACTGATTGTTTCTCAGTTATAACAGGTAATTCTTTCTGGCCAAATCTTTCAACAGCCAGTCAACTCTCTTTTTTTTTTTTTTTTTTTTTTTCCTTTTTTTTTTTTTTCCTAGTGACTATTTTTATAAAGATAACGAAACAGCAACATAATCTTTTACCTGTGAGATAGAGGTCAGCTTCCATTCCCTTCAGGACGCTGCTCCCTGAACCAGCACACAGAGCAGCTTTCTTCACTGGCGATTCTGCAGGATACAAGGTGCACAGTAAAACTCCTTTCCCTGTGTTCAGCCCTCATGTCAGTATTGCTATTAATTGTTTCACAGTAACTACTACCTTGATTTTAGGGTCAATGTAAATTTGTTGGAGGAAGAGACACATCTGTCAGTTTGAAAGAGTCATGGGCCTATAACATCTCTGATAATACAGCAAAATCCTCTGTGTACCAAATACATGCGTAGATTTTTTTCTTCAAGGGGTAGGAAAGTTTGCAGAAAGCTACAGCACAGAGGCTGGCTGCTGGCTAGTTCTCTCCTAGTAAGGTGTTATTTAGCTACATTTCTGAACCTTTTAATAGGCTGCTACTCTTTCCAGGACTGTCAAGTTCCACCACCATTAGTTTTCCAACTAACGATGTAACTAAGGCAGCATTTTGCCTCTGAGATATACTGGTTCCTAACTTAAAGCTCTCAGAAGGCCAATCTCAGTGCAAGCTGAGACCTGCTCCATGCCATTAAAAATCTGCCCACTTGCTATGATTGCTGATTCCAAACTATTACATATGTGATAGTGACAGGAAATTTAATTCTCCATATATATTACATTCACTAGGGAGAGGGAACACATGACACAGAAAGAGAGTTTTCAAATTGTAGTCTGGAGTTTTTTTAGTGCAATTGGTAGTATAAGAGGCTTCTGATAAGACTTCTGTCTCATAAGTTACAAAGAGTTCTCCACAGATTTGCTCTCACAAATTCTAATAGCTGTGTTCCTTGGAGATTAGGATAGGTAACTGGGATAAGAGGATGCTTGCTCCACATTCTACTAGTGACCCACTGTTTGAGCTAGGATAGTTCACCTTCTTTGCCACTATTTCATCAAAACATGGATGGTTACATGTTCATAAGGATACCATAAAGCATCTTACTATTTTAAGGTGCTTTCAAATTTAACATTCGGTCACAAAAGGGAGTGTACAATGAAATGGTACACATTTGTGTCTGATATCCTGGGGGGGGAACAAAAAAATCTTAAGTCATTATACAAGTTATGAAAAAGGATGTCTCATATTCAACTTGTGCTGTCCCTTCTTCACAGTGACAACCAGCATAATCTAGAATTTCCAATTAAAAATACAGATGAGATTCTTTTTGTGTGATTGTATCATGTAAATTCTAAAATGCTGTTTCTTAACAAGTGCTTCATACTATTTGGAAGTAAACCTATCCAAGGCAGCAGTATTTCACACACTCATGCACACACTCACACTCCTTGTCTTCCTGGAATACTAGTTCCAGTGGACAGTCTTACTTGCAGGCCTGTTTACCTAGTGTCTTGCCCATTCCCACAGCTAAGCGGATGTGGGGTAATTTTAGGTGGCTTTTGATACGCTTAATTATGTCTGACAAGGAGACTGGCTCGCTCAGTGTGCACAGACGTCCCATTCCAGTATGAGGAAGAAGCGGCTGAAAAGAAATTAAAATTACTGTGAGAAAGCTGACTCCAGAAGTTCGCATTGCTTTCCATACTGTACAAAGATGAGTATACTGGGCATTCAGGAATGCCTCTGAACTTTATGAAAAAATATGCATGTGATGTTCTTGAATGTAACATACTAACTACACTAGCTATTGGAACTGATTTAAGAATTAGTACAGGCCACACAGCTATTTTCATTGTTTTGGAAAATGTGTGTGGCTTCAAGTCCCCACAGGCCAGTATTTCAGGGCACTGACGGGGTAGCATAGGAAACCTGTGATGCTACCGACTACTGAATTTCAGTGTTTAGGGGACTCAGCTCACACAAGTAATACATTCACTGGAAGTAATAAGTGATTTTGTTACCTTTTGTAATATCAGAATCTCAGTCTTGTGATAAAGGCTGTTCTGGGACAATAATGCCACCACCTCCAACAGTGCTTTCTGAGAGCAGCTCAAAGTGACTCGTGTTTGCTCCTCACCTTCAATCCTGAGGAAAGATATGCTTGGTGCTTGCTAAGAAACTAGATAAAATTTCAGCATCATATTAATATAAAACAAAGCTATTCTATCCCAGTGGCTATTCTACCTCAGAGAAAGCAAAAAAGAAGCATTTTAATAGCCTAGCCTAGTCTAGTCTACTCTCTTGGAAGAAACAGATACAGGAATTTAACTCAACTGTCCTCATAAAATTTCCTGTTAATACTCTTCTTTACCACTTCTAATCTACGTGATGCTACACTGAGTTGCTGTTACCATTTACTATAACATAGATTGATCAGAAAGGGATGATTATTCCTTAAGTTTCTAGATCTGTTGCTGAAAAAAGTAGCAGCAATGCAAAGAGGAACAAACTGATTACGACAGTAAAATACAATTCCAGCAACTTACTATTTCAAACAACAGAAAGAATACATTAGAGAGTGAAGCAGATACCTGGCAGGGAGAGTAGTGAGACAGGAGATACCTTGGATGCCTTTGATTTTGGACAGCACCGCGTCCAGATGCTCAGTGTTGTCTGCGCAGAATTCTACCCGGTGAGTGCCCTCAGCTGGATAGCTTGGTGCAGTTGATGGATGCAGTGGGATGAAAGTACAAGCACCTGAGAAAACAGTGTAAGATTGCTGTTTTATGAAGCTGGGTAAGTATCCTAATACTGCTTTAGCACACATCCTAAAGAGATGATGAGAATTTTGCACTTGAATCCATTTTCCCTGATCAGAACTGAGGACTTCTTGCCCTGCTGTCTCCATTAGGCACAGTCTATTTTAAATGCGAAAAAGTTGATGGAAATATATTATTTGTCATTTTTAATGTAATCTGTTTTATCCTAAGAATTGTACAAAACCAAAATAGTTTCTGGTTTGTAAATCAGGCTGGAAAAGACATAGCTGTTTTCATTTATGAGCCACAATACAGGATAAAAATCTAGAAGAATTTTTCCTTTGCAAACAATGAGATCTTGCTCTTTATAAATTAAAGGTGGTGATTTAAAGTCAGTGGTCTAAACTTTGCAGCCAAGATGGACAATAAATATGCTGCACCAGTTCTGACTACATCCAATAGTAGAGTCAGGCATCTGAACATGTCCTCTAGTGTTTGTATCTGGTATTCCTCACCAAGATAAATTCCCTAAAATATGTTTAGGGTACTTAGAACTACTAGAAGAATATTGGGGAAAAAAAAAAAAAGAAAAAAAAAAAAGTCCTCAAATCATACCTGTGAAACCTGGAAGAAAGGAAAATGAGGGAAGGTCCCCCACATAAAATAGCATATACTGATGAATAATTTTAACCTTTTTTTTTGCTTGTTTAACAGAATCTCACCGAGTCCCTTTGTTAGCCAGTTATTGACTCCGTGAGGTATAGCATCGTACGCCGTATGCGGAGAGTAAATCCCAATTCTGTGCTCCAGGGCTCGGACGACCAGTCGCTCCTTCCAGGTCTTCCACGTTACTCGCTTGAGTGGTGTGAATATAGGAGGGTGGTAAGAAAGAATAAGGTCTGCCGCCTTCTGCACTGCCTCTTCCATCACCTCCTCAGTGAGATCGTTCGTGAGGAAAAGGGTGTTCACAGTGTGGGGAGGACTTGGTTCCACCAGCAACCCCACATTGTCCCAGCTTTCAGCCAGCGAGAGGGATGCAAAGTCATTCAGGGCAGAAACGAGCTCCCCGAGATTCATGAGGGAGCGTGAGGGCAGGTGGCCCAAAGCACGGATGCAGCGGAGAGGCCGGCGAACCAGCTGCGTGCCAGGCAGCAGCATGCAGCTGTCTGTAGAGGGGTTAAAAAGAGGCAAGAATAAGCCTAGGTAATTCACTGGCTGAAACGGCAGCGTTAAGAGCGTTCAGGTGGCGAACGCCGCCCCGCCGACAGAGGCGAGTGCGGCCCGGCCTCCCCCCAGCAGCCGCCGCAGTCGGAGTCGCGCCGCCCCGGGCACACCCTCCCCGCCTCCGGGGCTCTCACGGTGAAACACCATAAGCGACCCTGTAGAGTCGTGCAAGAAACGTACGGAACTTCAGCCTCCTCCATCTTCACGCACTAAAACCGACCCGCAGAATCCAGCCGGAGAAGCGTTTGCCTCTCGCGGAGGGGGGAAGCGAGGGGGACCGGGACAGGCGGCGCCGGGCCAGGGCCGGCGGCCTCCGCCCGGGCCGCCGGGAAGAACTCGCCGCCGCGGGGCCCCGCACTCACCTCACGCCGGAGCAGCGCCCGGACTGCGGGGCGGAGCCTGCGCTCGGCCCCGCCGCTTCCGCCGCGCTAGCGGCGCTGGGGGCGGCCCGGCCCCTTCCTGCCCGCCTGAGGGGAGCCGGGGAGCCGCTTCTCGGCAGCGGGCGCTGGGTTTGGGTCCAGCCTCGGCAGGTTTGTGCGAGGCCTCCGTGTGGCCGGGCGAGGGTGAAGGCGCCGTGGCGGCGCGGGAAGGCCGAGCTGGCGGCCGGGGGACGGTGGGCGCCCCGTGCGGGGCGGGGCGGGGCGGTGCCGGCTGGCCGAGTCGCTCGTCGGTGGAGGGGGCGGCGGGCGAGCGGAGCCCGCGCCTCCTGCGCGTGGGTTTTCGGTGGAAGTACCTCAGATCTGCGGAAGAGGAGCGGTAGCTCCAGGCTGTCCTTGGTCAGACAGGAACCGAGGGCAAGTGGGTTGCAGTGAGCGCGGTCGGCCCTTGGGATGCCGCACCGGGGCGTGCGCGGTGCCGGTTGCTCGTCCTGGCGCCCCGCCGCCCAAGGCGGCTGCAGCCGGGGGTGAAGGCGGGGTCGGGCCGGAGCTGGCTGCTGGCGGGTTCCCCGGCTTCTGTGAGAGGCCTTGCCAAGCCTGGGGCTAACCAGGGAGGGCAGTGCATGGAGAAGAAATTAGCGTGTGGAACTGTTGATTTGCGCACAACTGCGATTTTATTATCATCGTTCCAAATGCTTTGTTCGAAGATATTACTGAGGTGAAAAAAGTTTCCTCCTGTGCTTGGATGCAGGTACCTGTCTGTTGCAGGCACTGACAGTTGTCAGAAGGTGGCTCCAAATCACGCTTCTATTTAGGTACTGGCATGTGGCTTTTATCTATCAATTTCTGTAATTTATAAAACCATAACTTTTGGAAAAGCTGTGATTGCTTAGTATAAACTTTCATTTTAGGAAAGGGTGTTTTCCTCCCAGGCTATTTTGTTCGACTCCTTTCTAGTTCTTTATATGCTGCGTAGTTCCAGAATGCAAGTAGAACATTTATCCACAGAGTCACTTGAATGGCACTGTAAAACTGTGTGGTGTAAAAGGATATAACCGCACAAATATTTTAGAATCAAAAAGAATTGAGGATTGGTGGAAAAAAACCCAACAAATTTCATGTTTTCTTTGCAGGAAGTTGCTGTATACAAATCTACGTCAGCTTTTTGATAAGCAGACATGGTGAGAACAATAGCACTTTTTGTATATTTTTCATTCTTTCTGAAATGGTCATCTCTTGGAAAGTGAATAGCTGATCTACAGGTCAAAGGTTTACACGTTTTACTCTGATGCTGTGAAGAATTTGTAATAAAAGTTTAGGCTTTCATTTCAGACTTCTAACAAGATATTGTGAAAAGGAAAATAGGTCAGTTTACATCAGTCTAAAATATAATTAGACTTTCAGTTCTAAGATCCCAAATTTTAATCCTACTTTGGCTAATATTTGGTAATCTAGTCTGGATTCTTTTACCACAGAACCATTATTCAGGTTGCAAGCACATAGCCCTGCTTGAGTGGATGTAGCCTTCTACACTTGCAGGCTTTTAAAAGTTTAGCAAATCAGGAAAGAGATAAGACTGTGAGTCTTAAACTGTACATACACCTTTTATAGCATCTTCCTGGACATTGCGGGCACTTCTCTTCTTTCCTTGTATAGTTGTGGAACAGTATGCCAGTATCAACATGACACTGATTTTTATTAGTTTTCCTGTACACTTAGCCCCAGCATAGCCCCATGGTAATTTTTTTGCATAGTTTAGCACTTTCCATGGGAGCACTGTGATATAGAGATATATTTGCTTAGGTGGCTGGGTAACTGCTGTTTTAAATTTTATGAAGGTTATTTATAAATTCTTAAGAAAAGTGTGCAATTTTGTAGATTTGCTTGTTTGTGAAGGCAGATTATATACGGTGCCATTCAGAACTGGCCTTATCACTCAAAAGGCTGCAAGCAAGTGACGCGTATCAGTTGTTCCTCTGGCTGTAAACCAGTGAGGTATGTGCACCACACTGTGATCTGAAATAGATATAACCTTGATTCTTCAACTTTGGAATTAAGTGACTGAGTAGGTCCAGTTTGCAAATGAATAATGTATCTCTGGAGTGTAACAGTGTGAAACAGAGCTTCTGCATTACCATGGCGAACTTGATTTGTCCTGAAACTAAACAAAACCAAGTGCTTTCTGGTGATTTCACTGGAAATGTGGAAGGTTTGTGACAGTAGCCTTGTCTCTGGCCAAATATTGAAACAATGGTTATATGCAGTGGTAACTTGCTTATGTTCTCAGTGGGACCAGGAAATAAAACTGAGTCTGTTAGTATTTCATTGCTGATTTAATTATTTTTTTCTGCCTCTTGCTCAGGCTGTCACGCTGCATACTGATGTAGGAGATATTAAAATTGAACTATTCTGTGAGCGTACACCAAAGACTTGCGAAGTAAGTCAAGTAACAGGAGCAGGATTCCCTAGTGGTGAAACAAAGCAGTAGAAATAGTGAAGACTGTAGAGGAGGTGATGAGGCTTTTGCAATTCATCTTTTCACATAATGGAATACTAACATTTTAAGCTGGTACAGTGCCTGTTGCACTCATGGAGCTTGTGCGCTGTGTCATGCTGCCTAGAGCTTTGCTGCCTGTTTCTTACCAGATAAGGTTAAGCTAAGGTCCCCTTCTCTCCAAGTTCCAGCATCTCCCCCAAAGTGTCCTTTGCCCTTAAGAGGAAATACCGCACATGGCCTGGGATTCCCAAATTTCCTTGGGTTTGCTCACAGTCGCACAGATTTGATTTTAATTTAAATGAGTGAGAATCACTCCCAGCTTTTCCTTTCTGCAATAAACTTAAGCTTAAATTGAAATAATTTACTTTTTAACTAACAAAGCTAAGGCATGAAGTTATTGATTACAAAATTACATTTACAAAATAAATATGCTGAATGGAAGTGATACTTCTGAGCATGTCTCAGGCTTCTTGTTTGTTCCTCAAGTCAGACAACCTTGTGCTGTAAGCTTTATTTCAAATCCTTTGTATCCTTTGACAGTGTCAAAGGAGCATATTAACTCTAATTTGTTTATGACTATTCTGTGACAATACACTGTGGAATTCACATGGTCACAATGCAAAGCAGAGGCAAAAGGGTTAGTCTTGGTCTTACCAATGCTGTCATTTTAGTAAGAGGACACTATTTCCGAATTGTTTGCTAATATGGTTTGTTTCATTTCCTTAGAATTTCCTGGCTCTTTGTGCTAGTAACTACTACAATGGATGCATATTTCATCGCAATATAAAGGGCTTCATGGTTCAGACAGGGGATCCATTAGGTAAATTTTTCTGTCTGGGTCTCTCTATAGAAAAATGTACATAAAAATAAAATATAAACAAAACATAAAGGAATAAAAAGAAATTATAAGTATGAATATTAAAAACAAAACATAAATAAAGTAAAAATGTAAGAATTATTGTATTGTTGATAAAGGTTTTTATGATGAGATTAGTTTTCTGTGGTGATCTTACAGAAGAGCAGGTGTTACCCAAGTTCTAAGTAATCATGCCATAGTAAAGCATTCTACATCTTTAGTTTTTCCAGCTGTTTCCACTAAATATAATGGTTCTGCTGACTTACCAGCTGTTGAACAGGTAGCAGTTGCTACTGTTGTTTCTCTGGTTTCTGCCTGAAAGGCTATACTGCCTCTAAAGCATTTGGGAAAAATCTGATTCAACTGTGTGTCTGTTTGTACTCATACTGAATTTAATTTGAGGATATATCAGTGTTTTGTTCTGCTACTTAATAGGTATTCCTTACGTAGAGTTATGTCTCTCCCCACTATCAAGATGTGAGAACCCAATCCCTGCCTCAAACAAATTACAGGCTGTCTAGGGTCTTTGTGGTAAAATGTTATAACAGTACATCATTTCTGGATTTTTCAGTCTGAAAGTCCAGTAATCTATTGTGGTGCTTCTTTGTCAGGTACTGGGAAAGGAGGTAACAGCATCTGGGGCAAGAAGTTTGAAGATGAATTCAGTGAATACCTAAAGGTATTTCTGTGCTCTCAATATGCAGTTATGTTTTCATATGAATTTTCTTTACAAGTTGGAGAACAATCAGCATTGTGTTGTACTGTTATTAAATACTTCTGTAATTGTGAAGCAAAGTATAATCCTGCAATAAAGAGATAGAAAGCTTATTATTAAAGTAGGAACAGGCATTTCTGTACTTGGCAAGTTAGGTTTGAGGGTTTTCATCACTGAGAACAGAACTAGAAAGAATTTGTAACAAGGTGTTTTTCATGCACTGAAGGCAAAGTAGTAATTTTTCATTGTAAGAGCAATTTTGAGGAGCTAATTACAGACTGTGATGGAATATATTAGCAACCAAGATTTGTTCTTAATAATGGTATTGAGGCAGAGTATTAAAGTCACAGAGCACTTTGTACAGGTTAAAGTCCTGCTTTCACAGATGTGTATTCATGTTGAGGTTTTTCTCCTTTTTCAGCACAGTGTCCGTGGGGTAGTTTCAATGGCAAACAATGGTCCGAATACCAATGGATCACAGTTCTTCATCACTTACGGCAAGCAACCACACCTAGACATGAAGTACACTGTGTTTGGAAAGTAAGTGATCCAACTGCATGCCTCCTTATCATAGTGTGTGAAGGATCTGAATATTTCAGGGCACATGCAGTGCAAATTTAGAAGCTTCTGGTTCTAAAACTCATTAAAATATTAGATATGTATATGTAAATGTGTGCTCTTGCACTTTCACCAGAATTAGTTGCTCAAAAATGCTGCTCCCTTTTTCTTAGTAGTAGGGAATTCGGTGGAAATAGGCATATTAAAAATTACCTCAAGAATGGAGCTTTTTTTTTTTCTTTCCTTTTTTTCCCCCTCCCACTAGTTATTCCAGCTTGCCTTTTCATCCATGCCCAAAAGGATGCAGCCTGATTTTAAGCAAACTCCAGAACAACTGGATACGTAGTTGTAGGGTTTACTGAGAAGCAAGAATCTGATTTGGGACTGAATCTGGGGATGGGTATGGGACTGACATAGTCATGCTTCTGTTTAGGTGGAACTTCCTGTTGGTCAGATAAACCTCATGGAACTGACAGTTTATAAAATCAGATGAGGTTTTTTTAAGATGCATCATTATTTTTAAATATCCTTATGTTAATAGACACTACTGATAATGTATCATCCTTAAAGCAATTGTTTAATTTTTGAGTCTTTGAGATACTGCTTTTTCTATTTCAAAATCATGGTAATGTCTTTTCTTTTGCTTATTGTTTAAAAAGTCTCTAATGTACAAGTGAATCTGCTGAGAACAAGTTGCCTTTATTAAATGAAGTTAAATATTCAAAGGAAACTATTGAAATGTGAAAATACTATTTTCTACCACTTGTTTACAGGCATCTAAGTATAGGTATTCCTTTCATTTCTGAGTTTGTTTAGAAGTGTGATTGAAAGTAGGGGTTTTTTTAAGACATCTTTCTTAGAAAAGAGTAGAGGCTCTGACTGATGAACTTTGCCAGATTTTCTGTGGCAGTTTAAGATGCTCCTGCCCCAGTTGCAGAATCAGCAGAACAGCATATGCAGTCCCTGCTGGCCCACAATCCAGCATCCTAGATTCAAAGAGTTGATGAATGTGACTGAACTGAACTGTGAACAGCACAACGTGTTTTCTGCCAAGTCCATTACTGGGGAGTAAACTGCCAAGATTTACCAGAGCTAGTTATTTAAACTAAAAATAAAGAGGTTTATTAGAACAATCTCTCTTGCCATTTCCTCAGCCTGGACAGGCGATCTGAAAGCCTAAATTTGTTTGTGCCATTAGATTTACGCAGTTATCAATGATTCTGTCCAATCTTGTCTTTGAATCAGAAGGTTAGAAATTATAATCTCACATTTGGAAATTGATTTTTCCAGCAATAGGATTTCAGTAATTCACAGTGAAGTTTTGTATGGCCAGTATCTTGCTACTACTTAAACCTATACTATGATTGGTCAGTCCTGCCTGCTAAGAAGCGCAGCCAGGGTCTTTATACAGCTATGGTTGGTACAAAATATGATACTGTCAGGTCAGTGGGAATTATTTGTACTTTTTATCAGAATCTGTCATGGATGCTTAATACTTCCTTTCCAAATACGATATATGCCATATACAATGTTTTGGCTGTCTTATTTGTATCATTTGCTTGCAAAGTCCTTGCCCTATGATACTTCACTGTAAAGTGCTTTGGGTTATCTCAGTTGTGAAATTTAAATCATTATTAGGAGATTGCTAGCACTTCTGCTTTTCTTCCAGAGTTATTGATGGCTTGGAGACCCTGGATGAGCTAGAGAAGCTGCCTGTGAATGAGAAAACCTACCGACCTCTAAATGATGTTCGCATTAAAGATATTACAATTCATGCCAACCCTTTTGCTCTGTAGCCAGAGTGCCTCGACGCATTCTTTAGAGACTGGTCAGATCGACTGCTGGATTATGGGATTTAAAGTGTCATTAGAAAGGGTTATGTGAGCTGGATCGTACCTTTGTTCATTGAATGCAGGATTTTCAGGAGTTGTGAGATT
The DNA here is from genome assembly GCA_024606505.1 of Aquila spilogaster. Classification (NCBI taxonomy): domain Eukaryota; kingdom Metazoa; phylum Chordata; class Aves; order Accipitriformes; family Accipitridae; genus Aquila; species Aquila spilogaster. The sequence continues at coordinate 29,286,897 of JANHGO010000071.1, read as the reverse complement.
GAGTTGTCACAGAGGAGTCTTGTGCTTTAGAAGCCTGTTTTTCCAGAGTATCTTCCAGGACTTTTATTTTAAAACATTGCTTTTTATACTTGTAGAATAAGAAAAGACTTTTAAAAATATATATTTTTTTGCAAATCTTTGGGGTTTTGCCTTATCTTTCTTAGTGATACTATGTTGAAACAATGTCCTTTGCTACAATTTCCTACTACCAGTTTTCTGAAACTTTCTCACATAAATTCTGACCTTCCTTACTTTACTGGTTTTTAGAAAACTAAGATATGCAATTTTTTCCCCTAGGCGAGAGCAGTGTCATAGATGAAACCTCTCTCTCCTAGAGGATTAAAGACCTTGTTTAGAGGAGTGCTTGCTCTTGTACTGCTGTGTTCGAACGGTAACCTCTTCAGCCTCCCCAGAAGGTGGATTTGAAACAATCGCTTCTGCCTCTGGCACAACGCTTTTGGTATGAAAGAGTAAGTGTTTGTGTCTTTACATAGCTGTTGATCGAAACTAGGTAACCATGGATTTACTGTAACTTGTTTTTCATCACTTTATTGCACAAACAATAGGGGGTAAACGCAACAAAGAGTGGTGACAAGAAGACCGGTCAGACTTCTAATTAAGAATATCCTGATACACCCAAAATAATCAAAGATACTGTGGCCAAGATGATGTTGAACAAATAAGAGGGGGCTGTTGTTTGGTCTTATTTGAGACCAAATGTTGGACTCAAATAAGAAAGTCTGCAAGAAGGTACAGAGTTATCTGAATATTGACTGTTCAAGAGGAAAAATAAACATGCATACATATGTGTGTGTGTGTGTATATATATATTGCTGATCCTATGCTCAAGTCACTTAGTATAGTAAGCATAAAATAAACTGACTTAAGCAGGGAAAAGAGTCATTTGTACATGTCAAAAAAGCAGTTCTCCACCGTGGACATACTGGGAAAAGCAGAATGTTCTACTCTTCCTTGTAGATTTAAAAAATGCATTTTGGCATCAGTTTGTTTTCATAAAGCAGGAAAAAATCAACTCATTTGCATAGAGGTTCACTGTCTGACTGTAATACGTAGAGGTGAGAGGGTGTATTTCTAGTTCCAGTGTGCATGAGAGACCTGGATAGGAGAGAGTACCCACAGTTTCTGCATCCAACTCCTACCATTCTGGACTTCTTCCCCCAGTCCTCTTTGGACTCAGTCAACATCACTTAGCAAAGTCCATTCTCATATATATGCCTTGTAATCCTTGGGAAGTCCAGGTCCAGCTGACTTGCAGTCTGCTTCAGACCAGTATTTCCCATTTGGAGACTTTGCCTCTTAAAGAGGAGAACTTAACTGCAAGAGAAAGGCAAAAGTATGCCAGATTACTGCACTGTTAATGAGCAGAGTTAATCAGTACCCTCTGTCTGGGACAAAGTTTCTATATTTTATATGGAGTGTTGCTTAAAGCTCCTAGCCTTTGCTCCAGATTTAATACATTTTACCATAATATTTTAGGCAGTCAGGTAAAGGATTTAATTATTTTAGCCCTGTGCTCTTTCTGTCTCTTCCATGTAACCAGTGGTAATAGCAAGTAGACAGAAGCATGCAACTGCGTGTTTGACTGCCACATGGACACTACTGTCATGCAGAAGGAAGAACATACTGGAAACTTTCCTACAGTGCAAAGGAACCAGTAATTTAAAATGCTGACATCTAGCACTGAACTGGAAACAGTTTCAGGTCTATTTTTTTTTTTCCTCCACAAAAAGAATGCTGTTATATAGAATGTGTGAAATACAGGGACACCAAGCAATTTGCTCTCTGGAGGATACATTAAATTTAGATCCTTTCTTTTTCATCTAAAGTTGTGTATTGAAAGGAGAGTGATCTTCTGGGACAGGATTACATCCTAACTTTTAAAAATTGTATTATGTCTATTTTCCTGTTTGTGGCTCTGAACTTCTCCCAGGTTCTCCGTGAGAATCTGGAATACAACAGGAAAATAACGGTGGGGGTTGGTCCCATCCATTTGTTGAAGAGAAAGCAAGGCAAGAGAGTAGGAAGTTGCCCAGCTGTGGAAGTGTGTGATTTTGTGGGTGGTTGCTGGGTACAGCATACGTGCAATTTAGTTCTTGCACAGAGTCAGCTGTTGTGTCACCAGCTGTTTGGACTTTTGTGACATGTATAATCCTTTAAATAGCAAAAATGTTGCAGACAGTACTGTTCTTATTGCTGTCGACTTGTACTTTATAAACTCCTCCATTTACTTCCATCAGTCTGGTCCTTTATCACAAACACTGCAGCCACAAGGTGAGTTCTGTTGAAATCAGTCTAGCCATGCAAAGAAAAATACGTACATTAATACAACAGTCTTGAATTATGACTGTGATGGAGACTCTCACCATGTATATTCTAGATTGTCTTTGACCTTTGCTAGCATTAGAAAAACAATAGGTAAAGTTGGTGTTAGAAGTATGTCATACTGGGAGCAGTACTTAGTCTAAGCTGGAGAGCAATGGACAGAAAGAAAATAATGGTGCATTATCTATGGTCAGTGACAAACTTGCATGTGTGATGTACCTATTGTATGTTGATCACAGGGTCAGCTGGGGAAATAAAAAAACAAAGAGTGAGAAGAGTCGCTTATCAGGTGTGGAAGTGTTTCAGAAGGTTTAGTCCTTTCCAGAATAAAAAAAATCATTGGGTTTTAGGGAACTGTGAAAAATGATCATGTCCAAAACAGGATTCTAATTAAAGTTTACAATTTATTACATGAATAGAGGCAAGCAAACAGCGCTGGGTGCACCGGGAGCCTCTGCTCTACCAAGGC
>JANHGO010000071.1:29268465-29278977 GCA_024606505.1 Aquila spilogaster | reverse complement strand
CCCGTCGGCCGCCGCCTCCCCGGGCTGCCGTGTTGCGTGTCCGCCCCGCGGCAGAGCAGGCGGCTCCGGCCGCCGCAGGGAGGGAGCGGGGCTCGGCGTGGGGCTGGGCTGTGGGCTGTGGGGAGCCGGGGCTGCGACCGTTTGGGCGGAAGGGGGAGTGCGCCGACGGTCTGGGCCGTGCGCTGCGCTCGGTGGGGACGCCCCGTCTGGGCGTGCGGTTGGAAGAACAAAACGTTGCGTGGGTTTCAGATGGGAATTTACGAGCGCGGCGAGCAGCCCGGGTGGGATCGGCGGCGCGGCGGCCGTGAGCACCGGGGGAGGCGGAGATCGCTCAGCGGTGCCCAGGAGAGCAGGCGCTACAGGCACGAGATGGCCAAGCGGCCTCACAGGTGAGGGCTGCGGCCGTGTGGTAGCAGCGGGCCCGTGCGTGCGGTTGGCCGGCTCTGGCACGGCTGTCGGAGAACGGAGCGGCAGCTTGCGCTGGAAGTGTTTGAGGGTGTATGGCCTCCAGCCTAATGCAGAAAGAAATGACTTGATTAGGAGCGCAGAAATGGCCCACAATACGGAGCAGCTGTCCTTCCAGGACCGGCTGAGCGGGCTGGGGCTGTTGGGCCTGGAGGAGGCTCCAGGGAGAGCTGAAGTTGGCCTTTCGGTCCCCAAAGGGGGGCTCTGAGAAGGAAGGGGCCAGACTCTTTAGCAGGGCCTGTGGTGCTTGGATAAGGGGAGATGGTTTCAAACGAAAGCAGGAGAGACTGAGGCTGGATGTCAGGAAAAAGCTTTTTATCGTAAGAGTGGTGGGGCGCTGTACCAGTTTGCCCAGAGAGGTGGTGGATGCTTTGTCCTTGGAGACAGTCGAGGTTAGGCTGAGTGGGACTCTGAGCGCCTGATGGAGCTGCAGGTGTCTGTGCTCCTTGCAGGGGCATTGGGCTAGATGATCTTGGAGGGACCCTTCCAACTCGGTCAACTCTCTGTCTTCGAGGGGATGCAGGAATGGCTTTAATTGGGTTTGTGTGTTCTCTTGCTTCTAGCAAACGTTCAGAGGCCAAATCGGTAAATGACCGGGAGCACCGCAAGCGGAGGCGCTATGCGGAGCGGTGCAGGAGCAAGAACACACAGGACTGTGACAGCGGGCAGCAGCACCGCCAGCACGACAAGAGCGCCCCCCGGCGGCGCAGCAGCAGGTCCTCGGGCCGCAGCGGGAAGGGCAGCTACAAGCGGTGGTGCGGGACGCAGCACAGCGCCGGCCACCACCAGCATCCCTGCCAGGTGGTCTGTCCAGTTATAAGTGGGGGGGGTTGTGCCTTAGGGAGACGAGTTCCCAGCTGGGCAGCAGTAACTGAGGGGGCTTGGGGAAGTCTGTGGATGATGTTAGTGGGTTAGCCCTTTTGTTCGCATTGCTGGACGATTCTTTTTGTTACTTTGTGGTTTGTTGTTTTTGTTGTTTTTGTTTTCAATCTTTAGTGAGAGCGTATAGCGTGTAGTTACGCTTGTAACACCATGGAGTATAGTCTTGCCTTTTGTTCATTGGCTGTAATTTGAGCCAATTAATGGGCAGAAACCATCAAATGGAATAGCTGTGCAGGCATCGCTTTCATGCCTGAAAAACGTATTACGACATCAAATATTTATTTCTGCCCTACTCCAAAGCCCAAATGCAGACGTTCAGCCTTGCTTTTGAGTACGTATCACTGAAATAGCACGGAGGAAATGTTAGGTTTCCCCACGTTTTTTGGTACTGATGAAATAAAATGCCGTGGGTCTCAGTGAAGTCTGTAGAATCAGATAAGTGCAGTGACTGCCCGCTAGCAGGGTGGTTTTCCTGATCTATTTAACTGTTAAGACAGCTGAAGATAGGATTTATGGTTTAATATCTTCAGCGGAGACGGCCTAAAGTAACCATATATGGTATTTTTGCGACTTAAAGAAAAGCTGTTTCTGGATATTCAAAGCAATGATTTTAAACTCAATTACTTAGGAGGGGTCTTTTCATTCAGCTGTGAGGCTGTTTTATATAACGTAATTATTAAATCCGTTTGCCGTAAGAAATAATGGCACTGGAAACCTAAATGAGCATTCAGCGAACCAATCTTTTTAAAGAAAAAACACTGTTGTACTTTTTGATTGCCTTGCCACTTGGAGTATCTCATCTGAAAATGCGTTCCTTGCCATGTTTTTCTCCTGTAACATAAACTGTGTGCCCTGTGAATTTCCGGGGACTGAGTTTGAAATTGCTCCTGCCAACCGTTTGTGGCCTGGCGTGTATCTGAATGCCCGAATATCTCCCTGCTGAATGAATTTCGTATTCTGACCTGAACTGACTCGGGTTTATTGATTGGCCTGACCATCTTGGTGCCTTTCCAGAGGAGCCATCGAAGGAAAAGATCCAGCAGTGTAGAGGATGATGAGGAGGGTCACCTGATCTGTCAGAGTGGAGACGTACTGAGTGCAAGATGTATAGAATATTTTTCAAAATTTATTAACGTTCAGATAGAGTAATTTCTTTTAGCATAAGAGGCGAGGGGGCTTTGGCAGTTTTTTCTTTCTTTCTTTTTGTTTTATTTTTTTCTTTGTTTGTTTGCTTTTGTTCTGTTTTATTTGGGGGGAGGGGGGGTTGTTAATCTTCTGGAGAACTTCCATGTATTTCTTTTTTTCCTTTTTTCCTTTCTCCCTTTTTTTTTTTTTTCAATCCCTAGAATAGTAAATGAAGTTAATGTGCTAGAATGAGATGCCTGTAAATGTGCGTTGATGAGAGTTGTCCAGTGCTCTCTCTCAACCTAGTTACTGACATTTAGAAAGAAGCACAGTCTAGAATAACCTTCAGTGATAGCATTTAGCCTTTTCTGTTTGTTTTATTTTTATTTGCTTGTTTATTCTAATGGCTGAATAAGAGAACAACTTCTGGAGCTGACGGTTCTTTTCCTTATAGATGAGATGGTTGCTGCTTTGGGTAAAGGAACTTTTGGAAAAGTGGTGGAATGCATCGATCACAAAGCGTAAGTCTTTCTTCTACAAACCTGCCGTTTGCTGGGCTGGTAGAACCACAGTGTGGTTCACCAAGTGCCCTCAGAATGATTTGATTGATTTTATCCTTATTAGCTCATGTGTTGCTCTGTGTATTTCTTAACGTTTTGACATAAGAGATTAGGGTTGGTTTTGTTTTTATTCATCAGTGACATGACCGTGCTAGTTACCAATGCTTTGTAGCTGGAATTGGAGGTCTGGCTGCTCCACTTGTTCATTAAAATTTCCTTTTGGGGAAGGCTTCTTGTGTGTTCTTTGGAGTGTACGCTGTTCGGTGTTGGAGAGTTTTTGCTGCACCCCTTGAGGTGAATTGAGCACAAATGTGTGTTTAAATATTAAAGGATGTAAATGAGCAATGCATTGGGCAGAGTCTGCAAAGATGTGCTGTGAGCCGGTTCTTTAAACATGCCCACGTGAGCCCTGCTCTGTGAGCGCTGGTGCAGGCTGTCCCAGCCCAGCACTCAGGTCATGCTCCAGTGCTGGTTCCACTTGCCAGAGGGAGCACCTGGCACTTGTGTTTTGCAGTTGCTGTTATAGAATGCTGGGAAACTTCAGGAAAAGCTTTGGCTGCTTATGTGAAGTTCTGTTGTCCCTGGCATTTTTGCTTCTGGGGAGTTTAACCCTTCCTGCAGTTAGGCCTTATTAGCAGGTTATTCTGTCATGGCACGTCACTTGTGTTGCTGCACAGTTGCAATTTAAGTTTCCCCTTGAGTCATGTGGTAGAGTTGGACGCAGGAAGCTGTCCTCTTCCTCTATGGAAATGTGTACTGCATTGTGCCCTAGGGAGAGCACCTTTGTGTAGCAGTTGTGCAGAGCTGCTGGAGGCAGTGTTAGGAGGGAAATCTAGTGTCTGTCTTTAAGAATGCTACTGGTGCACCTGGTATAGAGTATGTTTTAAAAACTAGCACTTGTGCTTGTGTCTGTATAGGCCTTTGTCATAATTAAAAGTCAGTATATACTTCCAGTTCTTGAAGGGAGCCTATAAGCATGAAAGTGAGTGACTTCGTATGGTCTGATAGTTTTGGGACATAGGGAAGTGGCTTTATGTTTAAAGATGAGAAATTTAGGTTAGATATTAGGAAGAAATGAAAGCTTTTTATCGTAAGAGTGGTGGGGCGCTGTACCAGTTTGCCCAGAGAGGTGGTGGATGCTTTGTCCTTGGAGACAGTCGAGGTTAGGCTGAGTGGGACTCTGAGCGCCTGATGGAGCTGCAGGTGTCTGTGCTCCTTGCAGGGGCATTGGGCTAGATGATCTTGGAGGGACCCTTCCAACTCGGTCAACTCTCTGTCTTCGAGGGGATGCAGGAATGGCTTTAATTGGGTTTGTGTGTTCTCTTGCTTCTAGCAAACGTTCAGAGGCCAAATCGGTAAATGACCGGGAGCACCGCAAGCGGAGGCGCTATGCGGAGCGGTGCAGGAGCAAGAACACACAGGACTGTGACAGCGGGCAGCAGCACCGCCAGCACGACAAGAGCGCCCCCCGGCGGCGCAGCAGCAGGTCCTCGGGCCGCAGCGGGAAGGGCAGCTACAAGCGGTGGTGCGGGACGCAGCACAGCGCCGGCCACCACCAGCATCCCTGCCAGGTGGTCTGTCCAGTTATAAGTGGGGGGGGTTGTGCCTTAGGGAGACGAGTTCCCAGCTGGGCAGCAGTAACTGAGGGGGCTTGGGGAAGTCTGTGGATGATGTTAGTGGGTTAGCCCTTTTGTTCGCATTGCTGGACGATTCTTTTTGTTACTTTGTGGTTTGTTGTTTTTGTTGTTTTTGTTTTCAATCTTTAGTGAGAGCGTATAGCGTGTAGTTACGCTTGTAACACCATGGAGTATAGTCTTGCCTTTTGTTCATTGGCTGTAATTTGAGCCAATTAATGGGCAGAAACCATCAAATGGAATAGCTGTGCAGGCATCGCTTTCATGCCTGAAAAACGTATTACGACATCAAATATTTATTTCTGCCCTACTCCAAAGCCCAAATGCAGACGTTCAGCCTTGCTTTTGAGTACGTATCACTGAAATAGCACGGAGGAAATGTTAGGTTTCCCCACGTTTTTTGGTACTGATGAAATAAAATGCCGTGGGTCTCAGTGAAGTCTGTAGAATCAGATAAGTGCAGTGACTGCCCGCTAGCAGGGTGGTTTTCCTGATCTATTTAACTGTTAAGACAGCTGAAGATAGGATTTATGGTTTAATATCTTCAGCGGAGACGGCCTAAAGTAACCATATATGGTATTTTTGCGACTTAAAGAAAAGCTGTTTCTGGATATTCAAAGCAATGATTTTAAACTCAATTACTTAGGAGGGGTCTTTTCATTCAGCTGTGAGGCTGTTTTATATAACGTAATTATTAAATCCGTTTGCCGTAAGAAATAATGGCACTGGAAACCTAAATGAGCATTCAGCGAACCAATCTTTTTAAAGAAAAAACACTGTTGTACTTTTTGATTGCCTTGCCACTTGGAGTATCTCATCTGAAAATGCGTTCCTTGCCATGTTTTTCTCCTGTAACATAAACTGTGTGCCCTGTGAATTTCCGGGGACTGAGTTTGAAATTGCTCCTGCCAACCGTTTGTGGCCTGGCGTGTATCTGAATGCCCGAATATCTCCCTGCTGAATGAATTTCGTATTCTGACCTGAACTGACTCGGGTTTATTGATTGGCCTGACCATCTTGGTGCCTTTCCAGAGGAGCCATCGAAGGAAAAGATCCAGCAGTGTAGAGGATGATGAGGAGGGTCACCTGATCTGTCAGAGTGGAGACGTACTGAGTGCAAGATGTATAGAATATTTTTCAAAATTTATTAACGTTCAGATAGAGTAATTTCTTTTAGCATAAGAGGCGAGGGGGCTTTGGCAGTTTTTTCTTTCTTTCTTTTTGTTTTATTTTTTTCTTTGTTTGTTTGCTTTTGTTCTGTTTTATTTGGGGGGAGGGGGGGTTGTTAATCTTCTGGAGAACTTCCATGTATTTCTTTTTTTCCTTTTTTCCTTTCTCCCTTTTTTTTTTTTTTCAATCCCTAGAATAGTAAATGAAGTTAATGTGCTAGAATGAGATGCCTGTAAATGTGCGTTGATGAGAGTTGTCCAGTGCTCTCTCTCAACCTAGTTACTGACATTTAGAAAGAAGCACAGTCTAGAATAACCTTCAGTGATAGCATTTAGCCTTTTCTGTTTGTTTTATTTTTATTTGCTTGTTTATTCTAATGGCTGAATAAGAGAACAACTTCTGGAGCTGACGGTTCTTTTCCTTATAGATGAGATGGTTGCTGCTTTGGGTAAAGGAACTTTTGGAAAAGTGGTGGAATGCATCGATCACAAAGCGTAAGTCTTTCTTCTACAAACCTGCCGTTTGCTGGGCTGGTAGAACCACAGTGTGGTTCACCAAGTGCCCTCAGAATGATTTGATTGATTTTATCCTTATTAGCTCATGTGTTGCTCTGTGTATTTCTTAACATTTTGACCTAACAGATTAGGGTTGTTGTAGATACTAGGAAGAAATAATTTACTCATGTGGTGAGGCAGTGGCGCAGGCTGCCCAGGGAAGCTGTGGACGCCCCATTCTGGAGGCGTTGAAGGCCAGGCTGGGGCACTGGGCAGCCTGACCTGGTGGGTGGCAGCCCGCCTGTGGCTGGGGGTTTGAACTGGGTGGACTTCAAGGTTACTTCCAGCATAAACCGTTCTCTGAAAATGCTTTATCTGGTAAGGTTCACAGGTTTCATTTGTTTTTATACAAAGTATGCGGTAGTAATTAAGGAATCGTTGGAACCATTCCTTCTCATGACTGTTTCACCCGTTTATTTCAGGGGAGGTAGACATGTAGCTGTGAAAATAGTAAAAAATGTGGGTGCGTACTCTGCAGCAGCGCGTTCAGAAGTGCAAGTGCTGGAACGTTTAAAGGCATCAGACCCCAGCAATACATGGTAAGTACCTTCCTTTGTCTTTAAGATTGCTCTGATGTCACCTTCTGTAGCAGAACGTGGGTGCTCTTGAAAAGAAAAACAACTAGAACACACCAAACATCACTTGCAGACGAAATACTGCAAACTCAGAGTGACTACATAATAGGTTTTGAGTAGTTTTCCTTCTAGGTCATCTCAGGTTACTGAGTGCTGGAGGGCCTGTGCTGTTTCTTAGAAGGACTGTATGCATTCTCCTCCACGCACAGCTGTAGCCCAGCTCCTTGAGGGGCACAAGCTGTCCTGCACTGCAGGGCTGTTACTTCTGGATTGGATTTCTTCCTCGGGCCTGTGAAGCTGACCTGGGAGTCTGCTGTAGCAAAAACTGTATTCGTGTGTGGGCAGATGAGCAACAGGGAAGTACAGTCTTCCCGATAATGCTCTTGTCATAAGTCTTAGAAAAGCTCGATTAATTCTCCCAGAGTTGTTTGTTTCTTTTCTAGTGTTACCCACAGGGTCTCCGTGCTTCCAGCAGGCTTCTTGTTGCTTTTGGCTTGGCATTGCCTTCTGTTAACGGTCTGGCTGTTTCTTATTTCCTGAGCTGACTGGAGCTTCTCACCTGGAAGCACCATTCCTTTGGGTTTCTGTTTGTTTTGACGCTCTGCTGCTTGAAGCAGATGAGCTATATGGTGGGGAATGGCAGCCCTCTGAAGGGTTATTTCCCATAGTTGTCCATATCATGTCACGTACCTCTCTCAGCGTTCTATAACTTCCTGTTGAAATTTGTGTTTTCCTGCTTTCTACAGTCGCTGTGTCCAAATGTTGGAATGGTTTGAGCATCACGGCCATGTCTGCATTGTTTTTGAGCTGCTGGGGCTCAGTACCTATGACTTCATTAAAGAGAATGGCTTTTTGCCACTTAGGTTGGACCACATTAGACAGATGGCGTATCAGATTTGCAAATCTGTGAACTGTAAGTCTGTATGTTGTTTTTCTTTAGAACTTGTTGAATTTTCTTCGTGGGACTTGCTAACTTATCTCTGTATTTGTTACCTTGCAGTTTTACATTTAAACAAACTGACACATACAGATCTGAAACCAGAAAACATTGTATTTGCCCTGTCTGATTATGTGGAAGAGTACAACCCCAGACTGGTAAGTCGCTGTCATCTCCCCCTCCTTCCCCGCAGCCTTCTGGGTTTATTTTGTTGTTTGCATCTCACGGTGTGTTTCACTTCAGGAACGTGATGAGCGCACACTAAAAAATCCAGACATCAAAGTGGTGGATTTTGGCAGTGCAACATACGATGACGAGTATCACAGCACTCTGGTGACAACGAGATATTACAGGGCTCCTGAAGTTATTTTAGGTCAGTAGAATTCATTTTGGTCCAAGAGAGAGAGTGTGCTTTTCCATTCAGTGCTGATCATTAGAAGCAGTGACCACATACGGCAAACTGGAAAAGGGTGTTGTTCAGAACTATGCCTGGCTGGGCAGAACATGTCCTGTTTTCATAGTGGTAATGAGCTTTGCAAAGTCTGTCACACGGATCTCTTTCGCCTGGAGGTTTTTTTTTTATGCTGTTCAGCTGTGCTACAGAAATAGGGGTACTTGGCTTGAGCTGTTAAGTTGTTTCTGTCTTGGTCTAACCCTGATGCTTCTGGGTTCTTCTTCACAGCACTGGGATGGGCGCAGCCATGTGATGTTTGGAGCATTGGATGTATTCTCATGGAATACTACCTGGGGTTCCCGGTATTTCCGGTAGGTAACAGAGCCTTGGAGATGCAGTGTTTGGTGCCCTGCAACTTGGTAAGAACCTTGAGGCAGGTGGGGTTGCGAAACACTGCTGCTATACTTCTCTGCCTTGCCACACCGAAGGGATAACAGAGGCAGAATCACAGAATCACAGAATCGTTAAGGTTGGAAGCTTCATCTCTCACTGGCAGCAGATACTACTCAAGTTTGTGAATGTTTTGTTGTTTTGATAGCAGTACTAAAAGGTGAAAGAATTCATGACCAAAGAGAAGGCAGGGCAGGATTGTGAGGGGGGAAAAAAAACATCTATTGTAAGTTACTTTTGGAAGAAGATGACTACAGGCTCTTTCTCCATGTGAGACTGATTACTGTTTTGCAGTGTGCAATCCAGAAATGAGGTTAACGTGTGCATCATGGTAACTTACTTTAATGTTGAGAGAAATGTTCATTTTCTTCCAGAGTCGTGACAGCAAAGAGCACCTGGCAATGATGGAACGAATACTGGGGCCTCTGCCTAATCACATGATACAGAAATCCAGGTGATTACACTTGTCATCTTTCTCTGCATCCATTGCTTCATTTTGAAATTGCAGTATTTTCAGGTTTAGTTCAACAGGGGGGAAAAAAAAAGTAAATGCATCTTTTTGCTTTGTTTAAGAAGCTGCCTTCTCTTAAGTGGAATATTCTCAGATAATTTCCCAGTGAGAGGAAACATGGGGGTTAAGATGCGTGAGAGGGGACAAGTGGGTTTTAAATAACAAGTTGTGCTGTTTGTTGAAGGAAACAAATGTATTTCCGTCGGGACCAGGTGGACTGGGACGAGCACAGTTCTGCAGGCAGATACGTCGCAAGGTGCTGTAAGCCACTGAAGGTAAAAGGATAGGAGGGAAAGGGCTTGGGGGGAGGAGGGAACTGTAATGAGGATATGAATAAAACATTGTTTGTGGTGTTGTAGGAATTCATGACGTGCAGGGATGCTGACCATGAGAATCTGTTTGACCTCATTCAAAAAATGTTGGAGTATGACGCAGCTAAACGTATTATGCTTGAAGAAGCACTAAAACATCCTTTCTTCTTTCCCTTAAAACAAGAGAAAAGGAAACTGTCTCCTGTACCACAACAGTCCTGTCCCAATGGTTTCAGTCCTCCGAAGAAATGTAGAAGATGTAGTTATACCGTATAGTTGTTTTTTTGTTTTTAAACTCTTATTTGGTATTATGACTCTCTGAATACTTAATGCAGCTGCTGAAATATAAGTTAAGAAAGAGATGCACCTGAGTGTTTGCTTATAATTCAAAGCTCTGTACAAATTTTTTTTACACTAAAAAGGCACACTGTCTCACATTCTCTCAGAGTTGCACACGGTTTCATGTGGTTTCATGCTGTTACACACATTTACACATGATGACACGCTGTTACACGCTATTACACGTCTTGGACAGAGTGACCACGACATGGTGGAGTTCTCGATTCTTGGTGGAGCCACGAGGAGGAAGAGCAAAACTGCTCCCTTGGACTTCCGGAGGGCAGCCTTGGCATTGTTCAGGAGACTAGTAGGGGGAGTCCCCTGGGGTTCAGCCTTAGAGAAGAAAGGGGTACAAGATGGCTGGTTGCTCTTCAAGAAGGAAGTCCGAAAGGCGCAGGAGCAGGCTGTCCCCCTGAGCCACAAAATGAGCCGGCGCGGAAGAAGACCGGCGTGGATGAATAGGGAGCTGTTCTTGAGGCTCCAGGAGAAAAAGAGAATCTACCTCCTGTGGAAGAAGGGATGGGCAACTGTCATGGTTTTGTAATGTTGCTGTTAATATTCCACATCATCACATCATGTGCAGTATGGATCATTGAAAGGTCCAT
>JANHGO010000071.1:29245315-29268365 GCA_024606505.1 Aquila spilogaster | reverse complement strand
AGGAGGGTCACCTGATCTGTCAGAGTGGAGACGTACTAAGTGCAAGATGTATAGAATATTTTTCAAAATTTATTAACTTTTCAGATAGAATAAGTTCTTTTAGAATAAGATGTGAGGGGGCTTTGGAAGTCTTTTCTTTCTGTCTTGACTTTTTTTGTTTGGGGGTGGGGATTGTTACTCTTTTTCTGTAGAACTTAAATATTTTTCTTTTTTCTTTTCCCCCTTTTTTTTTCCCCCCCCAAAATAGTAAATGAAGTTAATGAACCTACTAGAATGAGACCCCTGTAAATGTGCCTTGATGAGAGTTGTCCAGTAACATCTCTCAAACTAGATATTTACAATTTAAAGCAGTGCAGTCTAGACTAGCGTCAGTGATAGTACTTAGTCTTTTTGTTTTATTTTTCTTTGTTTGCTTGTTTAATAGCTGAGTAAGTTCACAACTTCTGTTACAGAGAGTTCTTTTCTTTATAGATGAGGTTGTTGCTACTTTGGGTGAAGGTGCTTTTGGAAAAGTAGTGGAATGCATCGATCACAAAGCGTAAGTCTTTAATTAAATACATGTAATTTTTCTTACCAGTGCTATCTCAGTGTGGTTCATGAAGGGCTTCCTGATTGTATCAGGTGTTATCTTGACTTCTCATATGCTGCTCTGTGTATTTCTTTAAGGCTGCTGCAGTTCCCAAACATAAATGTATGTTGGTACATCCTGCCAAAAACAGCACCCAGACACAAGGGTTGTGCAGGACTGGCGGATGAGGCAATGGGTGCGTCTCCTGCAGGCGCATCCCAGCCTGGCAGGGGTCGAGGGCTGATGGGGGAGGTGGCCTAGACAATGTGGGGTGAAGCTGCACCCCTCACACTGGGAAGTCCTGGGGCCTGCACCACTTCAGCTCTGAATAATGAGCAACATTTCTGACATCATGTAGTTTACCTTAAAGTATCATCTGTGATGATGCAATGCCATTTGGGTTCTAGCAGTGAGCATGTTATTAATCAAGAATGTATTTTGTGTCTGATGGCAGTTTTGCTGTGTGCAAAATAGTATGAAACTACATTGTCTTTCTGGTCACTGTAGAAGGTATTTGACACCTGAGTTAAGTTACGTTTTTACTACTTAAATGACTGAAGGCAGCTTGTCATTTTTGACTGACAGCTGTGTTAGGCTGCGATATGTGAAGTTTCTCCAGTGCTAGCCCAGCATACGTAAATACAAAGGGAAAGTAAATGGGGCTTTTAACCTTTAAGAATAATACCGATAAATAAGGTATTGAGTGTGTTTTCAAAATTTTAAAGATGATTAGTGTGTTTGTGCAGAGATGAACCTTGATTTTATTAAGTCAGTATTACTTAAAAAAACACCTTTTCTGATGAGGTTGCCATTGTGGGTGATAATTACTGAATATTCTTAATTAAAACTAGTCATTGTTCTCACCACTTTTAAAACCTGTCTTTTCAGGGAAGACAGACACGTAGCTGTGAAAATAGTAAAAAATGTTGATAGGTACTCCGAAGCAGCTCGTGCAGAAATACAAGTACTGGAACATTTAAATGCATCGGATCCCACCAGTAAATAGTAAGTATACAAAGCTGACTGTACTTTGTTTTGGCTTTGATTTCTGTGACATCACTTTCTGTAACATATGACCTATATATCTGTGTTACACAACTTCCTGTTGCGATTCATGTGTTTTCCTGCTTTTGCAGTTGCTGTGTCCAGATGTTAGAATGGTTTGAGTACCATGGACATGTCTGCATTGTTTTTGAGCTACTGGGGCTCAGCACCTATGACTTCATTAAAGAGAATGGCTTTCTGCCATTTAGACTGGACCACATTCGACAGATGGCATATCAGATCTGCAAATCTGTGAACTGTAAGTACGTTTCTTGTTTGCTTTATTTGTTAAATTTTCTTCACGGAATTTGCTAATTATACTTTTTATTTTGCAGTTCTGCATTTGAACAAGTTGACACATACAGATCTGAAACCAGAAAATATTTTATTTGTGACGTCTGACTATGTAGAAGAGTATAACCCCAAACTGGTAAGGTCCTGTCCTCTTCCCCACTCCCCCTTCAGCCCTTGTCTGGGTTTATTTGGTCACTGGCACCCCACTGTGCTTCATTTCAGAAATGTGATGAACGCACACTAAAAAATCCAGCCATCAAAGTTGTGGACTTTGGAAGCGCAACATACGATGATGAGTATCATAGCACTTTGGTGTCTACAAGACATTACAGAGCTCCTGAAGTTATCCTAGGTCAGTAGAAGTCTGTTAGGCTCATCTTCTGTGTGAGACTTTTGGCATGCTATTGCATAGCATACAACAGCAGTGTTGAGCTGTTGAACTCTTTGCAGCTTGCTATAAACATAAACCTTCTGAATCTGTTTCGCAGCACTGGGATGGTCACAACCATGTGATGTTTGGAGCATAGGATGCATTCTCATAGAATATTACCTTGGATTCACAGTATTTCCGGTAGGTAACTAAGAACCTCAAAATGATGCAGCATCTATAATGTTCCTCAGCTTGATGAAAACATGCTACAGAGAGGTGAGGACCAAGCAGAATCATCTGTGCAAGAAATTAAGCTGCATTTCTCTGTAATGCCAAGTTGAAGAGAGCAGATGATGTAGGCACAAAAGAATTTCCTCAGCAGCAGATTTCTACAAGTTGCACCTGTTAACATTTGTAATTTACAAGCCACACTAGTAACAGATGTAGCTTCATCTATCACCATCAGCAAATACTACTCAAGTACCTGAATTCTGTCATCTTGACAATATTGCTGAAACTTGAAATTTATGAACAAAGGAAAAAAAAAAAAGTATAAGGCAGGGTAAAGGGAACACAACTCCAGTACAGTGTAAATTATTTCAGGAAACAGTCAACTACAACCTCTCTTTTTTTCCTTAATCTGAAACTGATTATTGGTTGCAGGGTATAGTCAAAAAGGAAGTGAGGTTAGTGTGTGGTTCTTGGTAACTCCCTCTAGCAATGAACAAACATGTCTCCTTTCCCTCCAGACCCATGACAGCAAAGAACACCTGGCAATGATGGAGAGAATACTGGGGCCTTTGCCAAATCACATGATTAAAAAAAGCAGGTAATTGCATTTTTCTGTACCTAGACTGCTATAGTTTAATTTAATTATTTTCAGATTTGGTTTAATAGCAAATTTTTAAAGAAAGTTTAATAAACTCAGATTCATCGTTCTGTTCTATTTAACAAGCTGGCCACTCTTGTGGAATATTCCCAGCTCGTTTCCCAAGTTGAGAACAAACATGCTGATAAACTTCTAGTGAAGGGACAAAACAATCTTGGAATAACAAACTGTGGTCTGTTTGTTTAAGGAAACGCAAATATTTCCATCATGACCGGCTGGATTGGGATGAACAAAGTTCTGCTGGTAAATATGTCTCGAGGCGCTGTAAGCCACTGAAGGTAAGATGACAGAGGGAGGATGCTTTTTGGGGAGAGGAGCTTTAAGTGCAATTATGAGAGTAAAGAGAGACATGTTTTCTTGTTTCCTTCACGAAGGCATTCATGACCTGCCATGATTCTGACCACGAGGACCTCTTTGACCTCATTGAAAAGATGCTGGAGTATGACCCAGCCAAGCGCATTACTCTTGAAGAAGCACTGAAACATCCTTTCTTCTTCCCACTGAAAAAGGAAAAAAGGGCGCTGTCTCCTATAGCTGAGCAGGCTGATGCAGATGTCAGTCCACCAAAGAAATATAAAAAATGTTAAATATTTATTGTGTACAGTTATTTTGTAAATGGCCTATTTTGTATTATGACTTTTTGGATACTGAAGTTTAACACAGCTGCTGGCATAAAACTTAAGAAAAAGATACTGATGAACCTGGTTGCATTTCCTCAGTAAATAAAAAAATCTCAGGACACTTGTACTTTTAACACATGGAAAAGAGCACCTTCTACTCTATAAAATAGGCCTCCTAACAGCAAGTATTACTTCAACAATGTTTTATTCAACTGTCATTGGAATAGCAAAAGACCTAGGACTTTTATCTTTTAGTGTCACTGGTACTTCCTTTTTGGGTAAGAGAACAGAGACAGCCCTTGTGTAAGGATGGCCTTTATTTGTTTAAAAAAAAGTTACAAAGTAAGGAAGATCACTGTGATATTGAATAGATTGCATTGTGATCACCAATTTTTTTTTTTATTATTTATTTTAGTAGGTATACTCTGGTTACCAGTATTTCAGTTAATGCTCATTATTAGCTTACAACAGTATAGATGTCACTCTTTTACCAAATCTTTCTTGAATTATGAGCTGTCCTGAGACTTTCCATTAATTCAGAATTTCAGGGAGCAGGTAGGCTGTTTGGTTTAACATGTCAACTGTCCGCATAAAATAATCTCTAAACTTCAGGGGGAGGGGGTAGAGTTTAGTCCACCTTACCTTTCAGCAGTCCTGCATTTACAGAGCAGCACAAGCAAGCTGCCCCCCTGCCCCAGCCCTGCTAGCAGCATAGGCCAGGGCTCTAGAAAGCTGTTGGGCAGCAGTGCATGGAACAGCACTGCTTGTGCTTCCATGAGAAGTGGCAAGACTCCCCCAGAACTGATGCCTCGCTGTAAGGCAGCCGGACAGCCCCTCAGGGACTCAGGCCAGCAGGCTCAGAGATGCCACTCTTCATGCCCCACCACAGTTACTGTTCACTGCCACCAGAACAGCTCCTCTCCAGTAGGACACTGAGCTCCCAGGAGCAGGGCAGCTGCCTCACCCAGCAGCTGGAAGAGAGGATTGCTTTATGCTGGACATATAATGAACAGATGACAAAGTCCTGGGGGAGATGGACAACCACCTCTGGAACAGGGTTATTTGGAGAAAGTGGTACAGACTGAAGTGTCACACCGAGTTACCACACAAGCCGTGGCCTCTTCCTTTTGGAGGCTTTTTATAGTTTAATTTGCAAACAGAACTGCCATAAATCTCATTCACCATATCATGTCTACTCAAATATAGATAGAAAACCCAAGGGGTAAAATGGATTTCATTGTGGAAGGCCTTAAATTACATTATTACAGTAGAAAATACAGGAGGTAGAATATAACTGAAAGGACAAATGCAGGTTAGAGTCAAATCTATAATAGCTCTGTAAGCTACTTAAAACATGGTTTTAAAAACTAAACCCAGTATTTCAATAACTATAGAAAACAGTTAAAATAAATTGCCATGAGAGCCCTTATATCATGCTTGATACAGGGAGGTAGGATGTAAGAATCAGAAGGACACATGAGACATGACACTTATCTACAGCTCCTGTTTACTTTACTGAGGACAGAGTTTCACAGCTCAGTCACCCTCTTCCGCTTCAGACTCCGACTCTGGAACAGAGGGACACCTTATCAATAAGCTGCCAGCAGGTCAGCCCCCGCCCCCAGCCCCTGAGTTCAGCTGCTGCCCTGCATCCTAGCTGCTATTGGATCCACATGGATTTCAACAACAACCTTTTCTAGCCAGTACTGGGGGGCACACCTAGTCTCAGAGGGGCAATTAACACTCCCCCCCCCCCCCAAAACAAAGATTATTGCACTAAGGTTCCCAAAATGAACAATCTCAACTTGTGAGCTAAGCTGCTTGGTTACCTTCTTCAGCATTCTTGAGCCATTCGACAAACTTTTTCATTTGCTCCAGAAAAACGCTCTTTCCTTTTGCAAGATGCGCATCTTTATACCACTTCAGGATGGGTTCTTCGCTCAGAACTTCAGCTGTAAGATGTGCAAGAGCAGTATTAACACAGCACACCACTGAACACCAGCTGCTGAGAACACCTGATGGGGGGGCCTTTGCTTCCTCCCCTAGAAGCATCACCATATATAGTCCCTTCCCTGGATATGGCTGGACATACCTGCACCAGGAGTGCCTCCTATTTTAAAATTCTGAGAACCACGCATTTCAGATCAGCTGCTGGGAGTTTCCTGAGCACTGACTGCACCTAGGAGCTGCACTTTCACTCCCACTAACAGCCTTGAGTATTTCATAGCTATTAGAGTACATCACCTCAATGGAAAGCTTCAGTCAATAGCTAAGAACAGATGCAAATTCTTTAAAGCCCAAAGCACACCACAGGAAATGTTTGGTTTTTAAAATTTTACAATTACAACATACTCTTCAGTTTAACAAGTTTCCTTATGTTCCTGTGGTGTTTCCATAGGTGCGCAGCATGTTTTTCAGTAACACCTTTTAACAGCCATTTAACAGAGAGCCTAGAGCACTCCAGAACACCTTGGTGGTCTCAATCTCTGGCTGTTAAAGAGTCAGTGTTCAGACAGAGAACTAAGAAGAATACACCTATCATGTCTCTTTCCCTAACTTAAAAGGGCCAAAGACCCTTAAAAATCTATATTTAGCTCCGATCTACCACAACTCTTAAAATCTACTAGACAGGCAGGATCCGCGTCTAGAGAAGTATTTCCCCATGTGCCAAGGACAGCCACATCCACCATTGCATTTTACTGCTCCATCTTTGCGAAGAAGAGGTAGAACATTCTTCAGCCCATGAAGTGCAATGTTGTAGCACTGATCTTCCCTAAAGGTCTTACCAGGACTGAAGCATTCTGCAAATACAGGCCTTAAAAAAAAAAAAAAAAAAAAAAGAAAAAACCCAACCAAACAGAAACAACCCCCCCAAAACTACAACCCCACAGAAGTTACCTTTATAGAAGAGCACCACTATTTTCTGGAAGGCCTTCATGAAGTGAATGTTGTCATAACAGTACTCCTGAATCTTCAACAGAAGAGTCAGCTCTGACTGACCTTGGGTAGTAAAGGCAGCAAGTAGAGGGCTGTATTGCTGTAACAGGAACGACAAATTGGCACACACCGAGCACTTCACATTTATCGCCCGACTAGACTGGTTTTACAGTTTCCATCAGCCACTGCTTAGAAATTTGCAACCCCTGCCCCACCTGAGCGTGCTTGTACAGAAGTTGTACTGCTTTTGCCTCAGTAACTTGGACTATAATACCACAGTTACAAGGGGAAGAATGCCCTGTCTAATGCTGTCTCTGCATCAGAGGCGTTGTAAGTCTTAACTCATTTAAAAGGGAACTGGAGACAGAGGGAAGCCCGAGCCCTACCCAGCAGGTGCCAAAGTCTACACTTCAGTTACAATACCTTCAAGTGCTTAATGGCTTGCTCTGCTACCAGCTCCTCCTTTTTGTTCCATTCCACTGTGCTCATTACACTTGACCAGATTATGGCTACCACAGTCTGTTCTGAGATGTTGTTTTTCTTCATCTCCTCCTTCACGTACAAGATTATCTGCCAGTTACAGTAAGAGTCAGCACATATGCCACATACAAAGCTAAGCAAAATTAAAACTTCTGTTCTAAAGGTAACCCAGAAGCCTTCAGAACCACAAACAACCCCCTTGATCATACAGCAGGATTCAGGACATTAAGGAAAGACTACAAAGCTAATACCAAAACACTCTGGTCCTAATGTTAATTCTTAGTGAGAGCTATATATTTAAGTTCAGTATTTAATTAGGCATATCTCTTCTTCAGATTAGTATTAAAGGCTATTGTATTTCAGATAATTTGAGCTAAGTTCCTAACAAAAAAAAAAAAATAATTTTTTTTAAAAAAAGCAGCACACCACCTTGTCTACAGACAAACACTTACATCCTTGAATGGATCTCCCCGTGACATCTGCTCCTGAAGTTCTTTCTGCAGCTCTTTCCGAGCCCCTATGGTTTGCTGGTTCCTAACATATTCGGAAAGTTCTTTTAGTCCCGCTTCAGTGAAGTACTTGGAGAAGTGTTCAACACTTTGTTTGTTGGCTGGGAAGAGTTCCTGAAAACAAAGTTTACAAAGTCTTTCACAAAAGAAATGCATGCTGAGTACTTTGCTGGTAAATGCTGTTTACTAAACTGCCTTAAGTAGTACATCAGTAATTTCAGTGGTACTCACCATCAGCCTGTTATCCATGTTTACTTTACGAAGACTGACAGCCACTGCATTAATATCTTTCTCATTTATCCAGGATTTGAACAGCTTGACTGCAAAAGCTGCAGAAACACCTGTGCAATAGGAGTAGTACTATTACTACTGAAATTCAAAACAAAGGGAATCATAAGGCCTGAGAGTACAGAGCACCTAGTTTGTCAGACCCCTGTTCAAAGCAGCAGCAGCGGTGCTCCAAGGCAGCCCTAGCACCATCTGCAGTAACTCTGCCTGAGGACACTGCAGCCTCCTGCACATTGGACTTTTCTTACTGTGCAGCATCACGAAGGCTTCCCTGTACTAAACTCAAACTCTCCTTACTGCATTTTAGGAAGGAACCTAAAGACACGACACACCTTCTGCATCCTGAAGGGTCCCTCTCCGAAATACGGTACTGCCTTGCTGGGCAACACTAGTGACAGCAGCCCCTGGTGTCACACAGGGAAGTCCTACACACAAGCTTTCTGACAAGACTAGTTTTCTACAGTCTTAGGAAGACCTTCCAGGCTGTGAGGCAGCATGTTTACTTTTGCTAATCCTGTAGTTAATCTATTGCCAGATGAAGCTTGTGAGCCGCAAAGGTGTATTGTCATCATGATTTCTACCTACATGTCATGGTTCTGTCCTCCCCCACTCTCCCCTAAAGGAGGACTTGGGCAACACTTACCTTCTTTAACCAAGTTCTCATTGTAAAGACTGTTGAGAATTGACGCATTAAGTGTCCCATTGGCTAGCAGAATACCCGTCAACATGGCCAGTTTGTTCCGCTCAGACTCTGAGAACCCTTTCAGGAACAGCAGCAACTGCAAGAGGAAGTAAGAAGAGGTGCCATAAAACTACCATCTCTCACTAAAGTCTGGCTACTGCCTCCATGTTAGACACTTTTGTTTCAATCAAGCTATTCAACTAACAGAAGCACTGGTTTGCTGGTAGTCTTCTCCACTAGTCATACAAGCTAGCTGTTCTTCCATTAATAACTTAAAAGTGTTCTATTTTAATAACCCATTGTATGATATAACTCTTCTGTATAGAGTGATTAACTAATAGAATTTGAAGGTTTATTTGTCTGCTGCTAAGGACCTAGTTCATACCTTTTTGACTTCATCTTCAAAGCCTTTCTCCAGGTACTTGTAACGCCTGATTAGCTTGTTAAAAACCTAAAAAGATACAGAGTATTATTTTTTGCTCTGAACTACCATTTAATTAGAATTAAAAAAAAAAAAATCCAGTTAAATTGGTCTGAACTCTTTAGAGCACTGTTAGCTTAAAACAGTGCTACTCTATCTACCTCTTCTAGTAAGCTTCTTAAAGCCATGCATTATTTTTACCTAAACTTTCAACTACACAAACATTTCATTTTTGACCACTAAACAGTTTAAGTTAAATTGTACTCATCTGAGAACTAACCTGAGCAAAAGCTTGCATGGTTTCTAGGTCTTCCTGTGCTGCAAATACACAGACGTTTGTGCGTGTCATGTCATCTGCCAGGGTACCACCTGGGGCTAAAGAAAGGTTTCAGCATTAGTGGTATTACTCCCCCAGTGAGAGTACTGAGTAGTCTCCACAGTAAGAATTCCAATACCCATAACATGCAATGCATTGTCCTTTCTTGATGAACTGAATGACTGGATCACTGAAGACACCCCTACTTTTCCATCTGCTCCACTGCTCTAGTGGAACTTTAAAATCAGTAGCTTAGATATGAACACTTATATATTCTGACCCCCTACTGCTAAGTGGATTGGCAACACATCTTGTTTACATATTGTCATGGTTTAACCCTAGCACCATGCAACTACTCACTGACTCCTCCCCACCCCCCAGTGGGATGGGGGAGAGAATCAGGGAGTGGGGGGGTCGAGGGGGAAGTAAAACTCATGGGTTGACATAAAGACAGTTTAACAGGACAGAAAAGGAAGGGAAAATACTACTACTAAGAGAATATACAAAACGAATGATGCACAAGACAATTGGTCACCACTCACCAACCAGTGTCCAGCCAACGCCTGAGCCGCAGTGCCTCCCAGCCAACTCCCCCCAGTTTATATACTGGGCAGGATGTAATATGGTATGGAATAACCCTTTGGCTCATTTGGGTTAACTGTCCTGGCTGTGCCCCCTCCCAGCCTCTGTGGACAGGGCAGTATGAGAAGCTGAAAAGTCCTTGACTTCGTATAAACACTGCTTAGCAACAACTAAAACCTCACTGTGTTACCAACATTACTCTCATCCTAAATCCAAAACACAGCACTATACCAGCTACTAGGAAGAACATTAACTTTATTCTAGCTGAAACCAGGACACATATTGGTAAGTTAACATGACCATATGAGCTCATCTTCCCTTAAAGGAAGCCACTGAAGCTGCCTAACACTAGCAAGCATCTTTTTAGTGTCTGCTGCAATACTGCTGCTTTGTAAGTAAGTGTCTTTTAAGTAACAGAGTAAGTCACAACAGGAGATGAAACACATAGAGATGCATGTTCAAAATTCAGCACCCCAGAAATGAGCTTGAAACTTTAGTCTTGAAAGGCACTTCAGGTTTTTAGCTGCTAATTAGAAGATGCTTCTTCACCATTCCTCTTCAGTTTAATATGGGCATTTGACTGGTAGCCAGGCTGCTTCACTAACTAGGCTGAATTTCAAGTCACCAGCTCTGATGCCAGAATACCTCATCACCAATTTCTATGCCATCCTACATGTAATGGAGATCCTTTTGTTATGTATTAGCCAGAAACATGACTTAAAGATGGAGATAAAGCATTAATGGTAATGATATTAAAAGGTGGTGAGGCAACAGGATAGATGCCAGTTTTTATTTTGGCCTTGCCTGAATAAAGGTCAAAGCTAGTCTACTTACCTACTTTTTACAGAGAGGGAGTTGAATAAAGGATCCCTGTATCACCATTAATGCAGCAATGCATTTTTCCCTTCCCTCTCAGCCTCATTTCTAGAAGGAACACTTCCTAACACAGTACACACTGGTTAAGACCCTTGAATGTAAACCCACAGATTGTAACAAGTTGTACATTAACAACTTCAAGCAGTGATGCTCCATGTGGCATACAAGTTTACTCACTCATGCTACCAAGCTCTTTCAGCATCAGCAAAAGAACCTCTTGCCAAAAGGAACATCACAGTAACTTCAGTCTACATAACACTGTTCCAATACACAGCTTTGAGATAAGCAGGCACATGAAGTTAAACCACTCTGAAAGCCTTGCTTTTCAGTGTTTGAGCAAGCCACCTGACATTTCTACAGCATCAGTGTGAAGACGACCTCAACATGCAACAGATGCATCCTCCCAAACCAGCCACCCCCACTGCAGAACTGCCATCCACAGTCTGCCTGTAGCCCAGAATCAGGTGTTTCCTCTCCTCCCCCTATGCATTTAGGTCATTTGAATTCTATTTCTGTTACATTACAGAAAATCTTCTGCAACTGCCAAACTTCTCGTTTAAGTCCTCCCTCCCAACTATTGCATAACAAATGCTAAAATCAGAGACAGACCTTTTCCAGCCTAGGCAGACAACATAGAGGGTCCTCTTTGCAGCCTGTATTTTTACCTGGGTCCCTGCCACCTGAACCCCTTCTCACTAAAAAGTATTTAGTCAAGTAGGAAATGTCTAAATCTAGAAGTACCACTTTTTTTTTTTTAACTACTTTTGAACCTCATTTAGCTTCCTTTACTTCTTACCTAGTTGGTGAGCATCTGTTGCACTCTGCTCTTTACACACAGTGTGCACATGAGCTTACAAGATTTTTCATCATCACGTTTCACTTCCTCAGTTCCCTGTGGTTTTTTGCTGACTCAACCACCCCTCTCATTTCTCGCTCCCTGACATCTGCTAGAGCCCATGACTTCACTATTGTCAACAACAAATGATTTATAATAGCATTTCCAAGACTAAGCACATCAGCTTCTTCTGTGAACAGTCTTACTTTCCAAAATAACACGGCAGGGTGCACAAAGCACAGGATCATGTCAGAATCTTTCAGGGCAACTCTGTTGGTCTTGCAACCACAGACCACCCACCTGAAACAAGCATTCATCCATTGCACATCAGCAGAAGTGAACTTGACTACAGAGTCAAGATCCACTCCTGGTTAAAAAAAACCAAACCAAAACAACCAAACAAAAAAAACCCCAACAAACCTCCAATATATTTTCCTTTAAGCCAAGTTTGTACAGCCTACACTTTGAAGAATGCACACTGACTCAAGCAAAACTGCAGTAGGTTATACAGGGTATTTCTACAGTAATCTGATTGCTCAGTCCGTCACTAAGATGGTCAGATAGTTTACCACAGATAACTTAAACTCTGTTCTACACACTCAATGGGCTCCTTAGCAGAATTTTCACACTGAAAGAAAACAGTGAGCTTTTGTAGTCAAGTGAATAAAGGCTGACAGCAGCCCCATCAAAGGGACTTACCCAGCATTCCACCAGCCACCAGGATGTCAAAAAGCGTTTCCGCATAGCGGCGATAGTCAAGTTTTGCACCAGAAGCATCAAGAAACTTTGCTACTGCCTCCAAGTCAGTGCCGGTTTCGGTTAAACCTTGAATAATACAGTCCTGGAACTGAGTAGGGTCAAACCTCTCTTTTTCATCTGTAAAGACAAAGCATTGAAATAAAGTTGCCACACACAGCTGTCTGGTTTTTAAAGTTTGTCATTTCAATCTTATTAAAAAAACACAAACCCAAACCTGCACTGACAAGCCTGACAACTGGTATTAACTAGCACAAATAGTGACTTAACAGCATAGCCTAAAATGAGTTTCAGTGGCCAATATAGCAGTAAGTTTTACTGGTTTCACTCCCCTATTCAGTCAAGGCTGGGGGAAAGGCTATCAAAAGCTAAAACATTCCTTAATTACCCCTAATTGAATTCTTACTGTACTTTCACCAAGAACAACAGTTGTTTGTGATTATCATTAGCTGGCTCTAACAAAGCCTACATGACTTCTCAGTTTGATTCTTATACTCTGGTTCACATGTCAGATCACTTTTTCCCTCCAAAAACAGATGCTTAGCTACATGCTGGAAGGCAATTCTTAATATGTGCCCCTACAATTTTGTACATTTGACTCCATTACTCATGTTCCATTTCTGCCCTTGGGGCCTCTCACTGTTTTGGACAAATTATTCTGACTGAAAAGCTGCGTACCATTATCACGTTAGAGCCAACTGACAAGACTTGCTTTGTGGCTATGAAGACCATCCCCTCCTCTTAATATGGAGTTAAATGAGTCTGAAGCAATTGCTTTTCCTCAAGTGCCTGGGGGAAACAGAAATCTGAGCCAACATCTTGGTCTTAAATAAACATGAAATGATGGACTGTAACTGCAGATCTATTTAGCATCCTTTGTTGTTGTTAAAGCAGAACACAGGCTTCTTCACATTTGAGATGCATCAGTCGATCATAGTCTTGTTTTCATTATCGGTAGGGCTTAGTTAATATGCAACAAATCTATCCGTGTAACTAACAGAAAGCCTTAAATGGAAGAGGTCTTCAACTTTATTCATCCCAATTTGTCCTTAGATTATGCAAACCACGAGAGGAAAAGCTGCAAATCTTAGAGTGCTGTCCACAACAGCTTAGCCAGTTCTGTTAGCAACCCTTCTGTAAGGGGCATACTAGTGTCCTTACATTCAAGGCAAGTATCAACACGTTGGTAACAGCTGGGTGGAAGTCTGGAAATACTGGATCAGTTATTTTCCACACCAGATCCGTGAAGCTCATTGTTACCGCAGAGCTGCTTGGAAGCCAAACTATGGTTAAATGCTTAAAAAGAGACAAAAACCTAGGATGTCAGCATTTCATCTGCTGGACAGACTAAATCCAACTCTCTCACTTCAACTGTTTCTCAAGGTGCTTTTACTTTAAAATAGGTTCTGTAAGTCAACACGTACTTCTGTACAACTTAATTACTACTTCAATATGTACAGCACCCTTAATGCTGTCAGTTTGAGCTAGAACACTGCTAGTATATTACAGTATTAAACAGAAACTCTAACAGCTGTCCCCACTTCCTCTTTAGGTTTAAGAAAACACCACCAAAATCCTAAATTATTCACCACACCTCTTCAGTCATTAACTCTTCTTATGGGAGAAACTGTGCACACACAGAGATAGGCACTTGCACATCCCACACTTTGCGTGCTTTTTGTTTGGTTGGTTGGGGGGTGGGGTTTTGGTCTTTTGTTTTGTGGGGTTTTTTATTATTATTTAAATCAGGTATTCTTATAGCATTAAGGGACAATGTAACTTTTATCCAGTGGCTAACACTGAAATTCCAGCTAGGCTAGATGCTCCTCAGATGTATGTATTAACCTGCAACAAGCCTGTGCTGGCGTTCCCCTGGAACTCAGGGGTACTAGGTACTTCTGCTTTCAGGCTAAACACACTCAGTACAGTTCTAGAAGGACCGTCTCTTAAGCCAGATTATCATTGTAAATTCAGCTACAGTTCTTAGTGGCAAGTATTTTTTATTAGCGCAGAGAGCACTCTAGCACCCAGAGTTAGCCTCAAGACTTTGTATCTAGCACGGTCCATTTAAAAGATTTACAAGAAGAGCACAAAGGCGTTGTTAGTTTATCACCAAAAAGCGGCTTTTTAGAGGGGGCCACATGCACAGCACCGACAGCGGGTACCGGCAGTACGCACACCGCGGACAGCTTACCTCTTTTTCTAGTTTTAAAACGCTGGCCCGATAGCGTCGGCTTCTGCGGCTTTTGATTATTCATAAAAGACACCCTGCAAAGAAGCAGGCACGCACCTCAGCGCGCTGACGACGGAGCCCGCCCGCCCGCTCCCAGCCCGGCCTCCCCCCCTCGGCGGCCGCTCCCAGCCCGCCCCGCGCCGCTCCTCCTTCCCTCCCCCGGCCTCCATTTTCCCCGCGGCACAGGGCCACCCGCGGGGAGGCGCCGGCCCCCGCCCCGGCTACCCGGCACGTACCGGGCCTCCCCCGGCGGAGGCGGCGGCAGGGCGTTGGCAAGACCTGCGCGGAGCGGAGCCGGGGCCTGCGGCCTGCCCGCGGCGGCGCCCCTCGCCCCCATCGCACAGCGCGGAGGAGGCGGCCTTGTTGCCGCCGCGCTCCGGCGCCCGTGCGGGGAAGATGGAGAACGAGCCCCCCCGCCTCCACCCGAGCGCGGCGCGGCCGTTACGGCCCGGCCTGGCGGCAGCCGTCCCCATCCGGCCGCGCCGTCCCCCGGCAGCCGCCCCCCCGCCCAGGCCCCTCTCCTCACCGACTTTAAGGCAGAGAGAAAACGCCCGAGCAGCCCGGAGCGGAGGCGGGCGCGAGCAGCAGCGAGGAGCGGCAGCGAAAGCTCTCCGAGCGGAACCAACGCGAGAGGAAGGGGGGAGGGCCACGCTCCGCCCCGCCCGGAACGGACCATCGCGCTCCGCCAGAGAGGATGGAGGGAAAAAGGGCCAGGGAAGGGGGCCGGGCTTCCCCGGGGTCGCCTGGCTCCCAGCGGCCGGCCCGGCGCCGCGGACCCACCGGCACCTACCGGTCCTCTGCCTGAGGTGCTCCCCCTTCCCCGCCAGCGGGGGTGCCCGCCCGCTCCCCCTCCCCGGGAGTGAGCGCGTCCGCCCCCCCCCCGCCCTCGTGATTTACCGTCACACGCAAGTAGCCACCTGGTACCCGTCCCCCCGCCGGCCGGGCGCGTGGATCAATCCCTGGGGGGAGCGCGGCGCCCCCTGGCGGCACGAGGCGCCGCCCCGAGGGAGCGGCCCCACCGCATCCCCCCGGGTCGGGAGGGTCCCGCGTGGGGTCGCGGGCCGGGGCGGCCCTGCGGTGCTGCCCAGGCCGGTCCGCCGGCGGGAGGGCTGCCGTCTGGCCTGGTTTGCGCTCCGATGAGAGCGGCCCACGGAGCGGAGGCGGACATGGAGCCCTGCTTTGCGTGGGGTTTCGGCAGCCCGCTGTGTGCAAGGGGGAGCTGGGAGCTGCTCGCAGCGGAGAGAGGTCTGCGGCGAGCAGGGCCCGCTCCCCTTGGAAAGGCGTTGTCAGACTCTGAGCGTAACCGCTCGCTGCACTCAAGCAGATCCCCGCCCGGTTCCCTCCTCGGGGCTCAGGTTCAGCCCTTCCTGGGAAGGGTCCCAACAACAGGTAGGTACAAACAAGACGACGGAGCAGAAGCTGCTCTGGAAGAGGAAGGAGTTCCCGCAAAACTGCCCTAGAACAGACCTCTAGACGAACGCCGCTCGGGCGGCAGCTTGCCCAGCAGAGAGGGGAGCAGCTGTCTGAGCAATGCGCGCTCCCCGTGTCCACCATCAGAGGTTAAGTGGTTCGGATAATAAACTGATTTCCGGTCAAAGTGCAGTTTATTTGCCTGCAAAATGCGCAAAGGCTGATGCTTGCCAGCACTGTGACAGTTGTATTTCATAAATTTGACTGCGATAACACGCAGTCCGTTTCCCAAGCTGCTCAAAAAAATTGTCATTTGTTTTTGTCTTTTCTGAGGGACTCCTTAAATACTCAATAGCATATTGCTTGAATGTGTAAAAACGGGAAGTCTGCGCAATCAGGCAAACAGCAGTAAGTAGAACAACTAATAGGGTATCGGCATTTTAGTTCAGGTGCGAAGGAAGACAACCTCAGAAGTACCCTGTTTGAAAACTGGGCCCCATCAACAGCAAAGGGAGTTTTGCTATTGACTTCGATATCTTAAGATTTCACTCCTAACCTTAGAATTATTTGTTCAGCAGAAACGTGGCTTTTGAAGGGGAAAATACCAATCAATATATTATATTCTTTCCCATGCATCAGATTATTTACCAAGACCTCTAAAGCTTCCTGCCTGGGTAAATTGACTGTGTTTTAGAAGGGCTGATGACTTAATTGATTAAGTTTAGAAAAATCAGACTCGTAAAACAGCTTTAGACAAAGCTTATGTCAAGCCATTTTTCTTGTTTGTTTAAATGTAGAGTAACTGGCAGAAAATCTGCTAGCCCAGACCCTCTTCTCACTTTTGAATGGATTAGATATTCCAGTTTCAAATTTGAGAAACTGTTTCATATAATTTACTTGATGTGTGTATCAGAGGGATCAGAAACATTAATTACTACTGCATTAAATCTATGCCCAGATTGTCTGTTCTTTATTAGCATTCACGTTACGTGCTGTACAAATATATATACAATATATATAAAAAGAGCACTCTATTCCAAAAGGCGCATTTGACCGTTCTTTCATTTGTGCATTCCTCCAAATAAACCTGGTTTTCAGTAACTATCAGAGCTTCTGTATATTGACTAGATCTCTCTTTTGCTTATGTGGGGAAGTTATAAAAGCTCATGAGGCTTTACAATTTTAGTCTCACATCTTTGTCAATACCACACCTGCTGTGCTATTAGGTCCTGGATTTGCTATTACCATTGTAAGAATTTCTTCTTTCCTCAGATCCTGATGATAACATCACCTTATAAAGACTTCATGTATTATAGTCTCTACAGACAGAATTATCAGTTAAAAGCTACTCACATCTGATGTAAAACAAAGTTCCTTAGTTCCAGAAGCGCAGGCCTTCTCTACTGCAGTTAAAATACAGGTTCTTCTCACTAGCAATTATAATAACAGGTCTCATCCTCTCTTCAGGCTGTAGAGCAGTCTGTCTATTAGCAGGCGGCATAAATAAAAACAGTATGTTAGTGTAGGTCCTTTAACTACAGTCTGAAAAACATATGCTGCCAAACTCACACAGCAGCACGTAACTGGAGACGTCTACCAGACTGAATATAACAACATGCAACATACTCTCCATGCTGATACAGGAGAGGACATGCAATTGCAACTCAGTTCTTTGCTCCCCAAAAGGGCAAACCACTAAACTAACCTGGAGATTGCAAACTTCCCTCTAGATCTTACACAGCTGCCAAATTTCCACCAGGTGAAAGTATAATGTTCCTTTGACTAAAGCTCTTTAAATGACCAGTTATCAGGTGTATAAACAGAGCAAGTCACTGTGCTTCAGGAGGGGACAGTGGGGTCACCTGCACAACCATGACTTTTTAATTAAGGTCATCCCCGGCCCTATTTCTTTTTTTATCCCAACAAACCAATTCCTTGGCTGTGAATCTTTTCTTTTGTCTCTACTGGCCTAGCAGAGAGGTCATCACACGTTTCAGCTAATTTATAATTTTTCAGAAGAAAATAAGGAGAAGTGTTGTCCTTTTGTGGTGTTATACAGTGTTCTAAGTGATCTGCATCAGCCACTCACAATCTGGGGAACACACCAGTTCTGGTAATTTTTTTTCAGTAGACATTCTCTGAAAACCTTATCCCTGAATATATCTATGTTTAGGAAAGCAAATAAGCATTCCTTATCTATCCATATAAGTGGTGGAAGATACTACATTTAAAGCCTGGAAAAGAAGAATCTTAGCTTTTAGCTGCGAAATTCTTTCCTCCAAGCAGAACTGCTTAGCTTGCATTTGATCCTGCTGTCTTATTTAATTGATTAACTTGAAGTAAGGCCGTATCTCCAGTGAGGCTGCTTACCTTCCCCTGTCTGTTCTTGCCTGGACTACAGGCATGGCACAATCACACAAACCAGCATTCACTTAGTTACACTACCCTTACAAGTTAAAACTAGAGTAAAACTTGGAAGTCATAAAATCAATATTTTGTTCATTCTGCAAGACAGATATACACTGGGTGTATAAAAAATGGAAGGCTTCAAAAAGAAGGAAAAAGTAGGCCTATGCTTGCCGTGTATGAACACATGAATGTGGAAATGAAACCATCATCCTTTCTGGAGCTAGAGTGCTTGTACTTTCATCTGGAAATATAACACAATTTATCTCAGTTGTACAAGATGACTCTTCCATGCTTCTGAGAGTCTCAACTGCAATAAATACAATTTCTTTAGATTATTGTGTTAGGGGCTGCATCAGCCCACTGAAGGTGAGGCTGATGCAGCTCCGTTCCCCAAGGTCCAACCAGAAGCAAGGCTGAGCATGTATTCTCAACAAGCAATCATGCAAGCACACGTGTAAAACATATATACATATAAATGCAGCTGCCCACACAGATCAACACAGACAGAAACACTCTGCACTCATGCAAACACAAACAGCACCAATGGCCTTGTCCTGTTCCCCTCTCTGGCTGATTAGCATGAAAGTCCATTAGTGGGAAATGTACATATAGATATACATATGCAGAGACACAATAAGGACCCCTCCGGTAACTGGCCTTAGACAGTCAGTCTATCCAGTCCCAGATCTCCCTGCTTGCTGTCACCTGTGCGTAAGACCCCCCAAGGCCCACAGCCCCACTCGGGTATGTCAGTTGCTATGAAATTCATTACTGCAGTAGATTAATGGGAAAGCACCAGGCTCATCAAGTCACACATTTTGAACTTTAAGCTCAAACACTGGTCATTCTTATTGTTAGTAGGAGCCAGATTTCATCTGACACCATTTTCATTACTATTTTTTCCTTGAAACAAAATTGGTTGTAGATCACAGTGTCACAAAATAGCAGGACAGTGCCTTACAAGTTTGCTTTTATTGAAGACATATTTAAGCAAATTCCAGTTAACAGCCCAATGAAATCCCCAAAATACCACATTCAAAAATACCCTAAGGGAGACCACATTCAGAGGAAGGATTTTCACCTTAATATTTGCAAATATTTGTTCATTCACTCTAAACCCAAGGCACTGATTGCTTTGGCACTCATTCTAAAATGAAATCATTTGTCTAAATCACAATTAAATAAAAAGTCAAGAAGATAAATCACAGATTATGAAAATCACATTTTAAGGAAAGGAACACAAAGACAGGACAGTTCCTGCTGTCAGCTCCTTGAAGTCTTTGATATTACGAAATTGCAAAGCATATTGCCAGTTGAGCTTTTCCCAGTAGCGGTAGTCTCTCACAATTTACCAAGAGAAATGAACAGGAAAAATTTACCAACATAAGCTAGCAATTTCCTCATTACTTGTAACATTAATTTATTTGTAAAGGAATAAAATCTTGTTGTACCTCTACAGATTTAGATTAAATATGACTTATTTGAGGGTGTGTGCAGGTCACACTCTTTTCTATACTATGCTAATTTAAGCCTGCGCTCTCACCCTTAAAATAAATGGAAATAGTCTAGATTTATGTTTACATAAATGAGTACAGGATCTAACTAACAATACCTGTTCAGTATCTCTAGAGTTATTTCTTATACTAGTGTTTTGGGTACGCAATCATGTTGTTAGATGTGTTCTTACTGTTAATTTTATTGCTTTGAACTATCAAATGTGAAATTTGAATATTGATTTGTACCTATACCTACATTGGCTCAGCTCAGCCATTTCCTTTTTTCCCTCTCAAACACCTTTGCACTTGCTTTTCAGTCTCCTCTCCTCATGGGGAAACGCTCCATCAAGATTCACACAGCTGCCACTGTATCACTTTAAAACCTCCTTTCTAAAACCATGTCTGTCAGAGTGCCAGTAATGTTGTTTGGCACAGCTGAGTTAAACTGTGAGCTGATACACCTATTTTTAATGATAAACTTCTATTGTCATTGTTTCCTCTCAGCCTTGCTCCCCTCCACCTTTTCATCTCAGTCACCTGCTGCACATTTGTTATGCATACCTGCTGATGGTTACAATGGGCAACCTCATTTCAAAATGAATGTTTTAGATAAGAAGACCATGAGGTTTTACAGATGCGGTGGTCTGTCCCCTTATATCTTTGCTCACTAATCTACGTTAACCCAGAAATCCTCACCTCTGTTACGAACTTCACTCAAAGCGTACTGAGAACCCGTCCTGCTATTTAACCCTTCCTACCTCCAGTACGCCTCCCTCACCTTGTGCCCTTACCTACAGATGAATGCATAAGCTATGTCCTACTTCACCATTTTGCTGGAAAGAAGGAGCAAAACTGTGGGTAAGGCAAAGGAGAGGAGAAGTGAGCGCTAACAATGCAG
Organism: Aquila spilogaster; assembly: GCA_024606505.1. Taxonomy (NCBI): domain Eukaryota; kingdom Metazoa; phylum Chordata; class Aves; order Accipitriformes; family Accipitridae; genus Aquila; species Aquila spilogaster. The sequence goes on along the minus strand of JANHGO010000071.1, from coordinate 29,247,452 downwards.
TAAATAGCAGTGATTATATTCCAGCCCTGAGAGAAGTCAAAGTTGGTAGTGGTTCAGAGAGATCTAACGGTATGGAGCAGGCCTGAGATGGGCTGCCAGGAAACAAAGAGCTATTATATTGGAGTATTACTGAGGTTACTGTGGTAGTAATAATGTATCAGCATCTAGAAAACATTTGGCAGTGTGTACTTTCAGAATCTCTGTTCTACTGTAATATTGATACATTGCCCATCACTAATTTGTACAGCGTCTAATTCTGATCTTTGGGATTTTCATGTACTAGAAGAACAGAAAGAGTGGATAACAACAATTGTGAATCTCAGACTGGATATAGAAGTGGCAAAATGGTACTATTTGTGATCTGCTCTTCATTGCAGATATATTCAAAATTGCATCCGAATTCTTTGAAGTTCGTGGGGTAACTCCAGAACTATTCCAGTGTAGGATGGAGCACAATTTGATTTAGAAAGAAATGTATGTTTCAAAATGAGAGGTCTCTTATTTGGCAGGACAACAGAACTGATGCTTATATCTTGTCCTACAAAGACAAATAGAGAGAGAGATATATCTGTCTGTGTAAGTATTACAGTTCTACTTTCTTGCAAGAATGCTTTCAGTCAGTAAGTGGCTGAAGGAGTCACCTGGTTGTTTGATATTTAGGAAAGCAGTATTAATCTATATTGAGGTCCCATGGCTTATAGGTTCCAGGTTTATCTTTTGGAATCTGAAAGAAAATACAAAGAAAACAACATCATTTTGCTAAGGGGAAAGAAAACTTTCTGTAATTAACAAATGCATGTTCCTTATCAGCCATTTAAATGTCATTGCACGCACAAATCCCCACCTTCTCATGTTATAAAAGGTTGTGAAATCAACCAACTCACCTCTAGTCAACAGTGGCATTCTTGTAATTGAACAGGTAATTAAGCGCATATCTTCATAGCATAGGTGATCTCACAGCCTGAAAGGCTCAGATTAGAGGAACTGACATATGAGGTTCCATTATGCAACATGGTTTAATGAGACTGCATTAAATCATGGAGGCCATGATGTTTGCAAGGAAATCCTACATTTCTGAGGGCATTCCTGAAAATAGAACATCAACTCCTGATGACTGGATAAAAACTTCACCTTTATTTAAATTCTAAGTTGTTACCAAGTGTTTGCACAACACTTAGCCCACGAAGGTTCTTGATCTTGGTTATGACTTCTATTAATATGAGAAGCTCTATCACTGTGAAAGACTTGACCGCTGGATATCCTGCACAGAAGGAAGCAGAAGTGGATGGATGTGGAATTCACAGCCCCAGCCTTCAGGCAGAAAGAGGCCAGGGACTCTCTAGCTGGCTGCCATTGGAAGAGATGGGGGCCTGCAGGTTTGCCTGACCCAACCTGTGTCCCTTTTCATAGAGAATTTTCAGCCTAGGGTACAACACAGTTGCTCAAACTCAGGTCCATGGGGCTTTTTAAGTTGAAATCTTTAATTAATGGATCTTGTCACAGTTTGGTCTGGTGTTTCCTATTTTCCAGGTCCCCAAAGCATTTGTTTAGTTTGCTTTCTGACTGGATATGCACTGAGGGGAGAATGGCTGCTAAACTCTTGCTGTTTATCTGTTTGAGAATTGCTCCTATCCTTTACTCCTTTCATTTTTTTATTCCTTTTTTTTTTTTTCTTTTTCTCTTCAACTTATAAATAAACAGAATTTGGGGCATGTGACAATGTATTAAGCAACTCCAGATGTATCTACTTTTACAATGCCAGAAGAATGAGTGCAGTGGAAAACCTGTTGAAGTGGCTAAAGCTATTAAGTCAGAAAACAATGTCATCATTCCCATCTCGCCCTCCTGTCTGAAGAAACTCTTGTGTGATCGTTGTTGGCTAGGAAAGATAGGGGAGGGAAGTTGGCTCCTGCCTCAGAGTCTTACAAAAATACTCTCCAGCAGGCTGCTGCTCTGTCCTGCCAACCCCCTTCCAGTGAGGGAAGTGCAAAAAAAAAGAAGAGCAGATTGAAGGCACTACTCCAGAAAGAAAGACACAGAGAACTGCAAGGGTGAGGGTACGTTTTTCTTGCCATTCTCATTTTGAAGAAAGCAGAGGCAAAGCACATGGATCATTATCCAAATAACTTTAGTGACT
>JANHGO010000071.1:29173696-29245215 GCA_024606505.1 Aquila spilogaster | reverse complement strand
GATGTCGTCTGAGGGCGAGACGGCGGCGTCGAGCGGCACGCCGGCCGCGACGGGCGGGGCCGCGGTCTCGCCGCCAGCTTTGCCGTCGGGGACGAAGCCGGTCCCGGCCACCCTGCCCGCGGTGCAGGCGGAGCTGGCCTACACGGCGGCCCCGGCCGACGAGGGCGACGCTGTTTCCGCTGACGCCGAGGCGACGGAAGAAGTGGGCGGCGCGACCGACGAACCCGCGGAGGCCGGCGAAGAGGCGGAGGCTGGGCAGGTCGGACCGGCAGCGGGTACAATGCCCACCGGACCGTCCCCGGAGGGCCGCACATGGAGACCGCCGACATGGGCAAGGTGCTGGTGGAGGCGACGATCTACAACTCGGCCGACTGGGTCAACGCCAAGCGGGGGCTCATCCCGGCCGACCAGGTCCGTCAGGTGACGGTCACCGACGCCACGACCCTGGTGATGTCCGAGGACGAGGAGAAGCTCGACCTGGAGGGCGGGTTCCTGCTGCCGCACCCGCCGCGCGACCACCGGCAGTTCACCCACCTCACGGCGGGGGGCGAGAGCGGGCATTGCCACCTCGACTGCGCCGCTGCGCTCTCGCCGAACGCAGCCGTGCGGCGGCTGCTGGAGCACCGTCCCCGCCCGGCGGTGAACGCCCGTTTCCCATCAAGCGCGCGCCGCGTGCCGAGGATGCCGCTCAGCAGCACGGCGGCCGCCGCGCGTCACAGGCAGCAGCAGCGGCGTGCAGCCCATTCCGAGGCTGCTAGAAAAACGGCACTCGTGTTGGTGCTTTCTGAGTTCAGTGACCACCCGCAGATGGGCTGGGTCGGGAAGCCGTGCCAGCATGGCAGTTAAGGAAGACAGCCTCGGGAGCGTCAGGCCCGGACCTGGGGCCACTGACACCTTCGCTAGGACTGAGCCGTTCTGTGTCTTTTTGAACAGAGGAGCCCAGAACTGGACACACTATTCAGATGTGACCTCACCAGGACAGAGCAGAGGGTGAATATCACCTCCCTGCACATGCTGGTCACACTCTTTAATGCACCCCAGGACATCACTGGCCTTCTTGCTGGCTCACAGTCAACATGCTGTCCACCAGGATGCCCAGGTCTTTCTCTGGGGAGCTCGTCCCCAGCAGGTCAGCCCCTAACCTGTACTGATGTGTGGTTATTACTCCTCCTCAGATGCAGGACTCCACACTCGCCTTTGTTGAACCTCACCAAGTTCCTCTCTGCCCAACTCTCCAGTCCATCCAGATCTAGATGAATGGCAGCACAGCCTCCTGGTGTGTCAGCCATTCCCCCCTGCTTTGTATCATCAGCAAACTTGCTGAGGACAGACTCTATCCCTTCATCCAGGTCACCAACGAAGATGCTGAACAAGACCAGAGCCAACACCAACCTCTGCAAACACTGCTAGTTACAGGTCTCCAATGAGACTCTGCACTGCTGATCACAACCCTCTGATTATTAAGAGCTGTAAAACTATTAGTTCCTAAAATTGTATCAGAGTTGTAATTTCTTTTCCTCCAATCTTGGTCATGATACCATCTTGTAAAGACTCCATGTATTCTGGTCTAGACAGACAAAGTTATGGGTTAAAAACTACTTACATCTGCTGTAGAATCACGTTCCTGAGTTCCAGGAGCACAGGCCTTCTCTTCCTTCAGGTAACACAGGGCCTCTTTTACCAGCAGTTGTAGCAACAACACTCATCCCGTCTGCAGGCTGTAGAGCAGTGTATCCATTAGAAGACAGTATAAACAAAAGCAGTATGGTTGTATAAATCTAAAAAATCATGTGTGACAATGCTTAGATGGAGATATCTGTAAGACCAGCTAACAACACACAGCATGCTGGCAGAGAACAGGAGAGGCAATTGCTACTGAGTTCCTTGCTCCCCAAAAGGGCAAACTACTGATTAACCCAGAGCTCACACAGCTGCTAAACTTCCACCAGGTGTAAAGCATAATGTTCCTTTGGCTAAAACTCTGGAGCTGTTAAGTTACCAGGTGTGCAAACAGAGCAAGTCATTATGCTTTATGAAGGGAGAATGGGATCACCTGCACAACCAGGGCTTTAATTAAGGTTACCCCCAGCCTCATTTATTTTTTTTATCCCAACACACCATTTCCTTGGCTGTGAATCTTATGTCTTGTCTAGCCCAGCAAGGAACTGCAAATATTCAGAAGAAAGCCAGGAGATTCATGTGTGACAGCACCAAAAGACAGCAACGTGAGCTGCATCTGCCGCTCTCTATCTGAGGAACACACCAAGTACGTTATTTTTCAGTTGAGGCTGGTCCTCTGAAAACCTTTCTCTGGAATACATGTTTAAGAGAGCAAATATGAATTTGTAAGTGAATACCTTAAGAATTATATATTTTACAAAAGAATACGCTTAAAGCCTGAAAAAGAATAATTTTTATCTGTGATATTCTTTCAGCAGGCACAGGTGGTTAACTTGTGCTTCATCCTGCTGTCTTATACAGTTGATTATCTTGAATTCGGACTGCAGGGTGCTTACCGTCCACTGCCTGTGTTTGCCTGTACTACAGGCATTGTGCTGTCATCCAACCTGGCATTCACTTATTTACACTCCCACACATGTAAAAGGTAGGGTAAAACTTGGAGGAAACAAAGTCATTATTTTGTTCATTCTACAGGGCAAATGTACTGAAGATACACAGTACAGACCCCTCTGGTAGCTGGCCTTAGATGGTCCATTCCAGATTTAGCCCTGTGGTGGCACCTGCAGGTATGAGCCCAAGGCCTGCAACCCCACGCCAGTTGCTGGCACTCAGACCTCCCCACAAACACCAACCCATACACCCATACTCTGCAAGTCACGTTCAGTCAGCTTGCTATTTGCTAGAGATCACACTCATATACGTACCCTCTCTTGCTTTTGGCACCACGTGTGCTCCTGTTGGTCAGAGCCCAGTTTCTGGCACTTATACACACACAGCTATGCAGAATGGAGTCCTTCACCCAGAAAAATGGTCAGACATGGAGTTTAATTAGGACAGACTGTGCTGATCAAACACAGGGTACAACCATGTATGTGTGCTGATGATCAGCCTGGATTACCCACTTATCACTCTTCCTATGCTTGTTCCTCCTAAAAAAGCGTGAGCTGTCCCTTTTCCTGCCTTTGCTTCCTCACCTTATCACTCTACTGTAAGTTTAGTACTAGACCCCAGTTGGTCTTCCCTCCATCCCATAATAAATTCCTCACCACCTTATGCCATAACCCTCCCCAGTCTGGACAGTGCTCTGGACACTCCCTTCTGCCCACGGAGGTGATGGCCCCTCTGTGACAGCTCCAGGAAGAGTCAGGGTAAGGCCTTAGGGGCTCTGTTCTCTAGCTGGGTTATTGGGGTTCCCCTGCCTTCCCTTGTGCCTCTGGGCTACTTGGTGGTCATGGGGACAAGACTTTTGTCACGCAGCCCGAGCTAATACTCTGCAAATAGTATCTATCTTTCAAGTACGTCTTGTATTTTGGAATAGAGACAACTATTCTTTACAGATTCAGGACAAGAGGACTACCAAATCCCTCGAGTTCATCTGTTACTATGAAATTCATTACCGCAGCAGATTAATGGGTGTCCTGGTTTCAGCTGGGGCGGTTATTTTTTCACTTCGTAGAGCCTGGTGTGATGCTTTGTTTCTGCTTTGGGAGAAAAACAGATTTGGTAACACACCACGGTTTTAGTTGTAGCTGAGCAGTGGCTGTGCAGAGCCAAGGGTATTTCAGCTTTCCATATTGTCCTGCCAGTGAGGGGGCTGAAGGGCACAAGGAGCTGAGAGGGGACAGCTGACCTAATCTGGCCAAAGGGATATTCTGTACCATATGACATCACATGAAAAACTTTAAATTGACCAGGGGAGCAGCCGCTGCTCGAGGACCGGCTGTGCATCTGTTGGTGGGTGGTGTGCAATTGCATTGTGCATCATTTGTTTTGTAAATATCTATTATTACCATTGCTATTGTTATTTTCCTTTCTCTCCCTTTTCTGCCTTAGAAAATAGCTTTTATCTCAATGCACATGTTCTGCTTTGTCTTTTTTTTTTTTTTCCAGTTCTCTTCTCCATTCCACTGGGAGTGGGGGGTGAGTGACTGCGGTGCTGAGCTGCTGCTGGGTTAAACCACGATGCTGGGAAAACACAAGGCTCGCCAAATCACTCACTCTGAATTGTAAGACCCAACACTGGCCATTCTTACTGTCTGTAGGAGCCAGATTTCATTTCTCATACTGTTTTCATAGTTGATTTTTTTTCTTGAACAGTACTGGTTATAGATCAGCATCACAAATAGCAGGACAGTGCCCTGCAAGTATGCTTTTATTGAAGACTTATTTAAGAAAACTCCAGTTAACAGCCCAATGAAATCTGGAAAACACATCATCCAAAAATACCCCAAGCGAGATCACATTCATATGTAGAGTTTGCAACTACTTTTCATTCATATTAAACTCAAGGCAGGAATTGCTTTGATACTCATTCTAAAATGAGAGCATTTGTCTAAATCACAACTAAAAGCCAAGAAGATAAATCACAGACTATGAAAATCTCATTTTAAGGAAAAGAACACAGACATATTAAGGAACTGACTGCAGGAATTAATAAAAGTCTCAGACTATGAAACTGCAAAGCATATTGCCAGCTGAGCTTCGCTCATTAGCTGTAGCGCCTCACAATTTATCAAGAGGAAGATAAAAGGGAAAAAAAATAAAAGGAAAACTTTACCAAAATAAGCTATTGAGTTTCTCATTACCTGGAATATTAATTTATTTGTAAAGGCATATAATCTTCTTGTACTGCTGCAGATGCAGATAAAATGATCTATTTGATGCTGTGTGCAGATCACACTCTCATCTGTATCTACTAATTTAAACCTGCAGACTCACCATTAAAATAAATGAAACAAGCTTAGACAGGTTTATGTAACTGAGAGCAGGATATGAAATAAAACTTGAGTTTTTGCAAGTGTTTTGGTAAACGATAACATTGTCAAATGTGTTCCTACCGTTACTTTCTTTATCTTGAACTATCAAAGGTGAAAGCTGAATATTCATTTGTATGGATACCTATACTGGCTCAATTCAGCCCAGACATTTTCTTTGTTTTCTCTGAAGCACCTTAGAACTTGCTTTTCAGTCTCCTCTCCTCATGAGGACACACTCCATCAGGATTCATACAGCTGTCACTGCATCACTTTAGAACCTCTTTTCTAACATGTCTGTCACAGTGCACGCAATGTTTGGCACAGCTGAGTTAAACAGTGAGCTGACACACCTGGTTTTAATGACAAACTGCTCTATTGTCCTTGTTCCCTCTTAGCCCCGCTCCCCTCCAGCTTTTTCAGCTCAGTTACCTGCTGTACATCTGCTACACAATATCTACTTTATCATTGCGAGGAGTGACCCCATTTCAAAACAAAATATTTCAGAATTAAGAGTTCAACCCTTTTATCTGAAATAGAACATCTCCTGTACCTTACACTCTCTGTTCACCTACAGGTGAATGCATTGGCTGTGACCTACTTCACCTCTTCACTGGAAAGAGGGAACGAAACTGGATAAGGCAAAGGAGAGGTGGAGTGAACACAGTGAATATATTGAATAGCAGTGGTTTTATTCCAGCTGTGAGAGAGGTCAAAGTCAGTAGTGGTTCAGAGAGATTTAATGGGTATGGAGTAGACCTGAGATGGGCTGCTGGGAAGTAAAAAACTATACTGGACTATTACTGTGGATACCATGGTAGTAATAAGTATCACTGTCTAGAAAATATTTGGCAGTATGTACTCTTAGAATCTTGGTTCTACTACAATATTGATGCATGTCTGTCACTACTTGTACAGTATCTAACTGATTTATTACAGATATTTTCAAAACTGCATGCAAATTCTTCAAAGTTCATGGAGTAACTCCAGAATTATTCCAGTATAGCATGGAGAACAATTCAGTTTATAAAGAAATATATTTTTCAAAATGAGAGGTGTCTTAGTTGGCAGTACACTAGGGCTGGTACTTATTACCTCGCTCTACAAAAACGTGTGTGTGTGTGTGTGTGTGTGCATTACAACTATACTTCTTTCTTGCAGGAATGCTTTCTTTCAGTCAGTAAGTTGCTGAAGGAATCACCTGGTTATTCCATACTTAGGATATATCAATGGCCCACGGCTTATAGGTTCCAGGTTTATCTTTTGGAATCTGAAAGAATGTAAAGTAAACATAATTTTGCTAAGTGTAAAAAGAAAACTTTATGTAATTCACAAATGCATGTTCTTTTTCAACCATTTGAATATCATTGCATGAAGAAATCCACACTTTTTCACATAATAAAGATTTGTGAAATCAACCAACTTACCTCTAGTCAACTGTGAACAGTTAATTAAGGACTTATCTTTATAGCACAGGTGAGCTCACTGCCTGAAAGTTTCAGGTTACTCATAGGAGGAACTGACACATGAAGTACAGTTGTGTAACATGGTTTAATGGAACTGCATTATGTCCCGGAAGCCGTGATGTCTGCAAGGAAATCCTACATTTCTGAGGGCAGACATAACTCCCGATGACAGGATAGAAATGTCACCTTCATTTGAACTCTCAGTAGTTAACAAGTGTGTGCATAACACCTAGACAACAAAGGTTCTTGATTGTGGTTATGATTTCTATTAATATGAGAAATTCTATCACTGTGAAATACTGGACATTGTGCACAGAAGGAAGCAGAAGTGAATGGATGTGGAACAGTCAGGATGAGGTCAGAATGTCTCCAGCTGGCTGCCATTGGAGGAGATAGCAGCCTGCAGGTTTGCCTAAGCCAACTTCTGTCCCTTTTCATAGAGAAATTTGCAGCCTATGTTAGAACACGGTTGTTCAAGCTCAGCTTCATGGGGCTTTTGATTAGACTTCCAGAAGTGAAATATTGCCTTTATGTGTGGTACCTCTTTATAACTTGAAAACTGTATTGGAAATAGTCTGTGATTTCTGGAATACCAGAAGAGTTGCAAATACCCGGAGAAGATCTGAATGCAGCCCTGTTTAGATTTTATACCAGAAATGTGTCCCTGATGTTCTGCACAGACTAAGGACTTCTGGCTCCTCAGATCTACCAAAAAATAAGTTGGGTCAAAACACAGCAGCTCTTGTTCTCAGCAGGGTAGTAATTTAAGCTGAATGCTAAATTGAAGTATCTTGGCACAGTTTGGTCTGCTATCTCCCTATTTCCCTGTCTGCAAAATGTTCATCTAGTTCACTTTCTGACCAGACATGGACTGCAGTGAGAATGGCTGCAAAACCTTTGCTATTAATCTGCTTGATAATTGTTCTCATGCTTTATTCCTTTCATTATTTTTTTTAGTCCTTTCTTTTTTTTTTCTTCAGCTTATAAATAAACAGAAATTTGGGGCAAGTGACAATGTATTATGCAACACAAGACATGTCTACTTATAGAATGCCAAAAGGATGAGTGCAGTGGAAAACCTGTTGAAGTGGCCTAAAACTAGTAAGTCAGAAAATAATGTGGTCATCCCCCTCTTCTCCTTTGTGAAGAAATTTTTTTGCGTGTGATCATCATTGGCTTGGACAGACGGGAGGGATTTAAGTTGGCTCCTGCCTCAGTCTCACAAAAAGAAGCACTCTCCAACAGCTACTGCTCTGTCCTGACAACTCCTAGTGAGCGAAGGGCAAGATGCAAGAAGAGTAGATTTGAGGTCCTGCTCTGGAAGGAAAGTAGAGAGGGTACATAGATGGCTATCCAAGTAACTTCAGCGACTGGGGGAAATTTTGATAGAAGTGCACAGTCAATCCCTTTGGTTGCCTGCTCTACATGAGAAAATATTAGAAGATGAGAGTATGTCCAAAACAGCCAGAGCTGGCTTTATGTTTCAGTTGCAGATGGGGGAAGCTGTACAGTTCTCAAACCTACACACCAAATCTACAAGAAATTATAGAATCTGAGATAGGCAGAAAATAGCTATTTTGCATGTTTACTGAAAGCATGTAGTTAGTTTGGAGTATTTAAAATCCATTGTCCCACCTAGGTCCCATCATTTCAGCATCTGCTTCATTCTAGAAAACAAAGAAGAGGTAGCATGACCTGAATGTTGAGGCTGAAGGCACTTGTAAACTTAGCTGGAAGTGGACTGTACAGTGGGAAGAGCTATTGCTAGCCCCAGCCTTTTTATAAAAATCAAGGGTGCACTCACTGAAGTAGCTCCAGGAATACTTATCAGATCATGGCACAGAGAATGAGCTTATATGATATAACAGGAACCTAGACAGTTTAGGCCTCTGCAGTGAATACTTTAAATTTGCACCCTCAGATTCTGTGTATGCCACTGTCACTGGTGTTGCTTCCATGAAACCATACCTAGATCTCAAATGCTGTATTTGGGAGTGCTCTTGTGCAACCAGTCTATATTCTAACTCCATGTTATTACAAGACCTGAATGCGTATCAGCCTTTATTTCCGCCTTCCTAGTTTTTAAGGAAGAAAGGTAGGAAACTGGGGTATACGGCTCAGAGTGGAACTGGCATAGATTGGAGGCTTTGAACAAGTGGTGAAGCATACCTACTCTGTCTAGACATAGTCATATTTCCTCACAGAGATGCAAATTAAGTGGCACTAAAGACAAACTCAGACCACAGTCTTGAAAGTATTTTAAAGGGCCCTTAGATTAATTACATTGGAGTTATCACCTCTGAGGAAAAGGGACAGATACCTCAGAGTTTTGGAGCATTGCTAACTCTGTCCGTCAATTCATATTACAGCTGAGAAAAGTGCCACTGCTGAAATAAAATGCATAACTGCTAATTGTGGCATGCTGAAGAAAAGAGATGCGGCTCTGGCACTGGTCAGACAATGTGCGCTATGTCTATCAGAGTTAAAGAGGAGTACTGAGAAGGTAGCTAGCTCATGAAAGGAGTGAAAATACTGTTACCATCTTAGTAAAGATATCATCACAGGCCATACGAATCCGCTCAACGGTCAAGGGGCTGTTCAGCGTGAAGTCCAAGGGTAGTCCTCTTTCTTTCCGTGCAGCAGCCACTGCATCATGTATTGCAAAAAACACCGAACTGCCCAGGAAGAATCCAGCCTCACCCATGCCCTGGTAGAGGAGAGAGACAGCTGGAGAGATGGGCTTAAAAACTAACAGCAGAGCTGAATCCTCGTATTTTTGCTGTAGTTACCTGAACTACACTGACTCACAATAGCTTAGTGTATGGTCAAGTCCAGCATATACAAATTCAGCAGCTTTACTTAGATCTCTGGGAGCTTTCAGATTAGAAGAACACCAAGGTCCAGGATTTGTCTAGTGAGGACCATTTTAAAACTTACCGTATAGCTACACTATCAAAAAAGCTTTATGGTGTGACTTTAGTTGTCACGTTATAAAGCCATTAAATGACTTATGACTGCTCACATAAACTTCTTGTTCTATATCCAAGTGATCACACTGAGGAATAAAGCCCCCTTTAGTCCCTCTTGCACAGATAAAGTCTGTGCCATCTACACCTGCTATTGTGTTCTTTGTCTCTATCTGTTTTCTTCATGTGGAAGAGTTTGTTTAACCAATTATACCAGGTAAGGATATAAGCATCTGGAGTGGACTTTCTCCTAGAAATTCCAATTCCTTTGTCATATCTACTCTAGATTCAAGGCTGTAACATTGGGCATTCCTGTCTTTCAGTAGCCAGAGGCCTACGCACTCCTCTGATTTCCCCTTTTATTTTGAGGTGCTTTGGTTTTGCTTTTGTTTTGTGGCTGCAAACTGGGTGCTTCCTCAGAGGATTATATTCCCTTAAAACACAAAGGCTGGTGCTCTGCAATGACTAATGGAAGAACTAGGCTCTATTCCCATATGCATGGTAGATTTTCAGTGAGATTCTAGAAAGTCATTTAATCTCTCATCTCATGACTTCTCTACTTTTAAAAAGGATCACAGTATTTCCTTCTTCCATCCTTCCTCCTATTGGGCACTTTAAATTCTTCAGGATGGATTCTTTTGCTTTCAATGCACAGCACAAAAAGGAACAAAAAATGGTTTCAATTTTGATTAGGCTGTCTAAGTGCTACTGTAATGCCAAAAAATCATAGGAGGAAAATTAATAAAAAAGCTCAGGACAACAGTGCTTCATCATTTAAATACATATAATCTTTAAGCACCATATCTGAAGCTGGAATTACTTTCGGGAAAAAAAGCGTCTACCATACTATACAGCTACTTAAGGTTTTGCAGCAGAATCACCTGGTGTGCTTGCAAACAGTGGGCTTGGTATACTTACCTTGGAAGAATAGATAGCAATTGAGTTGTTGCATGAATTTGGCAGTAAATAGACATGGAATTGCTCAGGAACGTCACAGACTGCAGGGATCTCGTATGTATCTGGGCCAAGAGTGAGCTGCTCTCCTTCTGGAGAAAAGTAGATTTCTTCTAACGTATAAAGACCAACCCCCTGAATGAAGGCCCCTTCAATCTGAACAAAATAAAGAAGTTAAACTTCTACAACTCATTCAGGCATTTTTAAAAGACAAAAACATGCACAGACCTTTTGAGATTACACAGAAACTGGCACCTTTCCTTCCAAAATTAGAAGTTAGCCAATGTAGACTGTAATAGGACCAAGCTGTCCTCATCTGACTTACACAAATATTTTCATTGGCTCAAGTTCTGCTTTTCCTTATTCCTGGCTAAATTCACTGTAAGTAGTGCAGTTACTTCTGATTTGCTTTGGCAAAACTGAGTTGAGTGAAATCCACTGACTTAAAATGTATTGTTCACAGGAATGCCATGAGGAGATATTTGCCCAGGGTCTATGACACAAATACTCTGCCCTGTCTGTTATTTTCTTATAAAGATTTGTGGATAGCTAAGGAATCCATTATAGAGAAACAAGCCGTCAGAGACAAATAGCTGATAAACTGGATATGAAGAGAAAACCACAAAGAAAGCCAACCTAAAGTAGGAGAGAACAACTGCCAAGGAGACCTCTAGGCTATTGCAATACTTGATATAAATAATGGTACAAGATGAACATGGCATTGAACTGCTAGGAAAGAATGATTTGATATATTTGATAATCTTTGAATGTGCAGAATGAGTGTAATCATTTAGACAAAGAACACATATATAAGGATGAGCCTATTGGGTAAATAAGCAGGGTAAGAAAGGCTTTTTAAATTTAAGTCAGACTCTTAGGAGTGTTTTCTTTGACTCTGCAAAGAAATGACAACTATTTTGCACATTTCTGAGTTCACCACTACTTTCTTATTTACAAACTATTAGTGAGTATCACCGCTTTTGTCATTATTCAGTTTGTCTGCAGGTGCAGATAGTTGAATCCCATATCCTGTGGATATGGGACCTTTACAGAAAGGTCTGTTGCATGTCTACAACATTTTCCATGAAGCTGAAGTCAGCAGTACCCCGCAGGTGGCTGATGTTTAGCCTTCTGTCAATAATTCTAGGGCAGAGTAAATTGATCAGGAAAAAGTCACAAGTTGGTTTGGGGTGCTAATCCTACAATACATTTCCAAATGAGGTCTGATGGTTCTCCTTCTCTCATCACTTCTCAAATGATAAATAAGACATAGAAAACTTAACCTAGTATTTTTTATAACTACAAATAAAAACAAGCAGTGCATCCAATTAGCCCAGCCTCCTTGATCATTAATGCATAGCATGTCTTAGGCTTTGGTGGACATTAAGATGACCAGTAGTAGCAATCTTTTAGATATAAAGAAGAGTGTGCACTAATATTTGATAAAAAGCAAAACTGTAAAAGGACATACCTGTCCTATATCTATGGCTGGATTTATGCTAAAAGAGGCATCCATCACAATGTCTGTCCTAATATTCTGTTAAACAAATAAAAGGTATTATAAAGTTATATTTAAAATACACAACAACAAAGGGATGCTAAGCAATATATAGTCTCACTCATTATAGATATGTAATCACAAGTATTACAAATTTACTCTGAAACATGAGAGCTACTTGAGACAGGATATGCTGATGGAGAGCTCATCCATATAATTCATTCTTGATGACTGTCTGAAACTTGCAATGTAACGTGCACATCCAATGTGTAACAAGATGATAATGAATTCAAGAATAGATTTGTTGCTTGATCTCTGACAGAAACTTAATTGCTTGAAGTGACATTTAGCCACGTTCCGTGCTTTGCAGTGAGCGTGGAAGCACTGACACCTGTAAGGAAGTTCCTTATGCAGAGAAGGGGACAGAGAAGAATGTCTACTGGGCTTTCTTGTACAAAGTCCAGTGGCCTTCCTTTCTAACTACTAGCTTGTGTAGTTCAAGGAGGTTCGGAGATTCCAGTGACTTTGGTGTCTGCCTCCACACGGGGTACTAGACAAATGAGTTACTGTAGACAAATGTGATTCCCTAGCAGCCATGAAGACATTGGACTGGGGCTCCATACAAAGCCGTCCAAGTACTAAATCCTCATTGCAACAGGTCACATTGTATGACAGTGTTTTCCTGTTTTAAATGTAGCTCTGTTAAAAAAGGGGCTGTAACTAATGATCTGGACTTGTGTTACAGAAAAGCTAACCCGTAGGAAGATGTCCACAAGGTCTAATTGAATTTCAAAGCCATCATAGACAATAGAAACATTAGATCATCTTTATTTTATGCTGTTATCATAGACTTATTTTTCTGTTTAACAACTGATTTTATCAAAGAATGGGATGAACAAATTATAAAGGATTCTATAGCCATTTATTGTCCTTCTGTTTCTCTGTTCTTAGTCAAAAAAGCAAGAGAGAAAAATGCCATGTGAATGTAATGATAGTGGCCATTACCTTGTGTGCTCCTGTCAGACAGTCAATTTCTACTTCAGAACAGGCAGCTCCAAAGATAAAATATGGGAATGCATGGCCTTTCTTTGTTTCCCAGTTCATGTTTGTAACATAACCTCTAGAGGAAATAAAAACATCCCTCAGACAATATGAATTTGATCAAGACACCCTCCTTCCACTATCCTCATTCTCATGAATAATCCTTGTTGAGATCACTATGGGAACCATTTAACATGAGAAGTAAACTCCCTAAATGAACTATTTTCATAGGACCTTCATAGTCAAAGACAATCTGGGGTACTGCACCACTGATAAATATCTGTTGCATTGAATACTTAGGGAGAATAGGAAGGTTGTAATCATGATGGTTATCAAGTCAAACCCTTGTGCGTTTCCTGTATTCTACTGTAGTTGGCCTTGAAGAAGACCCTGTGCACCCACCTTCAAATCTTTTATATCCATGGTTGGCTAGCTGAGGATATAAAGTACTTCTGATATCAGTATGGGTCAAAAAGATGACTTCCTGTTGTGTAAACAATGCAGTCTGATCCAGGCAACTTCCCCATGGTTTGTATGCTGCATCTGATATGGCTTTGAGAAGGATGAGTGGGGACAGTTTTATCCTGTCTGGTTACATATTGACAAAGTGGCATCTCTGATGACAAGAGATTAAAAGACTAACAGCTTTCCTTACTTGAAATAGCCAGTTGCTGAAAGGCTGATGCTCTTCTTGTGAGCTTCACTGATCTGCAAGAGGCATACTTATTATTATAGAGAGAAAATTTTGGAAAACTTTCTGATATTCTTTATCATATTTGAAGATAAAATGAAACTTCAAAAAATTGTTTAAAGAAACTGGAAGCCTAAGTAAAAGCTTTACATTTCCTTGTGCCCTGAACAGGTCTTTAGGAAGGGACACATTGCAAAAGACAACCTAAAGCTGGCCAGATTTACTAAGGTATTGTGTTACACCACTTGCTTTCCTACTGTTTCTTCTCTTCCTCTCCTCCAGTTTACTTCGCAGACAGAGAGGCTCCTTTCTCCCTCCAGAACAATGGCAGGTGTCACACTCTACCACGGTTTCATCATAATTTAATAGTAAGAAACAAAGAGAGACATTTACCCAGTCTTCCCATTTGCCTTTAGGATTCTTTCTTCGGATAGGGTCCAGACGCTTCCAAAGGATTTGACAAGCATCCTAGAGAAGAAGTTAAGCACCACAAAACCAGATCTATCTGGTGTTTTCAAAGAAATACAAGTGCTTTCTTGGTGAAGTTAGTTTGTTAAATGCTCCTTCAGCATGCTCTGTTTTACTCTCACTTGGTAACTGCTCAAAGAAAGGCTGATTTGGGTTAGCAAATTCATTCTGTAGTTCACAATTCTCTTCAGTTAGTTAAAATTTCTTTCCTTTGCTAACTGCCAGCTACAAAGCAGCACTTGTTCACACACTAGGCTGCTGCTGAAACCATAAACAAAGAGAAGATGGAGGACCTGATTCCCCTTCTATCTTGATTTACTAGATATACCAGTGGTTTGAATGATTTCTTTTGAAATAAATGAAAGCAGAATTGATCCCAAAGTATTTAAGTGGATAAGGGTAATTCAGTTTGACAATTAAAAGTGCCTAATATGTATCTTATGCTAGATTTTCCTTTAAATTTTGTTCACAAAGTATGGATTGAAGATCCATACTTTTCTCTAGCTTAAATCTGAGAAAACCCAAAATTTGTATATCTGATACAGTAAAGCTTAAAAAAGCTACTCTTTTTAACAGTATGATTTGCCTTACTTTAAACTGTGCATATGAATTAAACTAGCAACAGAAACTTTGAGATAACAGAACTGATGCTTTCTCATAGCTGCTCAAAAATAAAGATGAAGTTACGAATTCTCAAAGGGGAATTCATTATTTAACAGAATGGGTGATCATGTGACAAAATGGTAATAAGTCTAACCTGTACTGCTCTTGCATTGATTTCTGTTCCAACCGATCCTGCTGTGTATTTGCCATTAGGTACAGTTGTTGAGCTTGTTTCACAGAAGTGTATATATGACAGTGGTATCTTCAGTTCACGGCTGGCAATCTGTAATAAAATTAAATAAAAAGATATCCAGTCCCACTTGAAGAGACAGCTTCAAATAGGAAAAATAAGGCACTGTCATTCATGTCTCTTTATATATGCACACAGAGAAATGACCTAATTCAACAGTAATGCTGTAAGTAGGCAATGCTGGAGTCTTCCTTAGCAATTATTAATAAATTATTTGTATTACAGAATAAGTTTCGATACCAGAAGATAGGATAAAATAATACAATGTAATACTATACGTTTTGCCATTAATTAATTGCTCTATTTAATCAGATTTTGGTTATATATAGAAATATTTCAACCAAGATTTAACAATAAATCATTCGTCCTCATGGATTTTCAAATCTTATTTTTATATTTTCCTTTCAATCTCATTTCAAACAGCTTCATTAGTTTGTTTTCATACATCAGTGTTTTTCAGCATTCTAACATTTAGATATCATTCAACTCATTTTGAAGGAATGGTCTCATTTTCGCTCCAAAAGTACCTATTTAGTACATGGTTTTGTGTATCATTCTTTGCACCACAATGCATAAACATGGTCTGATGCTATCGTCAGTGTTGGATATACTGCAAAGTTATAATTTTTCAGCAGTTCAGCTCCTTCTGCAAAAAACTGCTGAATCCTTTTTGCACATTCTCTCTGTGCTTTAGCCATCCCGCTATCAGTGAGGGATATCACAAAGATGTTCAGCTACTATCCTGACCTTGAAAGATTACTTTGACTATAGCTCATATTTTTTCCAAGATTTGTTTTCATCAGTAACTCTGAAGGAACAACCCAATGTTAAATCTAGCCTTCTTACTGATACAGAATTTGCCTGTTGCACATCTTAGTGTCATTCATCTTTTTGGCTCAGTTTTCTTTCTTGTTGCATTTTACTCTCAGATGGTAACCCTAACTCACCTGTAACATCTTAGTGTGAATTCCTTGTCCAAGTTCAATGCCACCATGAGTGACCAGTACAGACCCGTCTATGTAGATATGGACAAGAGCACCGGCCTAAAGAAAAGATACAGAAACACGGTTATTCTCTTACTGTATTGAACAAAGAAGGTGCATAAGAAGAAGAACAAGGCAAAGAGAGATTTATTTCACAAGGATCAGTATATTACCAAGAACAAGGATAAATTCTCCAGTAGTCTGACAATAAACTTCACCACTTAAGAACAGGATGGATTCTAAATGAGCTAGTAGTTACTAATAGGAGTTCTGTAGGGATCAAAGTAATTAATTTATATTAGAGAAAATCATATCTGTTTTCTTGTGAAACTGAGAACAGAAACGTGCTGGCTCTAGTTGTATGTGCAGCCCCAGATCCACAGTAAGAGAAGGACAGAGCAGAGCTTGAATGTTGTTCAAAAGCATTTTGGACATATAGCAAGTTATCTTCTGAATATAAATGTTACAGAATTTTTTCTTTTAGAAAAAGTAGCAGACTCTGTACTGCTGCTTTTCTGAAATCAAGAGATTAGTTCCAGTATTTTTTGTTTGTATAAATTCACACAGGATAGGAATAAAACTGATGTTCACAGTATATAATTTTCATGGAGCATTGACTATTGCTTTTCTTTCTCTCTCATAGGCTGTCAAGAGTCTTAGAACCTGATTTACTTTCTGTTTGTATTTTGGTGCAGCCCTATGCCAGTAAAAAGCTACTAAACAGGGGAAATGCAACAAACACTTGGAAATGGAAGCAATGAACTGTCATTCACGGATAAAATCAGAAACAAAGACATTTCAAAGGAATAGTGATGAAAGAAATCATACAAGCCACTCACTCCTATGAAGGAATCATTGGATAGGAAAGTGAAATCCTGCAAAATTGCATTCTGCAGCATGCAAACAGCTCCCAGCAGTGACAGAGCAAACAGCAGAGCCTGAGAGGTGCTATGAAATACAGTGCCTCCAAAAGCTTTTTTTTTTTTTTGCATGTTATTAATTTTACATTGAGAGATAATGGTCATGTGCACCCTTTGGTGTCAACCTGTGACATTTGCAATCAGGTAACATTTTACTAATGTCCGTCAGTCTCAGCTGACAGAGACCACAGCAAACAATAAACCTCTTCTCTATGATTTAATCTAGACCTTAAATCAGCACAACGCCTGACCTTTATTTTGAATGGTTTAGTGAACTGTAGTTGTTACTTGTTACCGCCTTTTATTGATCTTTTGAATCAAATGAACTGTGATCTCTAGGTTCAATGTTTACCATGAGAACGTTGTTGAAATAAATATATTAATCTCTCTTTAAGCACTCAATCTACAAATTTGTCCAGAAACAATCATGAGATGCAGCAAACAACAGAGATACGGACAACATGCATTTACCTTTTCAGGCACTGCACCTCCGTAAACAAATTACAACATTTGTTCATTTAACTTGGAACCCACTTGAGAGAATTTCTGGTTCAAGGCATGAATTAAAAACAAACAAACAAACTAACATGTCAAAACAAAACAAACCCACCAAAAAATAATACATCACTATCACCATCAGAAAAATATAGAAGTGTAAAATTTTCCTATCGTCTCGAGCCATAAGAAACTCCAGCAGCAAGCTTTAATTTATCAGATAGCTGGGACTATCCGAACTGGAGGAGTGACCATTTCCCTCGTGAGGAACCAATCTGAAAGTTCACATTTTGACAGTGAATTATTTAGCTTTCTGCTGGGTAAGCATAGCAAGCTGGGAATGAGACCCAGGTTCTGTGAGGTGGATAGTCTTATAGGGAGCTAACACTCCTGAAGAGGTCACTTGGATACAGTGATATTCTTTCTGAAAGTGAGTATACCTCAGTGGATGATACTTTGTGTCACTCTAGAAAGTAAGAATGATTTTCTCTTCCTCTTTCATTCCTGCCTGTAGAGACTACATTTCCTCTGTTTTTGGAGAGAAACATAGAGATCTTAGACAATTAAAGCACCATTTTGGAAGAGTTACCTGATGAAAATAGGTTGCATTAAATCCAACAGAGAACTTCATGGGAATGATGGCAATCCCTTTCTTTTTCCAGTAATTCTTCTCGTTAAACTCTTCCACCTTTGCATTCCGGCTGTAGTAGTCAGACTTATCCAGACATTCTTTCCAACATTTCCACAGATTCTCTGCATCAAATTTTTCTTTGAAGGCTGTTCGGTTAACTCCTTTGTACATGTTTATTTCCCTAACCTAAATAGCAAACAAATGTACAAAGTGCTGAAAATAAACGTGGCTTTATAATGTAATGACATATTACACAACATAATGGCATCTCATACAACCATATGGTAATATAATTAATACTTAACTATATTGAATATAATATTATATCAGTATCTGTAAGGAAATCACTACCTAAGTGTTCTGATCTCTTCAATCAGGTAAAATGTCTGTGAACTTCAGTGATGCCAATGGGATTGTTCAAATGACAAAAGACTACTCAACGCAAAGACAGCTGGTAAACTCAGATTATAAATAAGACTAGACAAGAACTGCAGAACAACGTGGAGATGGGTGAAAAGGTCAACAGTGGTGAACGAGACTAAAATGGACACCTAGTAAATCTCAGGAAGACTTTTAAAAGTGGGGAGAGAAAACTCAGAAACTGGCACATAAGAGAACCATTATGCCTTGTCTAGAGATGCTCTAAGTTGACATGAGGAAATCAATCAAAAGTGTGGAGCACGTGCGGGCTGAGAGATAAGCAGATAGATAAGGGAGAGCAGAAGTTAAGGTTAAAAAACTGTTTGGTATTTTTTGTTCCATGGAAGAATAGGTCTTGGATAAATTACCATTCAGCCCAAGTAAAGTTGGTAGATCTGGCCCTGTAAGAACTGACTTAAGAACAAGGAGATTCCAAAAGTCTAGGTCCTAGAATTCTCTTTTATTCCACATTTTATTTGTCAGTCTTAGTTGTTTTACCTTCTCATGTGGAAGTCCAGTCTTGGTTGCCACAGCCACAAGACAGGTCTCCACAAACAGACCTGCCTGAGGAAACCCAAATCCTCGGAAGGCAGTATTAGAAGGCAAATTAGTCTTACAGGCATGGCCCCTGACTCGGAGATTAGGGATATTATATGCATTGTCCACTTTCAGCACAATATACTCAATCACCTGTAATAAGAAATTGTAGAGATTTATATGGTTCCATTTTCTTTAAAGAAATGGTGAAACCTGTGAAAGACTCTCAAGAGACCAATAAGATGCAATTGCTTTAAGGGGGAGCAGTACTATACTTAGGTGTCCTGCTGCTCTGCTGTTTTTACACTGATGTATATAAACTGCATTTAAGTCATAGAAATTAGAATAGCATGAAAAACATCACTGAGGGGAAAAAAAAAAAACAGACTTTCAATTTGAGGAAAATGAATGAATAATTTTATGTTAATAGGGTACCTAATAAAACCTCTTATATCTCTGTCCTCATTCAACAGATCTGATTTCTTATGTCCCAAATTTTCTGAAATCTAAGTTTTCAATGTCTAATATCACCTGATAAGAAATATTGTACTGCCTTAATGGCATCTTCTAAACAATATCAGGGTCACAGATGCATTTCTACTTTACGCAGGCAAGAGTCGCACTTAGCAAGAACAGGCATATTTTTAAGAGAAATAAATTGGAACAAAGAACTGTTATTTTCTTTTTGTGACCAGTTTAGTCTGAGCATGTAGTATCAGAGAAGGACTCACCAACTCAGATTCATCTTTTGTACAGCCACCATTTATATAGCATTGAAAATCTGCAGCTATTATTCTTCCATCCTTCATGAATCCAACCTGTAATATTGCAGCCAATACATTAGTGGCCTTTCCGCTGATGTATTTCAAACTTCTCTTTAGAATTAAGGTAACCACTTAACAAATACAGCTTGAGGTTCAGAATACAGAACACTGAATCAGAAAAAAGACCTTCATGGATTTCTGTTTATAGGGTGGTACATATTTGGATATGAATATTCAAACCAAGAGCAAAATACACATAAAAGCTACAAATCATCAGAATGCCTCAGTTTCCCACAAACTGTTCTCGCACCTAGCCACTGACCATCCTTTTATTCACGCAGAATCTGAAAAGACTGTTCACCACTGCTTTCCATATGAAGAGAGACTAGAAGGAAGATGACAAGATCACTAAAAAATAATACTAATTATGATCCTGCTTATTCTACTTTCTGAAGAATTTCTTTTGTAATCACCTTCCATTCTGATGATGTAATTGCCTTAACAATAAAATAAAGTGAGCAAATGGAGCATATATCTGGCATATTACATGTTCAGAAACATGCAACAAATTTAATTTTAGTTTTGGTTTCTTCTATTAAAAAAATTGGTTATATTCAGTTTATCTTGTAATATTTAAATGGAAAAACTACAGAAAACTTCAAAATAACTTGAGACCAAATTCTTAACTGATGTAAAGTGATGCAGCTCCACCGGGATTAAAAATAGGAAGATGAATGCTGTTGCTGGTTAAATTCTGCTTAGCTGCAAGAATAAGATAAGAGATGGGGCTGATGAGGCAAGTAGTGTTTGCTTAGCATAGTTAAGCAATTCCTGTAGTTTCATGCAGTTTGGGCAGTTATTGCGTTTATGCAAAATGAAGGGTACGGTGAGTGTTAGGTTTAGGATTTGAGATATCAAGGTCCACATTCCTACACCTTCTAACTTGTACCCATTATCCCTATTTTAGGAAAAAACAGGGAAGTTAAAATGACATCAAAATAAAATATGAACTCTATGTCTGTGGAGGTTATTGAAAATTCAATGAGAAGCATAATTATTTCTCCTTTTTTTTTTTTTTTTTTAATCCAAAAGCATAATCTTGGTCACAAATCACAATATTGGTGCCTATTTTGTACGTAACATTCCTCTCATCAATTTCTTTGTGAATCCCAACCATCGCAATCATAAAAAAAGCCTTAACTCTTAAGCAAACAATGTTTGCTTCAAAACTGCATCTAAAGCATACATCCCATCCAATATTGATCTTTATTCTAGGTTCATGAAAGTCTTGGCCTAAGCAATTATTGACGGGTGACTTGAGAATCAAAAGTTTGAAACACACACCAAATATAAGGCATGACCCAGTATTCATCATAGCTTAAATATCCACATAAGATCCAGAAAGAAGCCATAGTCCTCTTGCTTTTATTTCCCAAAGGGCATAGATGGGTTCCCTAATACGAGTCTAAACCTATAATGGCGATTCTCACTAAAAGGTAACTGAAGTAAAATAAAACATAAGCCAAACGCTGCTTCTCTAAGAGAGCTATCATAGAGCTACCAAGGCTCATGGAAATACAAGAAATCACAGTTTTAATTCAAATCCTAATCCCGATTCTGGTCTTAGAAATACTGGGGCACTTCTTCCTTCAGCAAAGCTAATTATAAGCCAAGAATCTCTTGCCAAGAACTGCCCTCATCCTATCTCTTGCATTTACATCAGACTCAAGAAAGTATCCTTTCTTCTTTTTCCTAAGCTTTACTAATGCTGATAGTATCTGAAAATAATTCCAGTGTCCTCATCAATTAAATAAAGGACTACATTCACTGATTACCTTTCATTCTTTCTTTTCCTTATCCCTACCTATATTTGCAGCCTAAGTCCTAATATTAATAAGACCGCTGTCATAAATATCTACCAATAAACTACTAACAAACATAAAATAAACTGCTCATCGTCACTTAAAACACCACCATCACCTCAGAGAACAAGACTACTTATATCAGGCTTATTTCCAAACATGTCTGGTAACAGCTGTATTCCAGCCTGGAAGTTCTGTGTGACTGATATAAACATAGGCAGTATAAGCAATTATTCAGACCTGTCACACCTGAAAGACTGAGAAATAGTCCAAAATCTCCTTCAATTTTTTTTCTGTAACCACAGTTCTCATGCTATTACTAGTATCAAATATACAGAGATGACCAATTTTTGCTACAGCACCTCTTTCCTCAACAGAACTAGCCCTTATCCTGCTTCCTGAAGTATGTGCATTAAAAAGTCCATGCATCAAAGTTATGTCAGGAAACCAAGTGCTTAACCACTTTTCCCCAAACCCAAATCCCACCCCTCAACATGTGTTTTTTTTAATGCTAGTTTTTATTATAATTAGGCAATAGATACCTAGAAGAGTATGAAATATTTATGCTATTGACATCTGCCAGTCTCAGTTCCATTCTTTCTCCCATGGTTACTACAAGACCTAGCAAAAAATGAAATCTTCCTCTTCTTTTCCAAAGCCAGTTCTAAATCTAGCCTAAACATAACCAATACTATCTTTGAAAGCAGTATCTTCAGCAAAATGAAAAATACACCCCGTCTCTCTCAGAAAAAAAGAAAATGAAAATACACACCCCTCTTCTTAGCTAAGCTCTATAGCTCATGCAAGAATCAGTATGAAAGGAACTCCTTGGACCTTCTTTATCCAAACCATATTGACTCATAAGCCCTGTCCTGGAGGGTTTCAGTATCCTCAAATCATACACCAATACCTAAAAGATTTTTTGCACTTGCTAACAGCAGTTGCCCAGCTGGCTTCAGTGCTGGCTTCAGTGCTTCACTTATTCTTAATGTTAAGGATTCAAAAGTGAAAAGGAAGAGTTTTCCCACTAGTTGAATCTTCCATTGTGCTGAAAAGCTGGCTTCATTTCTCACAAGTGGCTTGTATTCAATTCTGATTTAAGTACTTGTCATATGAGGATGGGGCAAGGCCAACGTTAGCAGTATTTTGAAAGAAAAGGGATATATATTTTTGCTTATTATTGGATGTTGTATGGACTGTAGGATTAGGAGGATAGCTGTTGTTTTTATTCATAGTAGTAGTCAGGATATTTTTAGGACTGGGGCAAGGTTGGCACTGGTTAGCATTTCAGAAGACATGAAGTTTGTTTCTCGTTGCCTTTTGCCAGTCAATAACATGATGCTGATTTATCCCAGATGAAATTATTACCCATTAATTGAGAAACATAACCTCCCCTGTCACTCACTTTATATTTTCCAAAGAAAGGGTGACGTCCACCAGTGATTAACATGTCCATGTTTCTTTCAAGGGCAAAACGGACTGGGCGCCCGGTCCTAAAGTAAACATAAGTCCTCTTTAATTACAGTTTATCTACAAAGATTGAAAAGACATTATACTTATATGGCCAAACTCCTAGCGGTGGGTGTAAAGCAATCCATTCTGTTTTAGTTTCTTATTGACCATCATTTTATTGACCATGCCTACTAATACCATTAATGCTAATTCAGCAGATAAAATACAGATTTTCTGCTGCAGAAACAAGGTAGAGACACAGAGCTTTTCAGTGACTTTCCTTCAGTGTTTTAAACTGGGAGATGCAAGAAGCATGCACACAGTATGGCAAGGAAACTTGAGTAGTGAAAACCTGTGGCACAAAGGTGTGATGTGAGCACACCTAATAAAATCCTAATAGGGATTTCAGGATGTAAAACACTTTCACTAAATACATAGAATGAGATTCAATCCACTATACCTGAGAAAGGCCAGGTTTGTTGGGATTTGTGCAGATGAGCCCTAGGAAAAACTGCCTGAAGGCTTTGTTTTGGCTGTCAGATGGACAGCAAGTGAATTCCATTGCCAGAATCCCAGATAATTTTCAACCCTCTATCCAAGATTTACTGATACGAAAGATAAGCAAGAACATGTCTTCAAGCCAACACCCCAAGCAGGGTCCGGGTTCAAAGTTCCTTTCTATTTCAGTCTTATAATTTCTAATCTGATTTAGTTAAATCATTCATTTTATTTAGTTAGAACAACTTACTTGTTGGCTGCCACTGCTGCAATTACAGCAAAGAATGAAGGCTTGGTTATCTTCCCACCAAATGCTCCACCAACACGTTTCGTGTGGCACATAATTTTGTTGGACTGGAGGTTTAAAGCTGAAGCCACTAATTTCTGCAAAAGTGAAATCTGCGATTTTACTGAGAATTATCATGTATCAAAATACATTAAAACTATCTATTTTCCATGGCTAACTATATATTAGAAGCTAACAAGCTTATGTACACTGGACTGAAAACTACAGTTGCTATGGATATAAAAAAAAAAAGTTTTCAAAGAAGCCAATGAGATGCTAATGAAAGCACAATCCAATCTATAAAGAGTAGTCAAAATGAAACAATACCTCCATAAGCTAGTTTGATTTTTGATACCGGATATAGTAAACTCTATATAGAATTGCAAAGTTCATCTGTGGCTGGATGTAAGGCATCCATTAAAATATCAAATCAAATGGAACAGAGTGATTGTTTACAGCACACTAGAGACTGCAACTAACATGCTGACAGATCATTGCATTCTGAAAATATCTCTCTGACACAGAAAGTGTAAAAAACGCAACCCAGTAATTAACGACAAAAGCTGATACTGGATATGTAGAAACTGTGCATATTCTTTGAAACTGTATTTTCCTATAGGCTTATAATCCAATTATGCTGTCAGCTAAGACCTGTTAATCATTTTTTCCATATTATTTCATGTAATTCACAAATTCTGTATACTTAATGCAGAAATAGTCTTTCTCCGTGAGATTACCACATTATCCATCCCATATCAATTCTGCTCATTTTTGTCTGCACTGGATTGAATCAAACAAATAGCTTCCTGTTCATAAGACCTACTGCTACATTCAGCTTCATCAGTAGTAGACAGGCCTCTTGATTTTATTAAAAAAGATATTCAAATCAATTAATCTGAATCGGGAGCAGCATTAAGGAGTTTCAAGAGAAGCACAGAAGAATGAAAGGAACTCCAGGTCATATAGTTCAGGTTTTAAAATTATTTAGAAAAATAAGAAACAGGTAAGAAACATACTCTGTTTTACCTGTACATCTGTTGCATGCTGAGTTGATACGTACACATCCATTTCTTTATCTTCCATTCTTGGAATAACAAGCACACTATTTGTTTCCAGGTAGAAATGTTCCTGTCCTCCCATGTGCAATTCGCCTGGTGTGTATAATTATAGGAAAATCTAAGCAAGGTCTAAGTGAACTGGGAGGGAATTTAAATTTGCATAAATATATATGTCAGAAAAAGAGTTCTGTTACAGAAAGAAAATATAGTCGCAGTTATTTCTCATTTCTTTGCATCTCACGTTTACACCTTCTGGGAATATGTGTTTATTTAGAAGAAAGATGCTCAATCACCAAAACCCTTTATAGCTGCATTTATTTATTTATTTCTCTGGAATAAGATCAGATTCTATTTAATATCTGATGCTTTTTCATCCTTAGGAGGTTACATCTTGTCTGTTATAATAGGATTCTAATATATTCTCTTCTAAATCACTCTGTGAGAGAAAATGTTCCCTTTTCCTTTCTTTCTTATTCTCTCTCCATTAGTATGCCCTTATCCTGTTTCACTTTTCCTACCCACTTCTACCCAACACATTCTTTTTGTATGATTTTACTTTCAGAGAGGGAAATCTGTCAGTATATCACAACATAAAAGCTAATTCTTTCAGATTTGCGTTGTGACCTTTACTTTATGCCATCCTTAGATTCTATTAGTTATTCTTCAAACACATGTTTATGCAGCAGCAGTAGGAATCAGAACTGACTCCACGAGAGGATGACATGAAGTGATGGGAACAGCTGGGAA
Organism: Aquila spilogaster; assembly: GCA_024606505.1. Classification (NCBI taxonomy): domain Eukaryota; kingdom Metazoa; phylum Chordata; class Aves; order Accipitriformes; family Accipitridae; genus Aquila; species Aquila spilogaster. The sequence goes on along the minus strand of JANHGO010000071.1, from coordinate 29,219,691 downwards.
AAGACCATAGGAGAGCAGAACAAAAAAAAAATCACAGAGGTCATGAACTTGTATGGAGAGATCAACAGAATTGAGGAGGCTCAGCCACAAAAAGCGAAGGAAGACATGAATCTTGAAATCAGAGACTATTGCAAAGGGGTAGAGAATAGTCAGTGCTACATGCTCACAGAACTAAGAACAGTGTAGTAGTGCTTAAGTTACAGCAAATTCAGTTAAGACGTGAGAATAATCTTTCTAAACATAGGAATGGTAAAGCACAGGGAAAAACTGCTAACGGGGGTCAATTAATCTTCATTTCATCTTGATTACTAGTGAAGGGGGAAAAAATCAACAGAAGAGTTGTTGTTAAATTTTCTTGAGAGCATAGGAATAATTTGAATTCAGCCACCAGCTGGCAATAGATTCTGAACAGCACAACTCCCCTCCCTCTCCTGATGCACCGCATGCACAAACTACCTTCTATGATTTTATCAGCAGACTTGAATCCTTTCTCAATATCTCCTTTTTCTAGTTTCCTTTCTTTAGTAATGTATGAATTATGTTTTATTGCATCCTGCAGCAAGAAAAAAAGAACATGGTAATTATAATTCACTCAGATGATTTTTACATGGTACAATCTTCAATTATCCATATGATTCTTTATTCAGATGAACAGATGGTTACAGCTAAGTATTAGAAAGAGCAGGACAACTGCTCCCCTTCCACCATTAGAGAGCTTCTGTCTTTTATTTTCCATCGTTCATATAATTCTGTCCTTCCCCTAGAATAGAAATACCTACTAACTGTTAATGCCAGAGTCATTGAAAATATTTCAGAGTCAGGTTCCTTGCTATTGAAGATGAGCCAGACTTGAAGATTTTCAGAACATGGGTGTAGGATGTGTGATTCCTGAATTTCTGTAGACATAAGCTCTCTAATTTAATTCTCTACTGGCCTACTCCTGCCACGAACTTGGCTCCCACAAGCATGGAAATTTTCCCTTAACACTTTCTGAATATTTTAAAAACTATTTTGAAGAAGTCCAAAGCCTGACAAAGGCCTGCACAAGGATGTGAACAGTGAACGAGGTGACTTAAGAGTTCTGTCACACAAGGAACAGGAGATGCATTGTTACCTTAATGGTGAGGACTGGCTGCAGATCTTCATACACTATCTTCACCTTTTTAGCTCCGCACTTTGCCTGAGTCAGTGTCTCTGCAACCACAGCACAGATTATTTGTCCAACACAAATGACCTGCAACACACCGACATACATTACCCAAGGAAAAAAACACAGGAACAGTTACATTTCTGTACAAAGAGTGTTCTGTGGAAACAGGTTATGCACCAGTGCCATTATTTAGATTCTGTTCCTCAAATAATGCTATTCCACTGTAGACCTAACTTCTTTAGATGAGAAATACTATTGGCATACTTCATCTGCTGCAACACCTCTGCTGCTGGCCTTGGACATTCTATATAGTCACACTGGCTGTGCAGATCCCATACGTTTCAGTGTACAAAAAGCTCCCCTTATTTTTTATTTTTTACATGACTGAAGCAAAACATCCAGGCATTCCTCCAAGAGCAAGAAATACCTTGTCTTTTGCAAATGCTTCCTCTTCATCATTGCCATTTTTCCCTGGAACATCTTTTGCTGTTATGACATTAATCACTCCTGGCACCTGAAGGGCTTCTGAAATGTCAATTGATCTGGAATGTAGAGCATGCACATAAATGAGTACAGTACATAGCACTAATATTTTTAGTACAACTAATTCCATGAATTCAGGACAGAAACCTATTCCATAGGTCTCATATTCTTATATATGAGAATATCTTTACATAGAGAAGAAACTGGAAGAGTGTTGATTAACATATTGAGAAAAAATAAAACAAAAGCGTGAGCAGCTGTTGTGTGCACTACAAAAATACCTATTTAAATTTTAGCAACAAAACATTCAAAATCTAAGAACAACTTTACTTTCTACATTTTCTGTACTAAAAGAGGTGAATGCGTTAACATGAACTCTTCATGTCCATATCTGACACTATTTTAAGCACATAGTAAGGACATTCTTACTTATGCGTAATTGCATACCTTATTATATGGCCAAATCAGATAATGAGAAGAGAAAATGTGCTTAACATACTTATATGTATATATTTTTTCTTACTTACTTAATCTTTGCATGGGCTTTAATGCTAGTGACCACAGCCAGTGAAAGTTCTCCATCTACTGGACAAATGTCATCAATGTAAACCGCTTCACCAGTGGCATGCTTAATACCAGACTGGTGCATGATGGGACGTCCCACAGGGTCTTGTGGAGACTGTCCTGGGTCAACATCCTGCAAACAGGAATGCATCTTAAAGTCAGAACAGTAATTATAGAAAACCCTACTCACACATTTTATCTGAGATCATTTTCTGACAATAAAATCCATGTGACCATGATTTAGATTCTATGACAATATTCTTGGGAAATATTATAAAGGGCTAATTTGTGCTCCATTAGCACCAAGATGCCTTGATTGAGGTTGGAGGAATATATTGCATTAGATACTATTCACATCTTCAGTAAATGTCAGTCTTCTGCAGAAAGATTGTAATAACTAAGCAAAAAAAAACAAATCCTAAAGGGGACATAATGACTTCTTCGTACTGAGGATCCAGGGCAGACAAGATCCAAAACCTTCTGGACCTTAGCTAGCCTGTTTGCTGAGTCCATACTCTTTCTGATAGCATCCTTTGCAACCCACACTTGCAGACCAGGTCATGTTTCATGTTGTTTACTTTGGAGAAAACATATCTGAAATCATGGATATAGTCAGAGATCATTCAAAATCCTTCTTGCTCATCTTCCTAAAGAGATAGGTAAATTTGTATTCTGCCGAGCGCTAAACAGACAAAAAATAATAGTTTCATTCCTGTTTCTGCTAATTAAATCACCATCAAATCCTTCTATCACTTTAAAGAGCCCGGAGTTGACTGTACTTCAGACACACCTAATGAAAGTACATCTTTGGTGCTCTCTGTTGTCGAATTTCTCATAAATTACATTCTATGGTCAGGGCCAGTGACAAACTTCCAACATTTGTGCTTTGTTTGCACTTTTACTCAGTAAAAGATTCTTCTCCTTTAAAAAGTCAGTGTGTGAACAGAACAAAAATTCTTGTCCGAAGTCAAAGGCCTTTTGTGGCAAACTGATACTAAGCAGCCAAAGCTTGATTTTTAACATTTCTCAGTTTTGCAACAAAACAAAGATATGGGTGAAAACTCTTGATCTTTTAAAAAATATTTAAATTTTCTGCTGAACAATGTTTTTTTCTCCACTAGCTGCCTCTTCCTCTGATACTGTAGCTTTGCAAATAAACTTCTAAGGCTTGAACAATCAGAAAGATACTGCAGCAGGTCATTCCATTTATTTTTACTGAGATCCACTGAACAATGTAAATTCTGCTGAGCTCGCACATAGCTGAAAGCTTTGCCCCTTTTTCAGCTGTCAGGACATTCTGATGCTGCACAACACCTTGAGAACCAGGATTATATCTGTGCCCTGAGAGACTGGAAAATCTGTAAAACAAAAAAATGTTTCCCACAGGGTCAGCTGTTCCAGCAGCTTCGTAGTACAGAGTATATTTCATATACAGAGTACAGTTAACAGAGACTTAGGAATGAAAACTGAGAAGGGCACAATATTCATTAAGACAGAGTCTGTGGCAGTCCCAGCTGCAAATACACCTCACCTGATAGAGTTGGACACCCTGGGGAACACCACTTTGTAGCATTCCCAAAGCACTCATCTTATCCTGTGAGAGTTTAGCATACCTGAAGGGATACTGAAAGGAGGGTGATATCAGAGTAGTATTGTCAGACCCTTATTTAAAAAAAAACAAACAAAGTTTTTCCCCTAATATATATTGAAATAGATCAAAGCACCTTTACTCTCTCCCCTCTCCTATCCCCAAATCTTTAGAAAACCAGAAATTTCTTGCTGCCTGTCTGCTGATGTGGATATGCAGTTCTTGTCCAGTCCTTACCATCTGATGTAAGCCATGTAACACTTCCAGGTAAAATCTGAATAAGAAGCTGACAAGCAGAGTTCTTCTATACTCTACTTTTCCACCTGAAGCTGATGGAGGAAGAGAAATTTCCTCCAGCACCAGTTTGCAAGCTTCACTCAGCATCTGATCATTCCACTGTCTGGTAGAAGAATAGGTTAGCATGGATATACACTTTATAAATAAAAGACAGCTGAAACTATTGCAAGGTACATGGGAAGTATTAAGTAAACAGTATAAGTTATATCAAGAAATAACCTACTAGAGAGGGCTACTAAAAGAGATTGTGAGAAGCTGATGATAACAGAATCCAACAGGCCCCACGCATCACACCACACTTCCCGCTTTTTGCTTAAATACATTACGACATCCACTACCTTCCTATGAGCTTCTCACAAGATTTTCTTGCACTGAGTGTGGTTGAGCCAATGCCTCCATATAAAATACTCAGATCTACAATTGTGTCTGTGCCTGGGCTGAAGAGGACTCGCATTCCAGAGTTCACTATGGAGAAAGCATTTTTCTGACGTTCAGCTTGTCTGAAGGCTGAAATAAACTCATCCTAATGGGAAAAAAGACAATAGAAATGCCATAAATGGTAGAAATTGGTCTTGTTAAAATAAAGCAAATCTATGACTCCTTGTACTTTGATTATCATTGTCCAAAGAAAACATCATTTTAAACAAACGTTTGCTGGAATTACTCTTTCAGTTAATTTTTAAATTTTGGTTGAAGTCCTAAGCCAATCATAGGCAGACATACTAAGAGGGTATGTTATTTGACATTGTCTGCAAGTAAGAAAACATGCCAAAATTTGAACTTTTTCCGTAGTTCAGTGACTTCAGAGTACAGGAAAAGCAGTCCTGGTATAAGCCACTTTACATATGGCTGGTGTGTTCTTTAAATCCAATTTCAGCTTACAGAACAGTGGTTTCTTCTCCAGAACATGGATGTACCACTGTGCTGAAGAACCTGATTTTGTGAAGATTTTACACTCAGAGATACTATGTTTTATTCTAGCTACCACAATGGCATTTACACAGGGAGGCACTCAAAACAACTGCACTTTCTGTTGTCAGAAATCATTAGCTCTGGAGACGGATAAATGTATTTTTTTAAAAGCACATAATAGCAGCTTCTTCCACGATCAGGCACAGGAATGATCTCTTTGTGAAGAAAACATAAAGTGCCCTTCTTCTCTTGCCCCAGAAAAAAACGCTTTAAATTCAAAGCCACAGAGCCTGCTAGAGGTTAGCAGGTTAGTTCTCTCACTCTATGTGACATCCCCATGACAACTGTAAAACTCATGATCATAGATCAGTGAGTTTTATCAGAGATGGACAAATCCTCTTACCAGGATTTACGTTTACTCTCTTAAGCAACACTCACACCAACCTATGCAAAATCAAAACTAGGAACTGTCAGCCAGGTTCCTTCAGCCCCTGTTCCTTCACTTCCTGTTGACAGTTTTTGCAGAAAAAGTTTCCACATGCATTTTTGTTATGTCAGCAGAAACAATGAAAGAGAGTTCAACATTAAAGCAAGCATCAGAAGCAGTCTCCTCCCAGAAATGGGGTTAATATTGTGTGGTGAAACTGCTGGATATTGCATGTTCATGTGACTGCTGACAGATAGTTTTCCTCCGCTTTGAAGTGACCTTCTGAGTACACCAGTCGTGCTACTGTCTGGAATACCATCCATGACTGCTTTCTTTCTCATGTGATGATGCAGATGAGATTTCCCTCTTCTTTTACTCTGTGGAGGGAACTAAGCTTTTCCTCTTTCATTTTCTCTTCCAGCCTGTTTGTCTCTCTAATTACCACTGAGGCTCAGAGTCTCTGTGCAGTATGAACACTTTTGCTACTACCAGCATTATCCTATTGCAGTTCTCGGCTTGCGGAATTTTATTTTATTTTTCTTGGGAAACCTGCCATGGTTGGCAGCCTCTAAAAGGCTGGAGCACTCTTCCAGCATGAGGCTGCATATGTTTACTAAGTGGTGTTGCAACAGGCAACTACTCTGGGGACAGACTTTCTGATGTCAGGGTTGGCAGCTACTCCTATGGTTACTTTTTCATTAACTTCAATCACAGAATACATGCTTGCAGTTCTGTCTCCTGCTTGCCTCCTACTTTTCCTCACATCCACTAGAGGGATATCTAAGAACACAGTAACAATGACATCATTTCCTCCACCACTAACTTCCTAAAGCCACATGCTGTCACATTTGCTCACAGCAGTTGGGGTCTTACTATTAAAATGTTGCTTTAATTAATGGCTGCACTGAATGCTTCGATCATCCATTATTTAGACTGAAATGTACAATGATTTTGGTCTTTTCTCAGGTTCTATTTACAGCAATTCAGAGAGAACATCAACAATCTTACCTTTGTAGAATATGGGATAAGAACAGAAACAATGACCTCCTTGGGCTCTAGGTCTGCATGCTTATGGCCAGCAAGAAACTGATCATTTAAAAAAATCTGTCGCTTGCCACCTGTCACAGAAAGATGTATTCAATGTGGAGTAAGAAGAAAACACTCACATGTTACTTCATCTCTGCAAAAGCATACACTTGGCCAGAGTACCTATATACGTTGGATTATTTTCATTTGGAATGAAAATAATTATGCAAACAAGCAGCTGTGAAAATTAAATGAAGATGCACAAAGAAGAAGTGCTGACTTTTTCAGTGAGCATTGTTTTCAGCAGAAAATAACAGCTCTAAAGTGCTGCAATAGCCTTAAATGCATACAGCTACCTTCATTCAGGAACTGGCCTTAGACTTTCAAAGTCCTTCAAGTGGACAGTTTAATCTTTATCATATAGGTTACGTGCAATATTTTCCCTATATGAATGCTATAGTCCACTAAAAATAGCAAGTGCATTGTATTTTCTGGAAAATTGACATGTTACAAATACTAATAATAACAATCAGAAAATCAGCAATTTGGGTTTAAGTACGGCTATTCTCTTTCTGCTCTCTTTCAAAAACTCTTAGACCATTAAATAATTAAAGCACAGCCAGCTTTTAAGAAATTATCAAGCACTGCAATGAGAATGAGCCCTGCACATGTTTAGCTCAGAGTTAGAAATAATTGTCAGGATTTTCTGAAGAACCTACAGATTTTATGTGACGAGGATGGAATTTGCTTAGGCTTGATTACAGTAAACGTTATGTAAACATTTACACACACACACATAGTACTAATGATTTCAACAGAAATTTCTAGGTGCTAAGACATCATGAGAATGAACCAGTTTTTCTTAAAATAAGACATAAGCAACAAAAGCAAACACCTGTCTGATAAATGGAACAGTGCAACCAGAGACCTGTCACACCTGCCCATTTCTCTTTCATTAAATCAATAGATGTTTCCTTTTGTCTTGTGAAGCCCACAGACACTGTTTTCTACTGGTACACAATTTTTGCCAGTTACAATGAGAGGCAAAAGCCAGGATAATGTTGTCTTCCATTCAGCAAAAATACCAACCTAATTCATCTAAGCGATGTGAGTAGTGTTTCATTTGAAAATGAATGACCTATAGGTTTATTCTCTGCTGCACTGTTCTGTCCATCTGGCAAAGATATCTGGCAGGAAATTCAAAGCTTACCATGTGATGCCAAGTTGAGAACAGATTTGCCAGCAGATAAGATTGGGTTCAAGTCCCAGGCTGATCCCCTGCTTGCAACGTGTCCTCCTACAGACTTTAACAAACAATTAGGTTATTTTTAGGCCTGTCCTTTTCATGTGTAACAGGGATCTGCATCATAATCCCATTTAATTCACTTAAAATGCCTGTTGGAAGGTCTTCTATTTGTTTTGTTTAATCTTAACTGAAGTCCTATATTGGTAATTTTCAATGTGATTTAATTTATTGTTCCCTCTGAAAGTCCTGTCTCATCATCATCTCTGTTGAGAAATATCAGGTTTACTTTTCTGCCTAATAAAATAAGTGATGGCCAATTTTCTTAATTAGAGGCATAAACGCAAGGTATTGAGTTAAAGAAATTCCCTTTTTAGGGAAAAGATCAGAGATGCCTCACATAGAAACAGCTACGTGTCCGTAGTCAAACTAAAGTATGACTGGCCGCCAGGAGTGCAGTACCTTCCCAAAGGATTTCACATTTCTTCTTTGCTCAGTCTTTTCCTGTTTTCTGCTCAGCCAGTCAGCAGGGAAAACAAGAGTTTCTCTGTTTACAGCTTTCAAGGTATTTGACCCTGCTGACTATTTATTTCCCATTTATTTCATATTACTTCATAGAACTTTTGTGATGGTATTAAATACTTAGCTTTATGAGGCTTATCATAGATTCACCCAGTTTTTCTTCATATATTTTTAAGTGACATTCATACGGATACGTCTGTATTGTTGACTTATTTCCTGTCATAGCTGAATACATACCGCCATGCTCCTGATCTGTTCTCCAGCTAGAGTTCTCAGCTGCTGCAAGACAGCTTGGTAGATTTTTGTTTTCTCCTTTGGGAGTTTTGGGATGGTCTCCAGGAGAATATCTCTGAGCTGGGCCAAGCAACAGGCAGCTCCTATTACTATCCCTGAAACCAAATGAGTTTAGATAGTTAAATCATAATTCCACAGTAAATGCAATATCTACATAGCCAATAAGGCCTCTAAAGATTTGCTATCGTAGACAGCTTTTGTCAGCAGAATGACAGAGAAATAAGAGTAAGATAAATTTCATATTATATGCAACAAGAACTACAAATACTGTTTGCTTATTCAGAAATATTTCCCACTATACATATATGTGAAAAATATTACATTCTGTGTTTGGACACATACATGCACTTCAAGTTACATGCAGTGTATCCCCAAAGACAGACATGAAAATTAGTCCATTGATCAGGATGAATGATGACAAAATTATTGGAATCCTTCAAGAATGAGCCCCAAGCACTTGATCACATTTCCACTAGTATCAGAGAAGCCACTACCATGCCTTTCACTGAACTCTGAAGTATGCAGAAAAATCTTCAAGTGTTGTGAAAAGCTTTTTATGAATAATGGGGCCACATTCTATGGAAGTGGGCTTAAATGCAGCATCTACATGCACACATACATCTATCTTTTCAGTGCACCTATGATAACTTCTACTAGCTGAGAATCAGGCCCAACCACTCCAAAGAAAATCATCTGCTATTTTGGGCTGGAGATCTATGTCTAGCAATTTGTGTTTAAAATGTAACCCTAGCCTAATTAAGGTTCTGCAAACTTTATTAGACAAATGGCTGTGACTGAAAGGCTCATGACCAGTTAAAACAAAGAAATAAGGCTGATATAGGGCCTTCCCCTATGCTTGCTGTTTGCAGAAATCTGAGATTTGAACAAATATAACTTTGTAGAACAGTCTAATGAATTCTCACCATCCATCATCATCTCCAGACTATAAGTAAACTGACATATTGGTTAAAAGGCTTAGTAAAAGGACTGCTACAGGGGAGAAAACAAAAACAAAGCAAAAAAAACATTCAGCAGAAATAAGAGTAAATGGTTCTTATTGCTTCTGGTGTCAAAATACAAAACTCAATTCACTCATCACCATTTGTACCATTAGTGGAGATAATTTGGAGACTTACCATCATCTGTGATACTCACAACTTGCATTTCTGGAATCCTCAAAGGATGGAGAATGATCGGATGATGGACGTCACAGTCATTTTTGTTGAGTCCTGTAGAGCAAAGTACAGTACTGTAGTTAGAGACCTTCTTAAAAAGTTTTAAAAGTTATTCTTTGACACAGAGACTGCAAATCTCAGAAGTGTTTTAACTAAGTAGTTGCAAAGTCTTTTGGCTTTTTGTTATGTAGTGTCTTGAATGCCACATTTTATTGCTTTTCCTTGGTCCACTTCTGACCCCCTTTGTACTTACTCCTTCTCATACAGTCTTTTCAGATCAGTTTGAAGGCTGATCTGAAGTCCAAAGTTCAATATTCTCTTTCCTGGCTTTTTTTCCATGTTCCTCTGAACTGGTTTCTGGCCCTTTCCTACATCACATTAGATTTCATCTCTCACCTCAGACTGCATACAATTCAACCTTTATATATGAGATACATTATTTCTGTGCTTCTCTTGTTTTCTCTTAATGTAACATCTTTAATATATACGTATATTCCAACAATTGTATATGTATGTAGTAATTAGGTTATCTCATGACCTCTCTCTACGGTATACTTCATGTTTTGTGTAGAATCCTCTTTGTTCTGCAGTAGCTGTCATAGTCTTATCCAATGACAAAATGGAACTTTCTCATACTATGAAGGCACTCAAAGTTTTTAGACTGAAGAGATTCGCCATTCTGGGGCTTTGTGAAGTATTACATCACGGTCTGGGAGGGGCTGGGAGGGAGGGATGAGAGGGTATATTACTAGACAAATGCCACATTAAAGTTTCTTGTGCAACTACAGCTGAGAACTGACATGTATCTTTCTCAGTCAGATTCATAAACTGCAAATTCATAGAGAGTGGTAAAGTACAACAGTCTCTATTCATAGTGAGAAATGCCTCCTGGTTGATTACTCCCTCAAAACAAACAAACAAGCAAAAAACAGCGAACAAAAAAAAAAGCAACCCCCAAACCAAAAAAACCCTACAAACTCTCAACCCTGTCTATAGTATGCAGAAACTAGCCAGTGCCTAGATAACCTTGCATATGGGGCTACTGTGCTCTTTTCTTGGGCATTCCTTTGTTACACTCAGGCTAATGTGGATGGGAAACATTTGACCTTTCAACTTGAGTGACTCCTTCCTTATGCACACAATTTTCTCTCTGAGGTTACTAGAAGTTAGTGTAGACCCTGTGTTAAGGTTACGGTGGTACTAGTCCTAATTTAGTTTCTGACATGCTGTAAAAAAAAAAAAACAGAGAAAATGACTGTTGCCTAAATATAGAAGCACAATCACTAGGGTGAGAGACTGCTTTTAGGATCCCCAGAAGGTAAAATGGGGGCTCAGTTATGTGCCCACTGGATAATGTAATCCCTGTGTCAAAAGGTCTTTTGCCATTCCATACCTATGCTGGTGTTCCCCACAACCAGAGGTGCCTTTGGATACTTGGCTTTCAGCTCCAGAAGCTCCTTCAGGCTAGAGGGAGAAATCCACATTGTTCTCTTACTGCAGAAAATTAGAGTATTTCTTTGCTGTTCTTGAGCCATTCTCTGTGGTGAAAATGATAAAGATTTGTCAGTTTTGACTAGTGTCAATATATACAATTCTATTACTATCTAGGACACTGTCATGATAAATGATGAGATACTAATGCGGTTCTTCATCTGAGGCTTATATAGTTCTGTACAATGCTGAGTTTTTATAACTAAATTACTGCTAAGGGCTAACTAGACAACTTTGCAAGAGACATTAGACTAGTGGTAGATTAGTCTTATGTTTTCCTTTGTCTTGCTCTGAAAGTTTCCCTTTGTATACAATGTAATAAATAAGAGAGCAATGTGATCTGATTTTGAAGGAAATGAGGATGCCAAAATCTCACTGCATATGTCAGAGAATACAAGAAGTGTATTCCGTCAGTCAGGGAGGATCACTGTATCACCATCTGCGAGATGTCTCCTATCTGCCTTGCTAGACCCCGATTAGTTTCTATGATGTGGAATTTATTATTATTATTTTTTTATATATAAAAGTAGCTACTTCCTCATTAATCTGCAAGAACTAATTTGTTTGGAAATACAGTCTCCTTGGGCTGGTTGATCAGTATTGGCAATTTATTTATTTATTTTTAAATTAAAGGGTTTCTAAGGCGCCTCCTGTCTTACAAGGCTACATTTATTCCTTTATTCCACTCAGAATACCATACATTTTCCTACTATACTCAGCAAGTACCACGTGGAATCATGCCTTCAAAATATGCAGAAGGGACCACTGAGAAACATCTTTTTTTGCAAACAAAGCAATGAACACATAGACCAGTTGGCAAATGGAAGAACTACTGCAATTGTGAATTGGTTTTCTATGTAAAAGACTTGCCTGAAACACATGTAAAAAGGAGCACTGTGCTTGTGGACTCAGTCATAATTAGCGGTTGGGCACTCCTTTGACATAGAAGAATCTGTCACTCATATTGCTCTCCATATCTTCACAGCTGTATTTTATGTGCTTTTTCCAGTATCCATGCATTTAATGCATATCATAGAATCATAGAATGGCTTGGGTTGAAAAGGACCTTACAGACCTTCTAGTCCCAACCCCCCTGCCATGGGCAGAGCTGCCATCCACTGATCAGATTGCCCAGGGCTCCAACTGATAAAGCAGGCTTAATTTCACATAGAGCTTACAGCCAACCTATTAAAATTGGCTGAGAGCTTGCAACAGACTTCAACAGAATTCAAACAAACTCAGCATAATCATTCTAGGCCACACTGTAGACCTCATATAGCCTGAAGAAACAGATCACTCCTCCTGGCAACTTAATCTGAACATGTAGAACAGATGACAGTATCTCCTTTCCTGATGAACAGCTTTTTGAGTTAAAAGCAGTTTGGCAAAGATGTTTAGTCCAAGTATAAAAGTTGCGAAATATCCATTTAATGCTTGCATTCTTACAGCATGAGTCTCCCAATGGCAAATCAAGTAGCAGAAAGGCAAATCTTCCTTCCACTTTAGGACAACATAAAGAAACCTGTACCTTACTATGCATGTTCTGCACTGAGACAATCGTTAAAAACAGAACTTGTACTCTGTAACTAGAGTGATTACAAAGTTAACTGCCATAAAGTAACATTCTGTAACACCATAAACAAAACAAAGAATCAGACCTTGGCTTCCCAGGACACGAACGAACTTCTGAGTCCCTGAAGTAGTTGCATAACAGCAGTGAGAAGTACACAGGAATATTTGCAACAAGAGTACAAATAAGGAATTTCATAAGAAGCTTTTGAAACATGAGGATGAAAAAAAAATCAGCCTGAACCTGCCTGCTTGGACTCTACTTAATCTGGTCTGGTAACACCCTGTTCTATCACTTTCACAGCTCTCTTCTCTCGCCACAGGCCATGCAGCACTTTACATATCCTCTTTTCAAGTTTCCATCTGTCCTTCTATGACTTTCTTATAACTACTGCCGTAAATGCTCTTTTTTCTCTCCATCCTTTCTCATGTGTAAGTCAGTACAGTCTCAAGTTGCCAGCTGGAAGGAAACACTGGGTATTGTGGTCATATGAATCCAGCAGAGAAATGACAAGACAGAAAAGACTGAGCAGTTCATCCAGGAACTTTCCAACAAAATGCCGTGTGCCACAAAAAGGTCTGAAATTAAACAGTTCCCAGTAAGGAGATGTTTCAGGAAAACACTGGAAACAACATTTTTGTTCTTGAGAGGCAAACCATTTCTATCGTGAAAATATAAGCAATTTGGAACAATGATGGCATAGAAATTATCCACATCAAAATGCCTCAGTATGTCTGATGAAAAATGTTTTTTTCTGTTTATCTGAGGATAGAGTCATCATGACTACAGTATCTGCAGAAACTCAGTCATGCTTGCGTGATAACAAAAGTCAAAAATGACAGATGAGTACTTCCTACCATTAGTTCAGGAGGAAATATGAATTCTTGTGTTGGATCCATGGGTAGGAGTTCTTCTGGATTGCAAAGACCTGAACGAATCTGCAAAGAAATTGGAGTAAAAATGGAGAGTGAATATTTTCAGAGTAAGTTGAAAGTCTTTGCCAAAACATGAGATTCTTTGCTGAAGTGACACTGAGTTTTGACACTTTATGGGCTGAATTCCATTTAAAAATTTGAGATTACCAAATTGATTTGTAATGTTTAGTTATGTTACACCTATTCATAAACTGCTGTAAGATAGGAGGCTATCAGAATAAGCACTCTCAAGCATTTGCTTAAATTACATCAAGAGCCAAGAAAGATCTTACAGTATTTCCTGAAACCAGACACAGCAAATGTGTAACGTGAATGGGTGAAACATCTGCTGTGGAAAAACACAGTGCTAGATGCTACAGCTAGGTTCTTTTCATAGACTGTGACTTGGAATGAGCTGTCTGACAGAGTCTGAGATGAAAACAAACAATGGAGCAGCCTATCTGAGCTGACTTTCTGCTGAAGTCTCTCTACCTTTGCAAGAACTGAACTGCAGGCAGCACATCATAAAAACTAGCTCTTTCTCTACTTGTTTATAGATACATCTTTTCTGCTGAGGCCACTCATGAGGCTATGCATTCTCTGAGCTTTCAGTAGCTTAAATGGAAAGAGACTGCTCCCAGTACTGTTTAGGCTTTTCTGCCTCATTGATTTGTCTTCAGAATTAAAAGTCTTGTCAGACTAGAAAGCAACAGGTCTCAAGCACATCAAGGAAAGAAACAGACTGACAATCCCTAGTCTTATCCCTTCCCCAAGCAGTCATTACCTCTCGTCACTCTGAACAGATCATGACCACAGTAACAAGACCTGTCTCTGAATGATCTAGTCTAGTCCACTGATCGACTCCACTGATCAAATGGCAGAAAAATCCAGCTCTCTCTTCATAATAATTAAGCAACAGCTATTTAATTTGAATGGAAGAAATCAAAAGGAATAGAAATTGGTGAAAGCCAAGTAAGGGAGGACAAAAAAGAAGTGCTGTTTTATAACCAGCAACTACTGCATTGCTAGATTTGTGCTTCAAACAACTGTGGCAGAAGCTGGCTAACAACTTAAGTACTTACACAGGCAGAGACAATATATTTAGGTGCACAAACACACATCCAGTTACAGTCAGTGCAGCTCTAAGGTTTTTCACTGCCAAAATAGGTTTGCCTCTGATCACTGAAGGCATTTTACCTTTAAAGAGTTACTTTAAAGTTCCTTAAAGTTTTTCAGCCAGGATAATCACATCTGTGGAATTCAAATTCCCTTCATGAAACAAGGAAGTGTTATATTATGGCACTGTGGTCTCTTCTTGCATGTGGATAAACACAATATATATATTGTGTACATATATATATATATATATTCCAATATGCACACAGAATTGCCTTAGTCTACTGGAGTTCCTGTATGTACTCTTACTGATCTCTTGGACTTTTACCAGAAGAATCATAGGTGATTTTTAAAGTGTGCCATATGCAGAGTAAGAATAGAACAATATTTTTTTCCTTCTATCTTACTGTTTTCAAGCAATTCCAACATATCAATTATAGTAGAATGCAGAAGACACTTCTTCCTTAAAGATCTTGCACCCACTAACACACAGTAAGGTTTATGAAAACCTTTAGAAGCACAAACTAATATTGCACAGGGATAGCTTTATTTCCTCAGAGTTGGCATCTGAAGAACACACAAACAAGCCATGCTGATAGTTGCAGAACTTCTGTTAAAGGAATTCAACTTCATGTTAAAACCAGCTTTTTTAAGGAGAGTCTTTCTCTTCAAGCTTTCTTCTTCACAGAACACAGTAGACTTAAATGTGTAATAGTAAGGTCCACACTCTCACTGAAAAAAATCACTGAATAAGTCATGTCTCTCTGCACTGCAATCTTCATTCTGACTATACAGAAATGCAGATATGTTTGTGCTACTTTTCTCCAGCACCCAAAGCATGAAATTCAGTCTGGGTTAAATGTCCAAGGACAGAAAAGATGACCCACTTTCTACAAATTTTGTAATGCAAATAGGAGATAATGAAAAAAAAACAACAACAAACATTCAATGTATCTTACCCGAACTCCTGTAGAAGATGAGCACTCAAGTTCTTCCTGATCCAAGCAACACTGTCCAGTTCCTCTCAGCTGGCAACATGTTTGCTCCTAAAGAAATCATACCCTGTTCTATAAAACCAATGATGCAACTTTGTGATTTATTTGTAAATTACCACCTTGATTTTTCCTGTTCCAAAGCAGATTTATTTATTCAGGCAATAAAATGGTCCAGGAGACTTCTTGAACCTTAGGGCCCCTAGGAGTGAGTTCCTTTTGGGTACCTGAGTGTCTTTGCCCATAAGGCAAATGGAAAAAAGCTCACGATTATTTCAATGGCACCTGGATCAAAGTGACTGAAGCCGATGTAAAAGATTCTTAAGTTAATTGCAAGAGTACATACAAAGCTAAAGTCAGCAGCAACTGTAAGTACTTAGCACATTTGAAAACAAAGAGTCAGATTTTTCCAAAGGCTCAACCAAAAAGAATTTCCAAATTAAGCTAGGTTCTTCAGGAAGCCTCAGACTTTTCAGATCCCACCAATGGTCCCAAAATAACAAACACATTCAAAAACATTGACCTACCCTAGCAAAAGATGCATAGCTGTCTATAATCGGCCTGTATCCTGTGCAACGGCATAAATTACCTGAAATAAACCACATAATGAAACATAAGAAATTGTAATAATGTTTGGAAGCACCGGCAGAATTTGGAATGGTCTGGGATGAAATCTGTAGATAAGAAATGTTGAAAATTATGTCCCTAACTCCCTAATGGGAAAAAACGTATCTGCAAAAATAAGAAATATTTATTTAATAATGATTATGGTGTATGATTGAAATTCCTTATTTTAGAAACCATTTCTAATAATAATATGAAATACTTCTTATAAATGTATGTCAAAAATAAATGACAAAAAAGCATCCAAGAGTAAATACTATGATCACTCTGCTACTATTGCTACTACTATCGCTACAATCTTTGGATTTTATAATCCAATCAAAAACCTACTGCCATTGGTCACTATAATGGTTTTCATACACAGTTAATAGAAGTAGGAAAATCTCTGTTGGAATTTCTGGTGCTTCCTTCATGAAGTTAAAACTATTAAATGGGAGGAGTCAATTATTTGGGGGACTATGGGATTGTTAGCAAACTTGGGATTAGAAAGTGAGTTCAAGTTGTTTCATCTATCACAGTACATCTTGAAATGTCACGTCCTTTATCGTCCCTGCAATTGTCTGTTAAAATTTTTAATAAGTATTTTACATTATCGGTATGTGAAGTACTTACACTGAAGACAAAAAATAATTTATTTTTGATAATATTAATTGTAACACTGTAATCTTATTGCATTATATTGAGGCTGCTGATGTAGGAGGGCCATAAAAACAGTCTGTTCTAAACAGAGGGATTTTCAGAAATACATAGTCAGGGCTCAATGACTTTGAGATGTGCTTAAGACCACAGTAGTTATGACAAAACACACTTTGAAATATCACCCACTGTCAAATCACACTTGCTACCCCAGTTAATATTTATTGTCTCATTTTACTTTTTAAAATTTACTGTCGGAGACATACCATCCAGAGCAGAAATTATCTGTTCCATGGAAGGTTTCGCATGGTTTCTCAGTAAAGCATATATGGACATCACCATTCCAGGGGTGCAGAAGCCACACTGGGAGCCATGGCATTTGGCAAGTCTTTCCTAGAACAAAACATATGGCTTCACTGGCTTTCTGAATAACCATTTTCAGGCTTGTCATCAATGGACATTAGACCAGTAGCAACTGTCTTTTTCTATCTCACCACGACCATTCATGAGAAAATTCTCAGAGCAATCATCTAGTTAAAAGATAATACTGCCTTGCAGTATTACAGTTTGACACTCATTACCTTAATTCCTTGACATGAGAGCAGAATGAGAACCCAATACTTTCAGTTTAAACACCAACCATAACCATGAAGGCCAGAATATAACAACTCATCAGTCAAAACTTTATTGCAAACCAATTCCAGAGTCAATATCCTTGGAAAACAATATTGATAAAAAAAGATAATATACAGAAAACTTAAATCAATGTGGTCAGACCATGTTTTTCAGGGACAGGGTAGACTGAAGGAAGTACAGAGCTGACCTAATCCAAGGGAAATCTCTGGCACACGAAAAATGTGTCCAATTGAATACCAGTCAATCTAGTTGCCACCTGGGGTAACTCCTCACGTACGACAACATAAGCAGTATGCTGTCCTCAGTGAGCTGGCTAGATGCCATGCTGGTGTAATAACTGAAACTGAGCAGTGCTCTTTGTTCTTCCCAATCCTTTCTGAAAATTGACACACCACGAAACACAGGAATGGACAGGTGTATGTTGTGGCGACTGTGATCAATCCCTGCATGGCAGTACATTAGAGAAAACTCCTTCCATGCTCCTTATTCCATTTCCTGTACTCACACCAGACCAACACCAACACAGCAATTACTACCCAAATTCCCAATAACTCATGTTCATCTAAAAAGATCAGACAAAACTCAGTTTCTAGAATTCTGTCAGAGATTCTATATTGTACAAACTCACAGTACCTTTTCACAAATCCCATCTCCATTACAGACAAAGGACAGGAAAATCTCATTATCATTCTGTGTGTACTACATAGTGCAGTGTGCTCTCACCTGAATTGGATTAATCCTGTTTTTTATGCTTCCAACCCCTTCCACGGTAGTAACAGCAGCACCATGCAGTGAGCATATGGGGAGCAGGCAGGAGTTGGCAGGATGGTGTCTTTGAGGTGTAAAGGAGAACTGTGGTGTTAAATAGTTTAGTCACATGGGTCATGGAGGAGGAAATAAAGGGTATATACTCCAGCTACTGGGCTATAGAAAGACACTGTGGAAAGAATACAAAATCCTGCACTTGGACTGTGAAAGTGTGCACATTGCTCCTACTGGTGGGATTTCTTCCTATGCACAAAGCAATAAGCTTTTTTTAATTAAAGAAGAGGAAGGTTAAGTTAAAAAAAAAAAAATTACCACATGCTTTATTAAAACCTGAGGAGTAGAGTTGGATGTGAGAAAGTCAGACACAACATTTCTAAATGACGAAGTTTCAAGAGACAGGGAGAGAAAGAAATTAGAACTTCTAACTTTGCTGTAGACAAACCTCTACAATCACAATACAATGTGTTCGTTGCTGAAGCCCACAGAGATTTTAGCAATGATTATGGGAAATGTCTTGTAAAGACTGATTGCCAGTGACATATATTCAAATAAGCACAAAAGAGTCAGAAGAAGCAGACGATAAAAGAGCTGCAGAAATCTCAAATTATAAAGAACACAATTTTAAAAACATCAGTTCTCCAGAAAGCTGGGATGGGCGTTCTGTGTGTGTTTGTTTGTTTGTTTTGTTCTGCTTCTTATTGTTGGTGGTGTTTTTTTGTTTGTTTGTTTGTTTTGTTTTCCTATTTGTTTTGTTTTTGCAAAGATTTGAGACAGGGGATCTCAATCTGTTACTGCATCATGGTGGTACCAACTCTGGAATATCTTTTGTCGAGAAAGACCATAGGTAAGGGTTTTAAATATGTACCAGAATTCCCCAAAATCTGTCTAAATGGAAAGGAACCAAGTATTTCCAAGTGAACATGAGTTTTCTCAAATATCAGTGTGAGGATACCGTATCTTCTTGGCAACTGGGTCATATGTAGATAACATCACAGTGCATGCACCACAGCCTCCTACTCCACAGCCATATTTTGTGCCTGAGAGACGGACTGCAAAAGGAGACTGTTAAAGAAATAAAATATAAGATGCAGAAGTCACCTTTTCTTTGCATTCTGCTGAGTCTCCCTTGTTTTATGTACATAAGCAAAATTGGAGGGATCTTCCAACCAGACAGCTCCAGACATTCACAAAAAAAATACATACAAGATAGATGAAAATAAAGCAAATAAAGAGATAAGGGTAAGGATAGAGAGAAATGAGGGCAAGGCAAACTTCTAACACAGAGGTTTTCAGTCTTGATAGCCAGTACCTGGTAGAGCCCAAAATACTGAAAATCAGTACCCTGTAATTGGAACGTGTTGAAGAAATACAGCAATAGGTTCTCCTACGAGCCTTACCCATAATACTCTCTTAAGCCTTACACATAATCATCCGTATCTTCCATTTCCAAAACAGTCACAACAGATTTCATTATGTTCCCAATGCTGCTTCCTGAACATGAAAGGAGTACAGTACCCAAAAAGGAGCACAATACTCACACAAGACTAAGTCCTGTATGAAAGGACTTTCTCCATTACATGCCTCAGTATAAAAGTTCCACCGTCATTTCACGATCTCTTCCCCTGTCATGGTGCCATGCAGTCCATGGAATCCACTGACTCATTTCATCTTAGCTCCTCCATTCTTCTGAATGATATGCAGTCCTATTACTCTTCCCATTGGGTAAGTACATTTGGATCTATTTTGCTGATTGGTACTAGATCATGATTACAAACTAATTTTTCTAGCTGTTCCTACACCCGGTGCAACTTTTGTTCTCTTATGCATTCCCACTAGTAATCAATACGTAATCATACTTGTAATCATAACAGTAATCATACTGTGCTTGACTGTTAAAAGGATGCTAATTATTCCACAGAATGCTTGAACAATGCAAGCTAACAAAAAAGCTACAGCTTGTGGAGTATTTTCCATGACTGCCCTTCTCCACTTAATCCTTACATTAATGTTTTGCTTCCACCATGGAAGGATCTCAAATGCTAAACACAGATGCTTAATTTTGCAACCTGTATGGCATTGTTTTATTTCGAATAACTGTCACTGAAGTCAATAGAGCCCTGACACCACTTTAGGAACCTGAGAAGTCCCAGCTGACAAAAAACAAAGATAAGAAGATGGTAAGAAAATATGCTTATGCAGAACTCCTTAAAGGACTGGGGCCTAAATAAACAGTTTTCTATAAAAGAAGTTCTGTGTTTATTTCTTTAGTTATGATTTTAATGGCAAATGAACTGAAAGGTTTCTTGTTGTTTAAGAAGATGTAAAGAAGCATTTGGGCAGAACCTAGACGAGTTACACTCAGACTTCATAATGTTAAACACACGTAACCAAACAAATAATGCACATAAAGCACTGCACTGCTCTGCCAAGAACAAATGCAATATGAGATTTCTTATTTCTACTTACTGTTCTGTTCCCAGCAAATCATACTAATCCTCAATTATAGTTCTTTACAGAATTGTGGAATTCAAAGGCAGAGCTCAAACAAAAGGATACGTTTCTTTCTTAGATAATACAGGAGTAATTCTTCAGGATCTGCCTGTCTCTCAATTACCTATGTCACGGAAGAAAAAAAAAAAGAAAGAGAGATTATGTGTTAGGGAGTGGACATAAGCTTCTCACAAGGATTAACTATGATATTGAAATGCTGTGACTGTGGATTAAGGAGGTCCATTTGTTCAGCAACATGATCCTGACACTTGATCACAATCTGCGGATATATCAGTGGATGTGTCAGGTAGAATTGATGAAATATGTCCTTTTAAAGTAATAGAAATCATGGTTTATTCAGCAGAGGGAAGAGAGGCTAAGTGAACACTGGATGGAAAAGAACAGACTAGATCTTTTTACTAGATCCTTTGCTGACTCATATCAGCATGAACCAGAAATCCCTTAGTTTTAAAGCCACAGACTTGTGTGTATGAAAATACTGTGTATTCGTACCTCCTTGAAGTCAGCACTAACCCTTGTCTCCAGAAAGTGTGAAAACATATTTTAGGACCTATCAATGCAGAATGAAGAGAAATCTCACTTCAGGCTTCTCTCAACAGTTTGGCTATATCATCAGCATGCTCCAATTTACCAGCTCCAACTAGTTCAGGAACATTGTTTTGTGGAATTCAGAGATAACTAAAAGTGCCACAGTAAACTCTCAGCTTCACCAAAGAAGGGAACAACCAGCATAGGAAAAGGAAACACTTTGAGCTTCAAAAATATTTCACCTAAGATGAAGGGACGGTAATAACAAAGGCTATTTAGGATCATGTTTTTTTCTGCTGGTTAAATAATAACAAGTAATACGTGATACTTCTATAGAAAACATAAAAGTGCACAACAATTCAGCTTTTTTTTTCCCCCGAGAGAATACGTTTAAGCATAGTTGGCACATGCAGACAGATAAACATAAGACAAGAATCTGAACCACTTTTCCTCAATCCACCTGAAACCAGTTTTTTTTCTTTTTTTTTTTTTAAAACAGTACTCTTGTTCAAGAATAGAAAAATACAGAAAGATCAGAAGAGGTGACAAAATATCTGAAAATGAAATGTGAACTTTTGAGATTAAGAACAGAAAAAAAATCATCCTTCCATTTTCTTTTGCTACATTTCTAAAATTATACTAGCAAACAGCGCATCCTTATATAGTGGCGTTCACTCCAACTACATCAACTTTAGGAGTATGCTATTGTAAAGTTTTAGTAAATAGTAACTAGTTATAACTCTAAAAAATCCATACAATGTACTATAAAGTCACTAATGCAACAAATAGACTGCTTAATTTTCATGGGTGCCTAGAAAATACTGAACTAAGGTAAGCCAAAAATAACAGTTACAGAGATGAGATCTTGAAATTTCTCTCGGATAACTTAATGCTTAAGTGTGATTCCTTACAATAGCAATTAAAAAATTCTTAGTCTTGAATTGAAACCATAAAGAAATCCAACAACCCAATTCACAGTAAAGACAGAGTAAAGTCAGGAAGAGACCACAAGTTCCTTTGTGAGAAAACAGGATGCTTTAAGGAAGAGCAAAGCCACAAGAAGTTTACCTATGAATGAAATTATCGCTCCAGAGTAACAGCTTTCCGGTATAAAATAAACAGTAAATATTAAAACAATTTTCCAAAGGAAAAAAATAGCCTTTAAAAACTTACCTTCCTGCCATTCACAAAAAAAACAAGGTCATCTGATTGCTGGTCATGGCAAGCCATGCTGCTGCATTAATATCTGAAAGATGAAGTGTTATACACTGTGAGAAATTAATGAAATGCTACATGCTCCTCACCTAGGTCATATGACTCTGACTCAAGTCAATTAAATTTGCTCTGTGTCCCACAGCATTTGCTTTCAGACTGAGCATCAAATCAAGTAGATAGGGAGGAGCCAGTGTAAGGTATGCATTTTCACAGCAAGTAATGCATTTTAAGGTGCTAGTGCACCAAATTTTCTGCTTGCACTCTGCGCTCTAACTCTTCTCTGGTGAGCTGAAATAATTTGAAAAGAATAAGATCCCCCTCTCCCCATGTTCTGGGAGCAGTGGCAGTGCTGTGGTGTCCCAGCACCAGAGCTGCACTGTTCTGGTACGTTCTATCTGTAACCTAAGTGATAAGGTATCTGTTGGAGGGGACTTCTGGGTTTGAACTACAACTGCAAGGCCTCTTTTTAATGTTATGAACTGTAGAACAGGTAGGAATGCCTGAAGCTAAAACTTGTGCTTCTCATTTAGTCTACCGCTGATAGGCATTACAGTTAGTGCTTTCCTGTAACCAGGTTTCAACAGAATCAGGATTACTACTGCATACACTTTAAAATTTCCTACTGACTATCTCTATGCCACTCCAGCTCAATAGCCTGACTGCTGCAGCTGCCATTACGAGTTGATCATACCCTATATGTTGTACCATACGTGCTAAGTTTATAGAGGAAGATACTCCAAATCCTGATCCGGTATTCTAGAATCTTATCTATTTACTTTGGATTCACATTTAGTAAACAAGGTCATTAATCTCAAAACGCTTTTTCACAGCTGGCTTTTTTTTTTTTTAAGAGAATTTATGTGCGTGTCTTTCAAAGTCTTCTCTTACATTATGTAGCAAAGGTGTCTCTCTCATTTAGAAACAGTTTAGGATTGCAAGACAAAGTAGTCAGTTCTCTGTCTTTTTATCACTCCCCATTGGAAGGAAATTATCCTCAGCAGAGCTACATGCTGATTCTTTAGTGTTTTAGCTCCTAAAGTATGTCACGAGAATTATCAAAATGAAAAACTGAAGTTGTAAGGTACTGTAGGCAAAAGCCCTAATGAATTCTGCCAGCTGCAGCACTACTGTGGTATTCCTCATGTGTTGCACATACAATACGCAGAATTAAAGGACAAGAAGAGAAACAACTAGATATAATACTGGACTTTGACCACCCAGTATCTACCTTTCAGAGCACCAGACTCCAAAGCAGAACTTAGTACCTGTATGTTAGCTGTTTAAGGTTCTCCAGACATAGCTTGGGAGTGATGAGAGTAGATATTTATATAAATACTTCTTTACCATAAAAACAAGAAAGAAGTTTTTACCTGCCATTTCCAGTTTGGGTGTTTCTGCACAATGTATATTAATGTGTCTATAGCCATCCAATGCACCGTGCCTTTGGAGACCTAACGCTTTACTTACGTAGCTCGAGTCCGCAAATCTTTAATACTAAAAACATAACAACAAAAACACAAAACAAAAAAATCCACCTCCTTAACACTTGCATATTCCAAAAAAATTTATTTCATAATATCCCTCATAGGCAGCGTCAACAAAAGGATGTTTAATAGCTGATATTCCTAGCTTCCGTACAGTTTTTCAAATATCTTAAAGCCAGGAGATTGTTCAATATCTTTCCATTAAAAAAAAAAAATCCACAAAAACATGTGTTTAGTACACAGTTAGATTTCACTGAGGCAAAACAGAAAACAGTGTCACTTGTAAAGAGGTAGGGAGGAATCTTTGCTAATAGTAACTGAAAAATACTGATAAGCAGATATGATCTGTACTGCAGATAGCAAAGCACAGGTCTAGAATACGATGAATCCCAGGAATACAAACAACTCAGCGTGGCAGGTGGGGCAACACCATTGCCTGTAAGAGCTGGGACACAATTTGTACAATAATTGACTTGCCTGGAATTTACCAGCAGGCCACAGACAATGCACTTTCCCCAGTTCATTAACTTTATATGTCTCCAGTTTCAGCATACCCCAGGATCTACCCTTAGTTTGGAGCTACTACTGACATGTGGGATTGTATTTCGTCACTAACGAGCCCACATCCTTTCAGATAACCAGCTATAAGCTTTTTGGCCTCCAGTTACAATGTCTTATCTTCTAGTTGTGTGCTCTCCCATGTCTCTGCTGTCTTATTATGTCTAAAATGGCACTTGATTCCTAGGTTTAAGCAGATGAATTTCACCCACTCATAGAGATAACAGAGACACAAATCACAACAATAAATATTTCATATTTTAATAGCCAAAACAAAAGACGTTTGACCAGCTAACATGGTTTCCTTCACAAATTCAATATCAGCTCATAAATACATGAAAGGCAAGAAGAGAAAATAGTCTATGGTAAACTGAGGAGAAGTGAAATGAGAGACTACAGGCCAATGTGTCAAATCAATTATAGCCACTGATTTTCATTATAAATGGCAGTAAGGAATAGATGATGCAGAGGTTCACTGAAATCACATGTTGAACGTGTCATTATTCAACTTTAGGAAAGAACCTACTACAATTCTTTCAAGTGCTACTTGGTGTAACATACATACATACACTGAAAAAGTAATGATTTTTCTGTGTTATGATGCATCTTACATCAAAGCCCCAAATCCAGAGACTTTTGGAGATTTGTGGGCATGTGTGAGCACATTCAGAATTGAAATTTCAACTTCGGACTTCGATAAGAGGAAAGGCTGAAGTTTTCAGTGAGTTCAGTTCTACGGATTCTGATGTTGAAATCAGAAGACTATGACTGGAGCTTCCATAATATAACAATACATTCTTTGTAATTTCTTGATCTGGTCTTATATTACAAATAAATACATACTTCAAACTGAATAACACCAGAATTTCTGTTACCATTCTAAACAGTGCTGCTTTATATTTTCCTGTCTCCAACTGCTACTACTTGTGTGCTGCCAAGGCAGCATCAGATGACCAATCTTTGCAGAAATCTTTTGCTGTTTTTAAATTGTTTTTTGTTGTTGTTGTTTTGTTTTTGTCTTTTTATCACAGTAATGCTCAAGAGTGAACGAAAAGCTCTTAACTGTACTCTCTTGGTTCAATATAGTGCTGAGAACAGGATTAAGCACAGTTTAAGAATCCCTTCTAGAGACAGGTTCATCCAGGCCCCTTTTTAAAAGCATAATGAACTCCATGTGAATTTTTCCACTAAGTTCAGCAGCTTTTGAACTGCTCCACGACAAAAAGAAAGCCTTAATGGAAACTACATCCACGTGACTCTTCCAGCTTTGAAGATAAAATTAATCTACCTGTATAGGTGAGTCACACCAATTTGGCTGGCATAGCAAAAGAAAATAACAACACTATAGTTCCCTGTATGTTCCCAACACAAAGATGTCTATACCAAGACAAATCTAAACTGACTTTACTACAAATCAGAGCATCACTTGAAATCAAATAGACATTGAATTAAATAAAGTTCCAATTTTTCAAAGATCTCTACACAGACCCTTCACTGCAAGACATAAATCTCACGAATATTAGCTGAAGTTTCTCAAAAATCATGTAATATGAAGTACTTAAATGTAATAAATGGTAGTAAGGAATTTAACATACCTTTATGATACATCCTAACTTTCTTCTCCTGCAGCATATTAACTGATCTTTCTGGGGCTGCTGTGCAACAGCACCATTCCAGCAGACCCTTCTTGTGGAACATATATGTTTGGAGATATATTTCTAATAACTAAATGTTGTCAATGAAGTGGTGTAGAGTGTATACCAGACAGAGAATAAAGACTGACAGAAGACTAATGTGTTTTTTTTTTTTTTTTTTACTATGTTTCTATTCTGAAAATGAGAAAATATTTTATGTGAGTTGATTAGTGTGTACTGGGGCAGGAAATCAGTAGTTGGAATTCCATTCAGGTCTCATGCACCCTGGCCCAAGGAGTGGAGGAAGCAGATTCATCACTAGTCATCTAAGAAAACAAACAAGATATGAAAAGAATTACATGTTAATATTATTTGACTGACAAACTCCCAATATTGTCCTTATCAGGTGCCTCTAAGTTGCCCACTAGGGTGTTCCACAGAAGATACCCACAGATGATGTTGGGAAGGAAAGTGAAAAACTGGAATCAGGGTGAAACAGGGACAGAAAAGCATAGTTTCTGCATTTGTGGGCCTCACCTCCTGGAAACTCTTGTGATGAAAGTAAGTCCATAGACCTATTGATTTTGGGGTCAGTGACATCTACCACAACCAAAGAAATACTAGGAGAGTAATCTGTAAGTGAGAGCTCAGAAGTTTCCATGCCAAAGCCACAAGGTTCAGGGCGCAACCTGGATGCATACACTGGCCAGGACTTTGCTTCACAGATTTTATAGACTAAATTCTAAACTTAAGTAGAAAAAGAACGGCCCTAACAGTGGGAATAAGAAGACTACACTGAACAGCTGCAGAAAAGAGTGAATCTGAAGGGTTAGAATTATTAAAAGTGTATCACTTCATTTGTTTTTCTTCTGTATTCTTTTGTTAGCTCTGCTTTTCTCCTAAAGAGCTCTGGACACAGCAAGGAGTACCACAAAGAGGTGACAGTGCCAGAATGGAAGTTGGTGGAGGAAAATACCTTGAAGGAGGCTGAAGCTGCTTGGAGATCGATCTAGCACCTACTGCACATTGTTAATATGTGTTATTGAAATCTCTGTGGAATTTGCCATGCAGAAGAAAAGAGAAGGCTTTAGGAAGAGAAGGGATTGAAAAAAAAAATGCTTTAAAGGGAAAGAAAGATTACAGAAAATCAGATAAACTCCAGAACAATGCTTGAAAGCAATTTGCTGGAGTAACTTATTTGTGTGAGACCTGTTATCAGATATTTCAGCTTCAAGAAGCCTTCAATGGAAGGGGCTGTACGATATAAAGCATTCCCTGCTGGAAACATTAGGCACTTGACCATTCAGGGATGTCAAAAGCTTATTTTGTTCTAATTACTCAGAGATAATTAAACAGATAATTCCCCCACCTTCCTATTACCATCTTAGTAACGTCATCCACGCAGGCTGCTCGTATTTGTTCAGCAGTCAAAGGGCTGTTCAGTGCAAAGGTCTTTTTTAGTCCTCTTTCATTCCTCACACAAGATATTGCATCCCTCAATGCGAAGAACACTGAGCATCCCAAGAAAACTCCTGCCTCACCTAATCCCTGGAAAAAAAAAGGTTGAGCAAATGAGTGAAATACGAAAAGCTCAGATGTTAGTGACTCAAAGCGTTTCATTCTTCAGTATGCTTTTCTTCAATTTAATGAAAGCAGGCTTCAGTGACATCAAGTCTGCTGCTGCTGGATGCTTCCAGGGACCTAACAAGGTTGGCTTCAGATACTGGCTTTTGATTTTAAAACCTTTTCGGCTTCTTGCTGAACTGAAATTTAGAATAAATGACAGACTGAATTAAAACAATCTGAACCCAGGAACAGGTACAACTAAGAAAAAAGTCTGGACTCATGCTAATTCTCCGCAGACGAGAAAACACTAACCTCAGTGGTCTTTACGTTCTCTCATTGACTCAGACATAAGATTCACATTTGTTCCTTATCTCAAAAGCAGGTCAAAATCTATGCTTCTTCTGGGTACTTTGTGCTGAAATACTGAATAGTTTAATCTGAGTTTGATTTAGATATTGTAATTGCAATCTGCTTGCTACAATTTGAGAACCAAACGTCTCCCCCAAACATGCTGCATGAAGACAAAAATCACACTTAAAGAGAGTGAATTCTGAGGATAATTACAGATGTTCACAGAAAAGGGTAAAAACTGTTTGAAGAGGGATATCAGCATCAGCTTTATAGAATCAACTATGTAACTACATAACATAGACAAGATTAAAAAAATAAATCTAATTATGTGTCACAAAAACAGCTTTAAATACTTCTAAAGGACATATTTGTTCTTTAATTACTTTTACCTTAAAAACATGCTTCTTCCTCCCATCATGCTCTTTTACTGAATTCTAAAAGCATAACTAATACCTGAAACAGCTGAAATTTTGAAGAATTGCCTTCATCTTGATTTACCGTTACTACTTGCAACTGACAAGAATATTTACTGGTGTAAATTGATTCTACCAGCTGAAGACTTGACCCCATCTCACGTATAAATACACATACACATTCCTATTTCTTATTGCTTAACACACAAGTAAGATGCATACTCTCACTGTCATGATTCTTTCTCTATCAATTTCTTGATTATTTTCATTTTAACCCTTCCATCTATCACTATATTTTAAAATTTTAAATTTATATTGCAGCTTCTGTGTATGGCTTGTTAACAAAACCCTATAATTACTGCTTGCAAACCATGAAAGCTATGCAGCGAAAAGTTCTGGCTACGACTTGCCAAACAATTCCTTATCCAATGAATAATCCACCCTTCAAACTCATCTCTCTCAAATTTAGAGATACGAATGTGGCAGGGGAACCATGTCAAACACCTCGCAGAACTTCAGGTAGATGGTTTCCCTTTGTCCACCGATGCCATCACTCCCATCCTAGAAGATCACTACATTAATCAGGCATGACCTTCCTTTGGTGAAGCCATGCTTGCTGTCTTGGATCACCTAACTCATTCCTCACATGCTTCAACATGTCTTCCAGGAGGATCTGTTGCACGATCTTCCCAGGCATGCAGGTCAAGCTCACCAGCCTCCCTAGTCCTCCTTCCTCCCCTTTTCATAAATGGGAGTGATTGTTTCCTGTTATCTAGTCACCAGGGACTTCATCTAACAGCCATGACTTTTCAAATACGATGGAGAGAGGCTTAGCAACCACCTGAGCCAGCTCTCTTAGGACCCTGGAATGCACGTCATCCAGCCTCATATCTTGCATTATGTCTTTTCATACTAGCTTCCTTGATGTCAAAAAAAGTAAAGCCATTGCATGGAGACTTATTTGCAATGCTTAAGAAGATATACTTGTTTTATATTAATTTCTCTGATTGTCCTGGGATCTAAGACTCAAGTCCTGTGATGGTTTGCTTACCTTGGATGAATAGATGGCATAAGGATTTTGGGAAGATGACAGCAGGGAAACATTAAACTGTTCTGGAATATCACAAGCAGCAGGGATCTTATACTGATTTGGGCCCCGAGTATATAGGACTCCTTCTGGAGAGTACTTCAATTCCTCCATTGTGTAAAGTCCAATGCCTTGAACAAAAGCACCTTCAATCTTTAAATAAGAAAAAGACATAACATTTATGTACTCATGTTTGTTAAGATGGGGCAAGAACTGATTTGTATCACTGGCTCTTAGAAGATCAATTTATTTCCTGTTTGCCTAAGGGGATTTTTCAACATTTTGTGGATACCATGATGGGAAAAGCTTTCATACACTCGTCTCATACTAGAGACAAGTGCATTCATGACAATTGATGAAGTCTGTGGACCAGCCTACAATGAAGAAAGGTGTTTCCCTGCTAACAGGTAGGAAGGCAGATTAAACAACAAGAGAAATCAGAGAATGCAGATCATAAACAAGATTTAAGTCCAGCAGACAGTGAGCACATATACATGAAGAAAGTACTACAGGTTGACATCAGAGATTATGGGTAAAATTCAGGCCTTGCTGACACAAATGGGAAAAGACTGCAAGTAAAGAAATTACTAACATCATATATGACATATTAATGTTTTCTGAATTAATAGAGAAATATTCACTTCAGAGAAGACTATCAGTTTAATAGAAATCAGACAGCAGGAAATTCTTGGAACTTACCTGTCCTATATCCACAGCAGGATTTATGCTGCATCCAATGTCCATAACTATGTCTGTTCTGAGGTTCTGTTAATAAAATTCAGTGTCATATTACTGATAGAGATGGACAGGGGAGAGGCATAAGAACACAGTATGGGTTAGAGTTGGTATTCGGTGGAATAATATATGCTAAAATGCATGCTCTTCCACACACACACAGTTTCAAAGTAATTTCCCATACCTCATTACAAGCAAAATGAGCTTGTCTCAGCTTAAATGGAATTTTAGCCAGAGCTAGCCATTCCAGATTTTTTCCATTTACACAAGGAAATAAGTACCTATAGTGGGTGTATGTTCAGCAGGCTGTGACACTTACCTGTCTAAATGGTAAGGAACTAGGAATAGAATATTTAATTTTGCTGTAATTTGTTTGCTGACTAGAGGGAGAGGACAGGTAGAGAGAATATGTCAGATGTCTGCCACAATCCAAAAGTGAACCTGTATGCCAGTTGAGATTGCACAGATGTCATTCTGCTCTACCTCCAATTTGCATTCACTCTATGAATATATTCATTATCATGTGAAAACAGGTGATTTATTCATGTAAAACCTAAATAGCTGTTAGAACACAGAGTGACACAAAAAAATATAGAGGAAGATCATTCATATTATTTACAAAACTTACACGATGCTCAGTTATTACCTTGTGATCTCCTGTTAAACAGTTAATTTCGACCTCTGAACAAGCAGTTCCATAAAGAAAGTATGTGAACGGCTCTCCTTCTCCTTTCTCCCAGTCCATATTTGCATCGTAACCTCTGATGGAAGAAACAAAGTCCACAAAGAATAATGAATGTTAGTACCATGACAAAGCACATAAGCACTCAGAAGTTTGAAAATACTTCAAGTGAAATCTAAAATAACAAGTGCACTTGGTTGCCAATTCCAGATGCGTGTTCTAGTGCTGCCACTTCTTTTTCCTTTTGTAAAATGCAGTGTGATCATGTTCAAGGGGAAAAATGTAAAGAAAATATAACACAACTTATACTATATGGCAATATAGCTTCCAGTAAATAAACTATATCCCGCTTTGCATATTTGCTGTTATGGGCAGCAGTCACTTTCTCAGTGTTTCCTGATTTTCTAATGGAAGCATCATGGAGCAAATATGAGACGAACTATTCTCTTGATGCTTTCTAGAGAGTCTGCACAGAACCAGCCACAAATTAGCACTTGAATGCTATACTTCAACCTCCTCTTATATCAAAGACTTACATAAAATACAAGCTGAGCCATTAAGAACAATTGGACAGGGTCTCAAATCCACTGAATTGGTATTGTCAGAAATCACTCCTGGTGTTTAAGACCGTGTATTTTAAAGGAACAAAAATACTTCACCTGAAGTAGCCAGTAGCTGAAAGACTAACACTTTGTTCAAAGGCTTCTTTAATCTGTAAAATACAGCAAGTTTTGTTGTAAGTCAAGGAAGGAGTCTAGGAGGAACATAGCATGTATCTATTTGCTTCAAAAGAAACCATAAACATGTTTAGCTACACATTGTGCCTTAGTACTTAACCATATTTGAAGGAATAACCTGAACTCTTTTGGTAATGCAATAGGGAATAGACCTGTAAACAACAGTGTTCTTACAAAATCTTTATTGCTGGTAACACCAGACTCAGAAAGGGTCCTGCTTGACTTTCCTGTTCAGACTCAATAGAAATGGGTCCCTCTTCGTCAGCTGAACAGATCTGGTTGATATGTCACTAAGACAAAAGATCTGCATGATGCATCCGCATAAAAATGACTGTTAAGAAGATAAATGCTCCTTGCAGTGCTCTTCTGCCTGTGGCTTAAAAATGAAATATGAGGTTCTAAATCTATTTCCTCTCAGTGACCCTCACGTCAGATTTACGTAGTTTACAAGTCAAGAAGTTTTGGACTTTTTAATATATTAATTTAAATTTACTTATTTGCAAGTCAAAAATATTTATCTGCATGGTCTAACATTATTTATTAGGTTAGCTATTGCTGCTAATATTTTAGGTGTGTCTGAATTACCCACACTGATTTGGCACGTAGATTTGGCACTAAATTTTATTTTTGCATAGATAGCTGTCAGTTATCAAGTTACCACATGTACCCCAACGTTAATTGCTGCTGCCAGGAATTTATACTGCCAAGAAAATATTTTTACTTTCTGCAGTTACAACAGTATTTAATCCCACGAGAAGAAACACCCTAGTGTACTGATCTGTAAATGCCTCAATGTAGGGATTGTCATTTTCATTAGACTGTAGGTAACAAGTAATACTGGGTCATCAGAAATAATGAACATGCTTTCCTTTAGCATACTAATACAGCTAGGTTCATAGCCATATCTTCATAGAAATAGCTGAAGTAGCAGAAAAAATTAAGACAATGCCTTGCCTAAAATTCTGCTACCACCTCAGGTGGACACCAGATACATGCCATTAACATGAATAGCTTTAGCATTAATTCTGTACTACCTTACAGCAAATGTAACTAATATTATAATGAATTACATATCAGAGCAATGGAAGCAAGCATTCCTGCTACCTTTTTTGCAGTTCTGTAATACACTGCACATAGCAGATGGAAGTATGAGGTTGAGAAGGCTTCCGTTTATTTATGAATTTGTGATTAGCAAAAAATAAAGAACAGCCTTGTAGGAAAACTGGCATTGTACACTTACACCTTGAAAATCTTCTTGCAACAGTCTAAGTGTAAGTTGAGGACAGTCACACTATTGCACAAGCTAACATTTTATCTGTATAAAAAACTCCAGAATTTCCAAATGTGACTCCACAGGTAGCTTTCCTTCCTCTCCAACTAGATGTGATTTAGGGATTATTTCGCATCCATCCAAACAAAGCACTACATTCCAAATATTCTCTGAATCAACCTGATTTAAAGCTTTTAGCTTTAAGATTATTAGGCTGAGAAGATTAACAGATGACAAGACACATGTCACAGTTTCTGAAAGCACACAAACACACTTAGGAGGTTTCACATCCCTTACCCAATCGTTCCAGTTGCCTTTTGGGTTCTTGTTAATGATAGGCTGCAGGCGTTTCAGAAGAGTTTGGCAGGCATCCTGGTTGTGGAGAGAAGTCAGAAGAAAACAACACAAAATTAACAATCATAAATTCAGCAAATAAAGTACTACTCATGATACATTTTAGTTATTGCTTAGTTAATATATCCTTTATTGTAATTCAGAAAAAGCATGGCAGGAGTTGGCATTTTAACTGCATAAGCACAAACCTTATAAAGGCTTGAGTGAAAAGGGCTGGAATCAGTACTAATAAGCAGATTTGGAACAGGAATAAAATATAGAATTTGTATAGAACTAGTTTGCTTCTGTCTGAAGAAGCAAAGATTTGGTCAAATGTAAGCCTTTTGAAGGAAAGCTCAGATCATATTCCGAAATTTCATTAGCACCATTACTGAGATATTATCAACAATTAATATCTTCTTCTTGGCAATCTTCAGTGGTATTACTAATAATCTCAAACAGTTTCCATGGAATCACTAATACCTAAAGTTTGGCAGGCATTAAATACCACGAGGAACAGAATGTTTTGTTAAGCTAAACACTACCTTCACAGCCATGCCGTTGACATCTGTCCCTGCAGATCCTACTGAAGCACATGCATTAGGAACAGTTGTTGTGCTTGTTTCACAGAAGTGAATATATGACATTGGGATGTTTAATTCCCGACTAGCAACCTGTTTCAGGAAGCAGAACATATTCTTCATTTCAGAAACATTCCGAACATTTCAACTACTCCCCAGTACTTGCTAGAAGTCAGTAGTACTAGGAAAGATACTGTTTTAGCAGTAAATAGTAAAAATCTTCTGACCTCCAGCTGTAGTCATTCTGCTGAGTTTGTCAGTACAAAGAGACAGAACAGAAGGACAATGTTTCAGGTGCACTGAAACTCTGGACTGAAGTTCTGGAGTCCAACACTCAGATCCTGATTTTGCTGATTACATCCTCCGTGACTGAGGATAAATTATACATGCCCAGATCCCAAGCTTTCATCAGCTCACTAATTATCTTTAGAGATTATGTCTCAATTGTTCCAATCTTCCAGTAAGCAAAGATGATGACGGCAATATCATCTCTTTGGATAGCATACTGATCTGATTACTGAATTATTTTGTAATACAATAGGGATTATAGAACTATCCCCAAAAGATCAAAAGATCTTATTTCTAATAAGCCTCTTCACATATCACTGGAATAATAATCAACATAGTTTATCTTTTCTCTTTCTGCCATCCGTATCACCTTTGCTTTCCAACTCTATCAATCCAAAGCAGCAGGAACAATGATAATGAAGAAATAGTTAATCTGGTACACTAAATACGCAAGAAGAAAGATTTCCCACTGTTCAACTGTGTAACAGGCAAAGCATAAGTTAATATTTGGATCATTAGTTACCTGGATCATTTTTGTATGAATACCCTGTCCCAATTCAATTCCACCATGTGTCAAAAGCACAGACCCATCTGTATAAATATGAACCAGAGCAGCAGCCTAAAAGAAAAATAAATAAATAAAGTTTATTCAAGTGAGAAATTGTTTTATATGGTAATGGTTCAAAAAAAAAGAGCTTTTTGCTTAAGGCTTTTGAACAGAAGGTGACATTTTGAACACTAGTCCCTTAACAAGCTTCAAAAGAAAATGATACAAAGCCTTGGAGGTCTGCTTTTTCCTGTTGCTAAATCCTGAAATAAAGCCAGACTTAGCAATAGAATCTCAACAGTTTCAAAAAAATCTGTAGGAACCTCTGTCATTAGTGGTTCTAACTGATATTTGAGTGCCTTTGGACACAGGAGTTTTGACTGTCTGCCAGTGCTAGACACAGTAGGAAGGCTCTGAATGAGATTTTCCTCATGGACTCAGTGGGAAGTAGGTGCTGTAGACTATGAAGGGTCTGTATAGAGACAGGCCAGTTCAATATGATACAGTGAAATCAAATGACTAATTCTCAACTGATAAAATGTTATTCATTCTTAAAAGTATTGAACACCAATGTAAAACAAATATACTGACCAAAAATACTGCTGACCTCCTTTTCTTCCTTGAATTTACTCTTTGATGACTTCAAAGGGTTAAGCCTAAGAAAAGCCTCCCATATTAACCCATGGTCAGAAAGAGTAATCACTGCATTCATTCCTAAAACACTCTTAATTGGTTCTTTATCTATATCACATCCTTAGAGACAAAGCTGACTTTTAAGTATGCAGAGTCTAAGCTGCCTGGGTCCCGAAGACCAAACAACTGTGATCTCAGCTTGCAGATAGCTGGAAGCTAGCACAGTCTTCCAGCAACAACTATTAGAAGAATGACAGCTTTCCAGAAGTTGAAATATAACACTTTTTTTTTTTGTATTATAAGGCAGATTAACTACAATCTTCTACAAATGAAAAGTTTAGCTCATTTGTTCTTTAGAAAAACTAACCTGAGAAAGGTAACGTGAGCCTAGTCCAAATGGAAACTTCATTGGAACAATGGCAATCCCTTTTTTCTTCCAGTAATTTTGCTTGTTAAATTCCTCAATAGCTGTTCTCCTACTGTAGTATGCAGATTTCTCCATACATTCATTCCAACACCGTATTAAGTTTTGTGGATCAAGCTTTTGTTTGAAGTGTGTTTGCTCATCCTCCTTATACATATTTATTTCCCTAACCTGAAACAATAAAATTAGCAGACACCACAATCACATTAAAGGTAGACTGACCACATGGGAGAACTAGTAGACAACTAGTCCAGCATATTATCTATTTTTTGAACAATTACCGGTTTGGTTCAGTTTTAAAGAGCATGCTACTCTTCAACAATCAGACACTGTTAAAAAGAAAGAATTACAGCACAAATCACGTTGAAAAGATTTGTTCAAACACCTGAGCTAGTCTAAATAATTTTAACTACATAGATTTCATTTCAGGAAAGAAGACATCTTTGTATTCTCACCTTCTCTGGTGATAAACCTGCTTTCTCTGCAACTCCTGTTATCCAAGTTTCTGTCACCAGTCCTGACTGAGGAAAACCAAATCCTCGGAATGCTGTGTTTGATGGCAAGTTTGTTTTGCATGCATAAGCACAGCACCTCAAGTTGGGAATCCTATATGCATTGTCCATTTTTAATAAGGATACTTCCGCTACCTGAAGTAGGGAACAAACAGAGATAAAATTCAGAACAGTCATTCTTTCAGATTCACATTCCTCATCTCACAGAAAGACCTTCCGTTTTCTGACAATCATTAAGCACACATACAAATCTTTTCAGTCATTTCTCAAGCAACGTGGTATCACATTTCAGTTCTTTTCAACTGATATTCACAGAAAACAGATGATGCTACTAGTATCTGAGTGCCAGTAGCTAGTCATTAGACAAAGATGTAACTGATAGTTCATTTTAAGATTGGTTTTACTCCTGCTTCGATATCAAAAGCCATACAGAACTAAAAAATAGGCAGAACAGATTTACAGCAACAGAAGCTGTGAAAGGAACTGATGAAAGAATTCTGAATTATCATGTCCTATCAAAATTCACAGTTAAGCTTTGGTTCTGGTAGAAAACCTATGTACTGTAGTCTTCTGGTTCTTATGTGATTTTTGTTGTTGTCAGGTTTGTTTGTTTTTTAGAGGTTTCACCTGACACAAAAACACAAGAGAAGGAAAATCCCATAGCAGGTATCTCTAGTTAGACTTCAGGACTCAATATCAAAACTAGTAAGTTAACATTTTTTTGATGTCACATGGTCAGGCCATCGGCTCTCTTCAGTGTTAAGTAGATTTCTCAGAACGGTAAATTTAACCTTAAATTCCTACAATTTCTACTGTGCTTTAAACAATAAACATCAAAACATTTCTGTATATAAACAAGTGAAGAGCATTGGATATGGATAATGCCATATAATGCTACCTTTGCACTTAGGAAATGTAAGTTGAAGTGTTATTTGTGGGATAAAAGCGGGGGACATATTTTTGTTGTTACAATCACAACTTTTATGGACTTCAGAGAAAGCGTGTGTTTGAAGCTCAACAGTCTTAAGAGGGTTATTGATAAATCAGAGTGAATATAACTTAGTTATACTACAACACTAAGTTATGCTCACGTCTCTTCCTAGAAACATCTGTTTTAATTTTGAAGCTTTAAACATGGATTATTTTGCTAAGCCAGGTCAATTTTCAGAAACAGGTTGGGCAGCAATAGTATGAACAATTGCACTGACAGATTTCACTGCACAGAAAATACCTTTAGGCAGGACACTAACCCATACAGGCAGTAACCTCAAAAAATGTTTCACTTACAGATGGAATAACCAATGCAAGTGCAAATAGCTAGCGATATTTTGTACTTTGTAGGCCTATAAGCAAGGAACTGTTGTACACAGCACCATAATTGCAGACCTGAGACAGAAACAAACAGAGCTAGTAACAGAACAATGATCACTATGTTCATATTCTGAAGGCTAAGGAAGATCTGCTCAGCTTTGAAGACACAAAGCTTTATGTAGGCACAAATGTAGATACTATGTATTTTTAAACGAACACATTGTTGACATGTTTGTAATGGGAAAACAAGCCTAGGAGCCCATGTATGAAGTAAATGTGTAGGAAAAAATCAAGAAGTAGTTGAAATAACTAAATAAGGAAAGGTAAACTGCTAGATGTAGATTTTTCAGTAACAACACAGTCCTTATATGGAACGACTAGCACAATACCTGTGCAAGTGAGTTTGACATTCATCATTTTCCAGCAAATGATTTCTCCATGTTACAAGATTTGTCAGTTTATAAAATCCTTACCAGGACAGATTCATCAGGGGTGCATCCTCCATTAATGTAATATTTGGCATCCACAGCTCTGATCCTACCATCATTCATAAAGCCAACCTACAATAAATCACCAATTAACTTAGATTTTTGACATTCATTTATTTCTTTACTGCTTGTATATTTTGCAAATGAATGCAAGCCACATAATCAGGCTCATACTGCACTGTTAACTTCTGAGCAGCATTAGTGAAACTGTAAAATGACAAGAGAGGAGAAGAATAGATATAGAAAACAAGGCGCCTATTGGTAAAGGAAGAAGCAGGGAAGCCCAGTGGTTTTTTGTGTGTTGCTCAACAGATGGCTGAAGCGTCATCTAGAAATACCCACAGCAGGCAGAGTCAAATTCCTTTCTAACTGTAAGAATAGATGGCAGATGCAGTATAATATTTGCTTGTATTAATGAAGAAATGTTACGTTTATCCCACATCTCTTTTCATATGTTGCCATTAATGATAGTTGCTGAGTTCTCAACATGAGCTACAAATCTTTTTCATCTTCAGAGAGACATCTTAGACAATTCCTTCTGCTTTATCTATGTATTCAAGATTGAAACGTAGACAGAATTTTCCCTAATAAACCGTTATGAGTAATAACATTCCATGAGCAAGGAAGATAGAAATTTCCTCCAGAGAGTGACTTTTCATGCACCACACTGTTCCTGTGTAAAAACCAGTTGTTCCTTTGTGTGAACTTAACTGCATGTAGGGTTTAAAAAAAACCTGCCAAAGTCTGAGCTAGCCTGCCTTCCAGGTCCCAGGAAGAAAGACAGGAAGAGATATAAAAGGAAAAG
Source organism: Aquila spilogaster (assembly GCA_024606505.1). Classification (NCBI taxonomy): domain Eukaryota; kingdom Metazoa; phylum Chordata; class Aves; order Accipitriformes; family Accipitridae; genus Aquila; species Aquila spilogaster. Next base: position 29,180,570 of record JANHGO010000071.1, on the reverse strand, counting down.
GACAGGAACAAACTAGAAAACAAAACAAAACTCTGCCAAGATAGAGGCAGAAGGAGGTTGTAAAGCAACTTTACTTCTTGGTTTCCTGGCTAGTAGTTTGTTTTTAAATTGATCATTACTGTTCTAATTAATAGAAAAAGTATTAATCAGTAACACTGAACTCCTTATTCAAGGAATATAAGCAGGTGCTTTTTCACTAAATTCTTGTGGTACTCACCTTATACTTGCCAATAAAAGGATGTCGGCCACCAGTGATTAGCATATCATCTCCCCGGCTCAGAATAAGACGGACTGCTCTGCTGGTTCTAAATCAACAAAAGAAAAGTACGATTTTCAGATAAACTAAGAGATATTATTAACAGTATTAGTGTATTCTATTAACTAGGAATCCAGATCTAACAATGCATAAAAGTACGCACAGAGCTTTAGTATAAACTGAATTTGAATAGGCTTAAATACATGCATAAGGTTATATCCAGAGTTCATTTTCTTTAGCAGCTCCAATCATGTCAGATTTTTTAATTTCACCTCTTGAAAGTTAATGAAATTTCAATTTTACGATTGAACTGTGTTAAGTGTACTAAGAGCAGTTCCACTCATGAACTCTTCCACCGTCACAGCAGAATCCATTTCACTTCTGGATGGTTAATGTCATGGCTTGAATGCATATACAAAGCTTCAGTGTTTCGGGACTGGTCTTTTTGAAATGGTCAATCATTTCAAGATTACTTCTAAGTTATACTTAAGTTAACTTACACTACTCATAATTTCTTCAAGTCCCTTCAATTCAGATGAGGCTGAAGCTGCTTAATGCAACTTAAGCAGTCTAACAAAGTGAACAAAGAGATGGATTGAAAAATCTTACGAACTGTATATAGTCAAGATTTTATGACTTTTTGGCTAGCAACTTTGAGAAAGGAAAAGGCATTTTAGTCAAGATGTAAAACTTGTTCACTCAATTTTCTCTTCGTATCCCAATATACACACATCACACTTACTTGTTTGCTGCCACTGAAGCAACTGATGCCAGTAAACCAGCTTTCAGGAGTTTCCCACCAAAAGCTCCACCAACTCGTTTAACATGGCACATGATCCTGTTTGCTGGAACACCTAAACTTGCAGCTACCATCTCCTGCAGAAACAGTTTTACACCAGTATCAGGGCCTGCTTTTTGCTCTAAAGTTAGCATTTGAATTAAGAACCTTTTGTAGAGGATGGCTATGAAGATGTCTTGTTTGTCTGTTTTTACATTGGCTCACAAGATTTTTCCCTTTACCTCAACTTAAAAAGCAAGCAAAAGAGAACAAGAAACACTCAGCAGTGTTTTCATTCAAAATGTCTGCTGTGGAGACTGTGAAAGGGTCATGGACAGAAGTAAAGAATATACATACCAACAAGTAAATAACTTATGTATGAAAAACTGAGAAGCATCATATATAACAAAAAGTCATTAGAATATAGTTAACATTTTTATTAATAAAAACATTAGGATGATTTTAACTTTTAATTAAAATAGAAGTTTTGTTTCCAATAATTGAAAGCCTTACTAATATCAGGTATACTCTTGCTTCAAATCTGTAATATTCATCATTTTCTCAATGTTCCTCATGCTTCTTGGCTCTTGTCAACAAGGTAATGGAAACTGAAAAGCCCAGTTGAACTGGGCGTTGAACACAAAATGCCAGCATTTGTTGTGAAATAGTATCAGTTTATCAGTTTTGTGTACCATAGCCATTGCTATGCAGACCATATGTTGCATCAGAGTTTGCTTTACCATTATGACATGGAGCAGCAGTCTTCCCTGTAGCTAATAAGAGTTGCTCCGTCCCTCAGCACAATGACTGCAGGGTGCTGAATTCTCCTCACTTCAACAGAAGCTAATGGAGAAACTCCATGGGCTGTTTCCCACAAACACATTAGTGGGACAAGATGTACTTTGATCAAAGTGGAATAAGAGATATTTACTTCCTCCTTATCATCAGCGCAGAGTGGTCAGTGTACATCAGCATAGAGTGGTACTACAAAGCAGATCCTGTTGGATAATCCAGATGTGATAATTCACATTTCCACTGTTTCTAAATTGCTAAGATGGATTTGTAAACCACACTTAAAGAGCCCTATTGTCACAAGTTCAACCACTTTCCTCTGAGAATACTCTGTATTACCTGGATAAATGCTGGATGCTGTGTTGAAACAAACACATCCATTTCTTTATCCTCTCCTTTTGGAATAGCGAGCACACTCTGAGTCTCCATATAAAAGTGTTCCTGTCCCCCAATGTGAATCTCCCCTGATTCAAAGAAAAAAACACAACTATTACTGAAGGAAAAGAACAGGAAAAAGTGAACCAGGAAAAAAATACTGCACATCATCATGCAAATTCTGGTAGTCAGTGTCAAATCTTCTGATGCACCTTGTACAAAAGGAACAACATTACAATAAAAGCATAGGTCAAACTCTTCACAGGTTTAAATTGGTCTTCTTCCAGTGACATCAACAGAACTTGATTAATCAGCATAGAAATACTGCCTACAAATGTTGGCAACATTAAATAAAACACAGATCAGTTAAGCAAAGCATAGACATACTGAAGGCCATCAAGAAGGTGAGGGCGTTGGAGAACAGAATATATAACAAGAGACTGAGAAAACTGAATTTACTCGGCCATAAGAAGAAAAAGGTTATGGGCAAATTTTACTGTTGTTTATAACTACCTAATGAGAGGGAGCAGAGAAGACAGAGCAAGATTGTTCTCCGAGGTGTGAAGTGAAAGAACGAGAATCAGTGAACACAAGAAACTGCAATCTGAGATATGGAACAAAAAAAAGCACCATGAAGGTGGTCAAAAACTGAAACAGGCACTTGTAGAGGTTGTGGAATGTCCATCCTGGAAGACTTTCAAAACTTGGTTGGACATGGCCCTGAATCCCCTGCTCTAACCGCAACAGTTTGAGAGTGAGGTTAGACTAGACAACACCCTTTTAACCTAAATTATTCTGTGATTCTATCTCAAGGGCAGAGGACGCAGAAAACTTGAATGAAGCAGGACCTCAAACCTACTAGGTTTAATCACAGTTTTATCCCAGATAGCCAAGAGCTTTCTCAGGGTTTATGGCCACATGTGACATCACTGAAAAAAAGGTCAAATTGGCACTTGAGGAACAAACAGGGAAGACCAAATACTGACAACAACTTCTTATCAAACATATTCTGCAATGTACCTTCAAGTGTATGATCAACAGTTTCAAACGCCTTATCAACATTTCCATGTTCTAATTTTCTTTTTGGCTCAAAGAACGAGTTGTGTTTTATAGCATCCTGCAGTAGAGAAAAACAGAAACAGTTTTTTAGTGTATTCTGAAGATTCCCAGTTTGTCGTGGCATTACACTCTCAGGAAGAATATCCTTCTCTTCAGAGATGCAATAATTTGCCAGCCTTTAAAAAGAAATTACTTCTATTTTTATATCAGAATGACTATTCTGTTACACTCCATACACATTACGTAAACAAGTCATGAAGTGATTGACAGAACTAGTTTTAGTTCCCTGTGAACATGTCCTTTGCTCCTTATTTCCACCTATCTCTGAGTTCCACATCACATTTCCAAGATGTTCCATATCACTAAAATATTTTCTCACATATTCCTCTAGCAGCTCCTACATCCCCAGCCTAGCTTTGTCAGCTTTCTAACTAGTCAACAGATAGAAAGTGCTACAAATAATCAGGAATTGATTGTTCAGCCGATATACATATGCTGGCTGTCAAGACAATAGCTACCAAAAGAATCAGAAATAACCAGAGTGCTCATTTCTTATTGTTCCGAGTTAGGAAAAAGTAAAATTCTTCTTTCCTACTCTTATGTTTATTACTACAAAACTTGTGAGACCTTAATACTTTTCAGACTATCACCTATATATTACAAGTGGACAAAATTAGTCAGAAGTTTCAAAAGTTGTTTACAGAATTACTGACAGACTAGTTAACTGGATGTTCAGTTTCACCTTCTTTGCTTAGAAAAACATGTTAAAAAAAGCAAGTGAGGAGCACAGACTGCTACTTCCCTTATCTAAATAGATAAAATAGTGAAAAAGCAAGAGAAAAGAAGAGGCTAGTACCTCAATTGTCAAGATCACAGGTTCCAGCGCTTCATATTCTATCTTCACTTTTGCAGCGGCTTGTTTGGCATGAGCATATGAATCTGCAGCTACAGCACAGACAATCTGACCCACACAAATTACCTATAAAATACATATCATATAATTGAACAGTAGATTTAAATTACTCCTGTATGTGCTTCTGAAATTCTTCTTTCACATAACAACTATCAATGTCTCCTTTTTTTGAATTTTCTTTTGACTTAGGACTTTGTATTTTTAGATCATCCATAAAGATAACAAATTATAAGAAAGACTTGTATAGTTGGGGAACCAAGAAAGAGAAGGTTTTCAAAAATCTACAAGTGATTTGATAGTCCAAATGAAATACACCCTCCCAACAACTCAGATGATTTTGTGAGATTTAATCTGTGTTCCTCTGATTTATACATATTTCTCTTGGCAGATCATAACACACATCAGCCATTTTAAAGTAAAAAAACGAGTGGGGAAATATAAGAACTTGTCACACTAATCTCCACTGGTCCCACTCTTCTCTACCCATGGTTGCAGCCTCACCTCGAGTACCATGTACAACTTTGGGTGACACAACATAAAGGACAAAACTATTAGAGTGCGTTCAAAGGTGGGCAAACAAAATGGTGAAAGGTCTAGATGGGAAGACATATGAGGAGCAGTTGAGGTCACTTGGTTTCTTCAGCCTAGAGAAAGTGAGAATGAGGGAAGACCTTGTCATGACCTACAGCTTCTTCATGAGGGGGAGCAGAGGGGCAGGGCACTTGTCTTCTCTCTGGTAACAGCAACAGGAATGGCACAGAACTGCATGAGGGAAGGTTCAGGCTGTGTCTTGGGAAAATATTCTGCAGCAAGTGGGCATTTGGGTTCTGGAACAGGCTCCCCAGGGCTGGGGTCTCAGCACCAAGCCTGCTGGAGTTCAAGAAACATTTGAACAGCACCTTGAGTTATATGATTTAATTTTTAGGTAATCTTCTGTAGAGCCACAGGCTTGATGGCTTCCTTCCAGTTCTAGACATTCTTTGAATCTGTGTCATATACCTGACATGATTCCCTGACATACCTGCTATACAGAAATTCAAGAGTCAGCAGGTAAAATTTCATTATAAAGACCTGAAGAAAAAATGGTAGAAATTAAGAAAATAATTAACAAAATTTAAGAATATTGTTTTCAAACCTTGTTTCTTGCAAATACAATCTCTGGATCATCAGAGTAATGAAACTCATTTGTAGCTGGTACATCATTAGCTGTTATGATGTCAAACACACCTGTTTCCTTCAGAGCCTCTGAGGTATCTATAGACCTAATTGGTAGACGGAAAGATAGAAATGTAATTCATTAGTTCTATAGAGCTGCACATAGGGAGTGAACACAATCAGACATGTACTTCTTGCACAGTCAGAATGTGCACATTCTGTTAGAATCAGACATGTCTTTTTCTTCTATTCCCATGCAAAGAAATGATCAAAGGGAATTAAAAATTCTAGTAACCTGTCGTGATTCTAGAAAATGCTCTAAACATGTCAGGGAAATTATCTGCCCATTAGACTGCCTAAACTATATTGATTTCACAAAATTCTGCATAATTGCAACTCATTAAGAATTCACAGCCTACACAGATATCAAACATACAAATAAACATTCTGAAATTGAGAGTTCATGTAAAGAATTATGATAGAATTGGCAAGACTGGTATAAATGGAGACTGAATGGGAACATATAGGTGTGGAAACACCAGAAAAAAAAATTGCAGAAGGTCTGTGAGAACAGCATGTTTACAGCATCTATTTTAGCAGGTCATCAAGATCTGAACATATCTACAAGCATCTTCCCTGGATACCCAAATCAAAAAAACAGTGAATAAATCTTACTAACCCCTACAGAGTTAGGGGGTAGAGGGGATGTCAGCTCTTAGATGGTACCAAAAAGAACGTATCCAAACCCGGCATACTATTACCAACCTAAGAATAAGTCAGGATGTATGACAAAGACACTGTAGCTAGCAACTCCAGTCCTCTCTGTCATCACAAGTAATCTTGACCAGAGCACATGGATACATGTCTTGATGCTTGAAAGTTGGGCATACAACTTGTTTATGTGAATTTTTGCACCTTAATGATGAAAAAACTGTTCATAAACAAGTACTAAAGAATAAGCAAAAATAGTTTCCTTTCAAAGTAAGATCATCTTCCCACCTTCCTCTCTCACAAGACTTCGTATGGGCGTTACTACCTTGCAGTAATGTTGCAATGTTATTTCCTACATTTTGAACAATCCTCTTTTTTCACAATAGAGTTGAGATTTCAAAGCTGTGTTCATGAATGTTTAAGTGCCTCTTTGCATTGTGCAGCTCAGCACTATCTGTAGGTACCTAGGTTAGGTCTAAGTATGCTGGCTCACTGAACAGAAATAGTTCAATCTCTGTAGGACAGTAATATGAAGTGATATATATAAATCCAGTCAGAGCCTTCTACTAGAGTGACAATAGAGGGGCCTACAGGAAAGCTGGAGATGAACTTCTTATAAGACCAAGTAGCAACAGGACATGGGGAAATGGTTTTAAACTGGAATAAGGTAGATTTAGACTAGTTATTACGAAGAAATTCTTTACTGTGAGGGTGGTGAGACACTGGGACAGGTTGCCCAGCAAGGTTGTGAATGCCCCCTCCCTGGAAGCATTCAAGGCCAGGCTGGATGGGGCTTTGAGAAACCTGGTCTAGAGGGAGGTGTCCCTGCCTATAG
>JANHGO010000071.1:29142654-29173596 GCA_024606505.1 Aquila spilogaster | reverse complement strand
CTAACTGGGTGTCAATCGGCGGGTGGTGAGCAATTGCACTGTGCATCATTTGTACATTCCAATCCTTTTATTATTACGGTTGTCAATTTATTAGTGTTATTATCATTATTAGTTTCTTCTTTTCTGTTCTATTAAACTGTTCTTATCTCAACGCACGAGTTTTACTTCTTTTCCCGATTTTCTCCTCCATCCCACTGGGTGAGGGGGGAGTAAGTGAGCGGCTGCGTGGTGCTTAGTTGCTGGCTGGAGTTAAACCATGACAGTATTGCCTGAGGTGGCTGGTAAGCTTGTCATGTAGGAATGTTCACTGTAGACAAAGTCAAACTCTGCTCTGACTGTAAGAACAGTGTCTGGCAGATGGAGTATGACATTTGTTTTTCTTAATGAAGAAATGTTATCTTTATCTCACATCTCTCTTTTCACCTGTTGCCACTAATAGTTCCTGAATTCTCAACATGAGCTACAGCTCATTTTCAACTTAAGGGAAGCATCTTACAAAATCTCTCTTACTTTACCTATGTAGTAGAGATGGAAAAGAAGGCAGAAATTGTCCTAATGAATAGTTATGACTGATGACAGTGCATGAGCAGGGAAGAGATTAATTTCTTCCACAGGGTGAGATTTCCTGTATGACACTGTTTCTGTAAAAACTAGCTGCTCCTTTGTGTGAACGTAACCATATGGACATTTTAAAATAAACTTCTGCAGAAGTCTGAGCTAGTTTGGCTTCCCATTCCCAGACAGAAAGACAGAAAGAGCTATAAAAGGAAAAGGACACAAAGGGACTAGAAAAAACCCCCAAAAACGCCCCAGCAGAGATAGAGGCAGAAGCAGAGGCAGAAGCAGAGAAAGGGCTGTACGGTAATGCTATCTCTTGGTTTCCTGGCTAGTAGTTTTGTTTTAAAATTGAATTGATTATACTAATTTTCATTAATAGAGCAAATATTAACCAGTAACACTGAAATACCTATTCACAGAATATGGGCAGGTACTTTTTCACTGAATTCTTGTGGCACTCACTTTATATTTACCAATAAAAGGATGTCGGCCACCAGTGATTAACATATCATCCCCTCGGCTCAGAATAAGACGGACTGCTCTGCTGGTTCTAAATCAACAAAAGAAAAGTCAAATTTCAGTCAAAATAAGAGATATTATTAAGAAGATGGCTATTCATCATGTATTCAGATCTAGCCATGCATATAAATATGCATTTAGATTAAACTTAACTTTAATAGGCTTAAATATATGCTTACAGCTATGTCTGGAGTTGGGGGTTTTTTTTTGCATTTACAATGATGTCAGAATTTTCATTTCATCTCTTGAAAGCCAATGAGATAACTCAGTGCAAACTTCTGAAGAAATAGCTATCAGCAGTTAGCATTCAACTTTAAGCAAGACATAGTCGCCTCTGAGCTATTCAGAACTGTACTGAAATAGGGTGCCTTGGAATAAAACCAAAACATGGATAATAATGAGAATATGAAAATTAGTCTACAAGTGCATATATCATTTTAAATAGTTCTGAAAAAAACCCCAGAAATAAGATGTAAAATAAATTCATAACAATAAAAATAGATTATTTAAACTATTAAAAAATATTATTTTTAGCATGGTCTGGTTAATCCAAAACACAGATAACATGGCCAAAAATAATCAAGAGCAGTTTGTACAACAGTGACAGTAGTAACGAGAGAAATGCATTGAGCTAACCACTCAGATTACAAGATGATTTTGGCTAAGGCAGTATGTAGCCTGATATGCATTCTGCAGGATATCAGTTACGCTTACAAAAGAGGTTACTACCCCCTGACAGCTAATTGCCAATATTATCCTGCCAAATTTGGACGGTGGGGGATGAAGCTTTATGTGGTAAGGTTCCTAAATTAATTCAAATTGTATTAGCAAAACCATAATATCTAATAGATTTAAGCTAATTTTGTCTGAAAGATGTTGGGGACTGAACTAGAACTACTTGTTCTTAAAAGCAGTTCCACTCATGAACTCTTCCTTCTGCATCATGCTGTGCCAGTAAAGTTCACATCCGGATGGTTAATGTCATGTTTTGAATGTACATACAAAGCCTCTGTAGTTAGGGAGTGGTCCTTTTGAAATGCTCAGAAATAGACATATTTCAAGAATATTTCTAGCTTATACTAATACCAATTTCTTCAAGTACCATTAATTTAGTTGAGGCTAGTGCTGCTTAACATAAGCAGTCTAACAAAACAAAACAAAGAAATGCACTGAATAGTCTTACAAAATGTGAACAGTCAGGATTTTATGAGTTTTTGCCTAGCAACTTTGGGAAAGGAGAAAGCACTTTAGCCAAAATGCAAAACTTGTTCACCCCATTTTCTCTTCATATCCCAATACACATGTACCGCACTTACTTGTTTGCTGCCACTGCAGCAACTGATGCCAGTAAGCCAGCTTTCAGGAGTTTCCCACCAAAAGCTCCACCAACTCGTTTAACATGGCACATGATCCTGTTGGCTGGAACACCTAAACTTGCAGCTACCATCTCCTGTAAAACCAGTTTTAATCTTTTATGCCAACACAAACTAAGCCAAAAAGTTAGGTTCTGAAATAAAAACCTTTTCTAGAAAAGGGCTCCATAGATGTTTCTAGTTTGTTTTGTGTTTTTTTAAATCAGATGAAAATAATTTTTCCTTTACCCTAGGTTAAAAAGCAAGAAAAAGACAACAACAAACACTCATCAGTGTTCACATTTAAAATCTCTACCATGGAGCCTGTGAAATGGCCGTGGACAGGAGTGAAGAATAATACCCTTCGATTTCATTACCTAAACAGTAAGAAGCTTCAGGTATAAGAAAAAGGGATTAGAATAGAGTTATTATTTTTATTACTAAGATCGTTAAGTTTGATTTTAATTTTTAATTCAAATAAAACTATTTGTTTCTTAATAGTCTAAGGTCTTGCTAGTATCAGGAATATTCTTGCTTCAAATGATTTTCTCAAACACAAAGATCTTCACGCTTCTTGGCTACTGGCAATACAATAATAATGGAAATGATAAAAGGAGCTGAACTGGGCTTTGAACACAAAATGCCACTGTTGAGTCTGAAATACTATCAGTTTCATGCACCATAGCTATTGCTATGTAGACCATACGCTATGTCAGCATTTGCTTTACCATTTACCATCACAAAAATGCTCAGAGGGCTGGAACACCTCTCCTATGAAGAAAGGCTGAGAGAGTGGGAGTTGTTGAGCCTGGAGAAGAGAAGGCTTCAGGGAGACCTTATTGTGGCCTTTCAATATATAAAGGGGGCTTATAAGAAACAGAAAGACTTTTTACCAAGGCCTCTACTGACAGGACAAGGGGCAACAGTTTTAAACTGGAAGAGGGGAGGTTTAGATTGGACATACGGAAGACATTTTTTACAATGAGGGTGGTGAGACACTGGAACAGGTTGCCCAGAGAAGTTGTGGATGCCCCATCACTGGAAGCGTTCAAGGTCAGGTTGGACAGGGCTTTGAGAAACTTGATCTAGTGAAAGATAACCTTGTCCATGGTAGGGGGTTGGATTAGATGATCTTTAAAGGTTTCTTCAAAGCCAAACCATTCTACGATTATGATTTTGGTATGGAGCAGCAGTCTCACCTACAGCCATTAGAACTGATCCAACCCTCAGCAGACTCTGACTCTGCAGGGTGCTGATTGCTCCTCACCTCAATGGAAAGCTAACAGAGATGGAGGAGCCTCAGTGCTCCACAGGGAGTTTTTCATGCCTACAATAGTGACGCATGAGGTACTTTGTTCAAAGGGAAATAAGAGCCTTTTACTTCCTCCTTACCCTCACGGTGTAGTGGTCAGTGTTTATCAGGATACAGCAGTACTACAAAGCAGCTGTTGTTGGATAAACCAGATGTGCAATTTCATGTTCCTACTGCTTCTAAACTGTTAAAATGGATTTGGAAACCAAACTTCGAAGGCTCTATTGTCACAGGTTCAACCACTTTCTCTGAGAATGCTCTGTATTACCTGAATAATTGCTGGATGCTGTGTTGACACATAAACATCCATTTCTTTATCCTCTCCTATTGGAACAGCAAGCACACTCTGAGTCTCCATGTAAAAGTGTTCCTGTCCCCCAATGCGAATCTCCCCTGATCCAAAGAGAAAAACACGAGTGTTACTGAGGGAAAAGGACAGAAGAAATTAACCAGGAAAGAACTAACTGCACATCATCATGTAAATTATGGTAATCAGTGTCAAATCTTATGATGCTTCTTGTATGAATGAGCATCATCTAAAATAAAAACACAGATGAAACTCCTTGCAGGATTAAATTGGTCTTGTTCCAGTGGCATCAACAGAACTTGATTAACAGTAAAACAATATTGCCTACAAGTGGTGACAATATTAAATAAAACATGATAAATTAAACAAAGCATGGACATACTGGACCAGGTCAAGAAGGAAGCCACCAAGATGGTCAGGGTGCTGGACCACAGGATGTATCAGAAGAGGCTGAGAGAACTGGATTTATTCAACCATAAGAAGAAAGGGGTTAAGGGAAGATCTTACTCCTGTCCACAACTACCTAATGGGACGGTGTAGAGAAGAGCAAGCCAGACTGTTCTCAGAGATGCACAATGGAAGGATAAAAGGCAATGAACACAAGAAATTGCAACTCAATATAAGAAAAAAAATTTCACCATGAAAGTGGTCAAACATTGCAAGAGGTGCCTATGGAGGTTGTGGAACCTCCATCTTTGGAGTTATTCAAAACCTGACTGGACATGGCCCTTAGTAACCTGCTTTAACTGCACCTGCTTTAACCTAGATGGCTAGATGACCCCCTTCCAGCCTAATTATTCTGTGATTCTGTTTCAAGGACAGAGGATGCAGAAAGCTTGAGTGTAGTAGCAGGACCACAAAACCAGTAGGTTTAATCACACTTTTTTCCAGGTGACCAAAAGCTTTCTCAGGCCTAATGGCTATATGGAAAAAAGGTAGAACTGGGACTTGAAGAACAGACAGACAAATCCAAATGCTGACAACAACTTCCCACCAAATGTATTCTGCAGTTTACCTTCAATTATATTATCAACAGTTTCAAACGCCTGATCAACATTTCCGTGTTCTAATTTTCTTTTTGGCTCAAAGAACGAGTTGTGCTTTATAGCTTCCTGCAGTGGAGAAAAAGAGAAATAGTTTTTTAAAGTATTTTAAAGGTTCTCAGCTTGTTGTGGCATTTTACTCTCAGGAGAAACACCATTCTTTTCAGAGATTTGAACCACCAGCTATCAAAGCCAATGAACAACTGTATTTCATCACTTCACTGTCATTATTGATGAGTTTGTGTATTCAGCTGAGCAATTCTTTCCTGATGTATCTTGTGTTACTGATGATAGCAGTTTCTGAAGGAAATGCATTCAGTTTATTCAACCTGCTCTTCCTTCTCATACATTTAGCAAGTGACCAAGATAGCACAAAATAAGAATGCAACCCCATCATCCAAAGAGTGATGCCGTTAAGAGGGGAAGAAATCACAAGGACTAAGTAAAAGTAGAATCTATTTTTTAAGTACAATTTGCTTTATTTCTAATAAGACTACATTGGAGTTTCAACTGTAAGGAAATAGTAGTAAAATTTGCCAATCTACTTCTATTTTTATACCAGAAAGACTGTTCTGTCACACCCCACATGCGTTACAGAAACAAGCTGTAAAGTGACTACCAGAACTAATGCTGGTTGCCTGCAAATGTGTCCTTAGTTCCTTACTTCCACTCATCTCATTAACCCAGCATAAGTCCATTTCCCCTATGACTCCCACATCACATTTTAGAAATGTTCTATATCCTTAACATCTTTCCCCTTACATTACTCCAACACTTCCTATGTCTCCAGCCTAACTTTGTTGGGTTGCTAGCCTGACAACAGATACAAAATGCTACAGATAATCAGGAGCTGATTGACCAACTGGTAGCTACCAAAAGAATTATAAACAACCAGCATGCTCATTGCCTTTTCCTCTGTGGGAACATTAAAAGAGTTCTTCTCTTCTACTCTTATGTTTATTATTATGAAATTTGTGGGACCTTAATACCTTTGAGACTGTTGCCTATCTATCACAAGTGGTCAAAATTACCCAAAAGGTTGAAAAGTTATTTATAGGGAGACTGACAGACTGATTAATTGGATGTTCATATTCACCTTGTTTCCTTAGAAAATCACGTTTAAAAAACAAGTGAAGAGTATGAACAGCTTCTTCCATTAATTATATAGATAAAACAATAAAAAAGCAAGAGAAAAGAAATTATTAGTACCTCAATTGTTAAGATCACTGGTTCCAGCACTTCATACTCTATCTTCACTTTTGCAGCTGCTTGTTTGGCATGAATATCTGAATCTGCAACCACAGCACAGACAATCTGACCCACACAAATCACCTGTAAAATACACATCACTTAATAGAACAGTGGATTCAAATTATTCCCATATGTGCTGCTGATATTCTTCTTTTGTGTAACTACTATTCATGTTTCCTTTTTAGAATTTTGGTTTGACTTAGGATCTTTGCATTTTTTAGATCATCCATGAAGCTAACAAATTATTAGAAATACCAGTATAAATAATAAATAGTAATAAATAATAATAACTAACTAACTAACTAAATAATAATACCAATATAACTGGGGAATCAAGGAGAATACAGTGATTTGGGAGCCTAACTTTCAATGAAATATACTCTTGCAACAGCTCAGAGGTTTAATCTGTATTCTTCTGATTTATATATTTTTCTCTAGGCAGAATATAATGCACATCAGCTATTTTGAAGTTAAAAAGGGAGTGGGAAAAAATTTTAAGGCATTTACCTTGTTACATGCCTAAAGTGATTCCCTGATGTACACACAATACAGAAACTCAAGAGTGAGCAAGTAAAATTTCATTATAAAAATCTGAAGAAAAACAGTAAAAAATGAAGAAAATCAGTTTTTAAAAGATTGTAGTTATACCTTGTTTCTTGCAAATATGATCTCTGGACCATCAGAGTAGTAAAACTCATTTGTAGCCGGTACATCATGAGCTGTTATGATATCAAACACACCTGGTCCTTTTAAAGCCTCTGAGGTATCTATAGATCTGATTGGGATATGGGAAGAGAGAAGTGTAATTCATTACTTTTACAAAGTGTTGCACAGAGGAAGGGAACACAATACAGAGGTAAGTTTCTTTTACTGCCAGGATGTGCTCATATGTTCAGACATGTCCTTTTCTTTCACCTCTGGCATGGAAAGAAGTGCAGGTCAAAGGCAATTTAAAATTCTACTAACCTGCTCCGTTTCTAGGAAATACTCTAGATGCAACAAGGAAATCATTGGCCCATTAGACTGCCTGAACTGCATTGATTTAATGAAAATCACTGCATAATTATGATGCTACAATCACAACTTTCTAAGACCTCACAGCCTACACAGATACCAAACTGATACAAATATTTGAAGCATCTACAAATGGAGAGTTCATGTAGAGAATTATAATAGAAATGGCAAGATCAGTATAAATGGAGAATGAATGGGAATGTATGGGTGTAGAAGCATCAGAAAGAACAGCAGAAGATCTATAAGAATGGCATGTTTTGATAGCACCTAGTTTAGCAGGTCATCAAGATCCCAGCACATCTACAGGCATCTTCTCTGGACACCCCGATCAGAAGACAAAGGAAAGTGAATAAATCCTACTGACTCACAGAAATGGGGGTGATGTCAGCTCCTTGATGGTACCAAAAAGAGCACATCCAAACCCAGCATACTATCACCAACCTAAGAACAAGCCGGGAAATATGACAAGGACTCTATAGCTAGCAGCCCCAGTCCTCTCTGTCATCACAATTAATCCTGACCAGACCACCTGGATACATGTCTTGGTGCCTGAATGCTGGGCAGACAACTTGGATATGTGCATTTTGGTGCCCGAATGTTGAACAAACTGCTAGAATAGGTGTATCTTGGCAGTGTAAAAACATAAGTGAAAACAGTTTTCTTTCAAAATAAAATCCTCTTCCCATCTTCCTCTCCTATAAGACCTCATACGAGCTTTGCTACTTTGTTGCTGCAATGTTGCAACACTATTTCCTACATTTTGAACAATCTTCTGTTTTCATAATAGAGTTGAGATCTCAAAGCTGTGTTGGTAAAGCTGAGTTTCGGTGCCTGCTTGCACTCCACAGCTCAGCACTTTGGGGAGGTATCTAGGCTAGCTCTAGGCTGGCTCATGGACCAGAAACAGTTCAACTCTATTAGTACAGTAATATGGAGTGAAACACTTAAATCCAAACAGGTCCTTCTACTAGAGTGACAATATTGCTTCCAGCACCTGAGCCAGTGTGGGTGTCAGGCATGCTGTTTTATATACACATAACTCATTAGTCTGCTCTAAAAATCTCAGACAGCAATTCATGATAACACTTTCTTCAGATACACTTTGAACACTTACACAATCTTAGCATGAGCTCTGGAACTAGTGACGACAGCCAGGAAGAGCTCACCATCCACAGAAGGAAGATCATCAATGTAAACTGCTTCACCAGTGGCATGCTTAATTCCAGATTGGTGCATAATGGGCCGTCCTACAGGATCCTGGGGAGACTGACTCGGCTTTATGTCCTGTACAGTCAAAATTACACACACCCCACCCCCAAACAGTTAAAAAAAGAATAGTCACATTATTCTTACAGAAATCAGAAAATCAGATGAAGAAACAACTGTTCAAAAGAAACAACTGTGCATATTATCATCTTCTGGTTCAATATTGAAAACAGATGTGGATGCAGGACCTGACTGCTGCTCCTGGGAATTTCTTCAATTTGTTCTCCTAAGGAGCCTTCTGAGAGGCTTGCACAGGTTTGTCTACTTGGATTTTCTCCTTAATCCTTTACATCAAAGTGATACAAACAGCACTTCTTTTTCAGAAGGACCGTTTCCTCTCTTACTGATTGGTGTCATGAAGCTTTGATAATTTTCCAAATTATTGTCACAAGATTCTACTCTGTATTTTACCAGTGTATGGTGTTGTATTTTGAGCTATTTGCAGTGATTCCTATGATTTGTCTTCCTTGCTGAAAGATTGCAACTGATCAATGTAAATCAGTGAGAAATTGTTTAAATATTTCCATCCTAATTTTACTTCCTTGCACCTTTGTATGAATTTAGTGCCTTATTAACCTTTTCACTTGGATCCCTAAAGTTCCTCAAATGGCTGTCTCAGCCAAACCATCTCAACTTTTCCACTAACAGAATGACCAGGTAATTATCTTTCAGGATATGCATTCTTTTTTTCCCGCCTTAATTTTAAAAGCTTAGTAACATTCACATGAAGAAGTACAGACAAAAGATAGGTACTTGCAAAAGTTAGATAGAAATTTAAAGTGAAAAAACAGATTTTCTGAGTTTCTAAGTAATTTCTGTTGCTCAGTGTCAACCGATCTGAATAACAAATTTTTACCATTTCTGTTGTTCCATCATTTACTTGCAGCTGAGGAATAAATTACTGAAAGTCATAAAGAACTAGTTTCTTTGATCCTGGCCCCTTTTATAAGTCTGTAGTGTCTTTTTTTTGATGATAACTCTGAAGGAAGCTGAAGATAATGACTTGAACAAATTTGAGGTATTTAAAGCTAAAATGTTATTCTGAAGAAAACCTGAAAGTGAAAAAAGATCTTTACCTATATTTCATTTGAATTTTCTTTAGGTTTTCAAAAACTTGGGATTTTAACTTGTGTATTGAGGGTATCAAAATATCAAAAATCATTGCAGGAGTTCCCACCATGATAGAGTCACAGGGGTGAGCTCAGAAAAACCAAAACGTGTTCTTTGCTGCCCTCTACTACTGACTTCTCCTTGAATACTCCTGTTAATTTGATCAGATAGCCATCACAAACTCCATCTTGATTCCTAAATCTACAGTAAGACCTAAGAGCCCTCTGAGATCTTAAGAAAAGCGTATCTTGAGACAAGAATACTATAGTGATAGCTATAGACTTAGGCTTTTCAATCTTTTTTATTTTCTTCTAATTTTTTTCCAATTGGGTTGCACACTGCAATATACCAAGTCTAATCAGTCCGACAATGGAGTTTGTTCAGCATATTTATCTTTTGAGAACTGTTTAGAAGAAGTGAGTATACCCATATAAGTCTATTTTTACAGACAAGGTTTTCTTAATTGAGATACAGTTAAAATCAACCACTAAGAGCCTGTTGCCTTTGATCCTTTGGAAAATTTGTACCTGAGCTTCACAACAAGGGTCATGCTTGAACTGTGACCTTTTACCAAGTCTTGCAAAGCACAGAACAATCTTAGAATAAAATCACTTGCCTGGTATATCTGGATACTCTGGGGAATTTTGGTTTTGAAATCTTGTAGGACACTCCTATATTCCATAGGTATGCCAGGATAGCGACAAGGATCCTGAAAAGGAAGTGAATTACTACTAAAACTCACATTTTGAACATTCCAATTAAAAAAGCTAACAACCAAAATCACCAAATACAAACTCTTTATACAGGAAATTCCTTCAAGACTCTCACAAGCTAGAAAGGCTCTAAAAGAACAATTTTAAAACAATGTAGCATTTTGAGATTTCCCTAAGTAATATTTTAAAATGTATTGGATTCAACAAATATGCTTGTTTAAAGTAAGCAACATAAAGCAGGGATAGTCAGAAAAGTTTTGTTCTGGGGTCCAAAACTGGCACAGAATCACTCTTGGCAGTAGTAAATTACCTAGTAATTGTAATGCAGAGGAAAGAGCTCAAAGTAACACAGAAGAAAAAAGCAAAGGGATATTTTTCCTCATAAGAACAGATTTAAGACAAAAATAAGTAACTTACACCTAGAATGTATTGGGAAGTGAAATTTTAGAGTCCTCCTCTCCCAGTCAACACTCGTACAAGAAGGAGGGTTGGTTTAACACCTACAGTTGCTTTCCAAAGCCCTTATTTTTATTCTGTCTATTTATGCTTTGAACTACAGACAGATGGAGTAGGACCTCATGTATGTTTTCTTTGGGCCTGGGAGGTCAATACTGATATATTGTTGCATTAACATTACTCAATTTTTTTTAAAGCTTAATGTCCAAGGTAAAGGTATCTGAGCACCTATAAGTTAATTGGGCATCTCTCCATCAATCTCTTTGGGAGCTAAGCACTTACATTCTTCTGTAGATCTGAACCCCAAAGACAATATTTAGCATGTTGTACAAATTGGAAGCATCAACAGATAGAAAAAAACCTTTCATTTGCTTGCACAAAAGCAGACATGGAGAACCAATTTACCATTGTCCTTAATGACTGCAATACTTCCAGGAAAAATCTGTAGAAGAAACTGACTACCAAAGTTTTCTTATAGTCTACTTTTTCACCACTGGCTGAGCCTGGAAGAGCAATTTCCTTAAGAATTAGTCGGCAAGCTTCATCCAACATTTGGTCATTCCAGTGTCTGTCAGGAAGAATAATAGATACAATCAGACCAGGACTCAAAAAAACGCAAACAAATTGCAGTAATACATTTGTACCATGGACCACAGGCATAATCCTGCTCACAATGAAGCCAAAATATTGATTCTAATAATGGCCTGCAATTTTGAAAATGGTGTAGAAGTCACAGAGTCAGGTCCCTTAAGTCAATGGAATTGAGTCTTATGCCAGCCTTTTAAAAACAAAACAAAACAAAACAAAAACCTATTACAGCTTTAAAGCTGATTTAACAGTCTTACAGATTATCACTATTCTGCAGATACTGTCCTATATTTAAAGAAAAGTGGGTAGTAATATTGATGCAAACTGTAGATGCTTTCAAGGGATCTGATAAGTGCTGGATAGTAGTCACATTTTCCAAAAAGGCTGACTCCTTGAATTATCTCAACACAGTTAATTCTCCATAGTTACACAACCCTAGATATCAAAATATAAAGCTGTTAGAATAAATTTAATGATGTAAAGCAGCAAAAAATAATGAGTACTTCAACTACTGAAACAGTTGTATGTTAAATGGTAAAACAGTCCAGTGGCACTCAGTTTAGATTAATGGTTTTATACTGCTTGAATTATTTGTAATTTTTTTCCTCCAAAACTTGGAAAGATGCTGCAAAGTGGGAGGGAATGTCCAGGATTAACGTCAGAGATTATTAGGATCTTGTAGATGAAGAGATATTGAAAAGGTTAAGGTTTGAGTTGTGCTCCTAAGTTTATTGAGCACATCTGAAATTCTCGAACTTTCTATCTATTCGAGCGAAACTGAAGGACTCAAGAACACTGATACTAGGGGATTATCAAACCTACAGGATACAGCATCATTTGCCGATGCTTGGGCTTAGGTACACAACTGACTATGTATACCTCATCCACCTATCTCACAGCTCATATCTCATATCTCTCTGCATACTTCACACTAGAGTTGCACCCATGTGCAGATTCCAAAATGTAACAATCCTGAAAAGTCATAATTAAGGCTTCACCAGATTATTCACTTGAACATACGTGGCATCAGCCAGGCAAGTGAAATCTTTCTGTACTTTCATGCTCCAAGGAAGTACACCCAAGTTCTCAAAGTCCCTTTATTCAGAGATATAGAGAAGGCAAAGAAATTGTACCTTCCGATGAGTGTCCAACAGGTTTGTTTTGCACAGATTGTGGTGGCAACAGCACCTCCATAGAAAATGCTTAAATCCTTTATTAAGTCTGTACCTTCTTCAAAAAGGACTCTCATCCCAGCATTGGTTATTGGGAGAGCATTTTCTCGTCTTGGTGCTTGTCGAAATGCAGAGACATACTCCCCCTGAGCAAGATCAGACAGAAGTGGGCAACCTGCAGGCATTTAAGTATCTGAAAGCAGAACTTGTTACTGCACTACATGAAGAAAGAATAAAAAAATGAAGAGCACAAATTCAACCTCCTGAGCATTCAAGACCATACACTTCCTTCTCTTGACCTTTCAGTAGTTTTACCATCTTTGATTTTCTAGCAGCCCATACCCAATCCTCCATCATCTACACAGTTCAGATGACCTAGCTTTTTTCATGGTAGATAGCTGGAAGACAGGGATCTTGTGAAGTGGAGTTGCATTTATAAGAAGACCAAAAGCTTAGAGGCTTCAAAGTATTGCCAAATTTCAGTACTCGGATAACATAATTCTCTTATAAGATCCCATATCCACTCTTGCAAACACGATACCAGTTAAAGACTATTATTCAGTTCAGCAACATTTATGGAAGCACCACACATGTGTCCAATCTTATCTCATTTTAAGAAAAATCCTCAAGAGATGACAATGCTTTACTTGCTTGATGTCAACCATATCACAGGTGAGCAGCCTGCTTTGGTGGGGACTATGGCAGCTTGTCCCAAGACCCCTTTCTCTAGGGAGTCTAGACAATTGCTATTGCCCTCATCATTATAGGGTAAACTTTTGTCTGAATATCACTCTTTATATATCACCAGCTACCTCCTGAGTTGTGTTTTCTGGCTGAAACTGGGAGATAGTATGGCACTGACAGGATCAAATGTAAGGAATTCAGAAAGTGAGCAGTAATAGTGTTACTTTCAACATAGGGATTATGCCCCCCCCTGCTCTTTATTTAATAGTCTTTAACTCTGAATAAAGCAAATGAAACAAACTAGTAGCTTACCTTCCTAGAATGGGGAATATAGACAGAGACTAAGATCTCTTCTGGTGTAATGGTATTGTTACCAACTCCATCTGCAAAAATATCACTCAAAGGAATCTGTCGCTTTCCTCCTAAAAAAATTCCAAATCCAGAAACTTCTGTATAATTGTGCAATTAACATACATCAATCATATTCTAATTGGCAAAAAAATACCTGCAGGCTTCCTGAGTAAATAATAACTGCAGAGTTTACATAACAAATTGTCAGTAGTATGCTCTACAAATACAAGTGACTGCTCCATCTTCCATTGTATCGTAACACCAGAGTCCTAAGAAAGTGCCCGGAGATCATCCCTATTCCATAATCCTCCCTTCTGATAACTGCCACGATGATCCCATCCTCACTCCCGTCAATCTGTTCCAAATCTCTCCAGCTGCTGTCATCACTACCTTTCCTTCTAAAACATAAAAAAATGAGGAAAAAAAATGAATGGGAAAGAACTGCTGCAAAAGTAAAAAAAATACTTTTGGGGTTGGGGTTTTGTTTGGTTGGTTGGTTTGGGGTTTGTTTTAGATTCTGAACCCTTCTAGGAGTCCAGAAGGGAATAAATGCCATTGCTTTTTCCTTTCTCTTTCTGGTAGATTATTCTAAAAGTGACTATGTTTGTCATTCTATGATATATACTATTAAAGATGGAATTTTCAAAAGGGAAAGAGGACAAAATTCTGCAAGGAACCTAAGTCTGTAAGAGCCCTTTGAATACTTACATCTATGCTACATCAGGTTTGCCAGTATCACTACACAGCTAAGCTAGCAAGCCTTCTGGAAATGCAATCTTTTTAACACATATAATTGATTCTATTAATTAAACAAGCTCCATTGGCTCAAGGAGTTTTGTTGGTAGGCCTGCTGCTGTACCAGTAACACAACTGTCAAGTAGCATTGTCGTTCTGCAAGAACACAGAGGCATGAACATTGTACAGATGGAAATCCACAGTGATTCACCACATGTGGTGTGGAATTTAACCATGTGTTTGACAGATGAAGTCAAAGTGTATTTTTAACTAGTATTCTGTGTCCTTTGTACTTTTCACATGCTACCTTAGGTGTCCAATGCATTTTTAAATAAGTGATTTCTTATTACTAGACACTATTTACCTTGCAGTAGCCCTGACCTATCCCAAGACTTTCTATAACCAGATAATCTTCTGTGCCATTTTTAAAAGGTTCATATATTAAAATACTCCCCTCACATTCAATGAACATGATACTTGAAGACTGACTGCTTAACAGCAAGATTATTTTCTTAATCTTTTTCATGTCAGGTGTGATGATGACATTGTAACCTGTTCATCCTATAATCAGGGCTGGGGGGGAGGAGTGAGCAAGCAGCTTTGTGGTGCTTTGTTGCCGGCTGGGCTTAAACCATGACAATCATTTAGCATTAAAATCGCATTCCTCAAATATAACTAGTGTGACAGCAAAAGTTTAGTAAAGGAATTTTGTTTTGCTGAAGTGTGAATCTGGAAAATAACACTGTTAAGAACAGCAGCACTGGTCTTTCTGGATTTTTGCATTTGTAATTCCATCCAGAATACACTTGGTTTACTTACATAAAGATTATTGTCCAATCCCACCTGTGAGCCTGCCAGGATCCAGGAATGTGCATTTTCTCTTACACTGTGATCTCAGATAAATACTAATAGTGCTTCTGCAACCTCCTTTTCTTGAACAATCCACTTTTCCTATGTTTGACTGACTACCGTTTGGTAAAGAAATATGTTAAAACCTCTCAAAATGCCTAAAAGCCTCGCCCAGCAGTAATGTTCTGGCAGGTTAACAGAAAGAGATAGCCATCAGTGATCCTATTCATCACTCAAATAAGTAGGCACATGTCCTGGTTTTGGCTGGGCTATTTTCTTCCTAGTAGCCGGTATAATGTTGTGTTTTGGATTTAGGATGAGAATAATATTGATAGCAACCGAAAACATCAGTGTGCTAAGTAGTGTTTATACTAAGTCAAAGATTTTTCAGCTTCTCATGCCCAGCCAGCAAGAAGGCTGGAGGGGCACAAGAAGCTGGGAGAAGACCCAACCAGGGCAGCTGACCCAAACTGGCCAAAGGGATATTGCATACCATATGACATCATGTCCAGTATATAAACTGGGGGAAGTTGGCTGGGAGGGGCAGATCGCTGCTCGGGGACTGGCTGAACATTAATCAGCGGGTGGTGAGCAATTGTGTTGTGCATCACTTGTCTTTCTTGGGTTATATTTCACCCTCTTTTTGTTATCTTCTTTTTCATTACTAGTAGTAGTAGTAGTAGTAGTATATTTTATTTTTTATTTCAATTATTAAACTGTTCTTATCTCAACCCAGGAGTTTTACCTGGTTTTGATTCTCTTTCCCATCCCACTGGAGGGGTAGGTGGGGAAGAGGAGTGAGTGAGTGGCTGCATGGTGCTTAGTTGCTGGCTGGGGTTAAACCACAACAGCACATCACTAGAATTGTTGATAAGAAGATGCAAATGCTTGTACTTTCACTTGTGAGAACAACATTCTGACATCTATTTTTCCTCTCCATGCCAAACTTTGCAGGAAGAAGCCATGGAAATCACACAGCGTAAGTTTTTGTGTATCTGTTCCAAGAAATCCTGGCTCAGAAACAACCCCTTAAAGAACATGTATTTCAGGGTGTTGAGTGGAGCATTACACAGTCTGAAATAGCAACATGAACTCTGTCTGGATCAAGGGCAAAAAGGACATAAGCCTTCTAGAAGGGAGAGCATGCAATTCCAGGCCACCAGATACCTCATGTTTACCAATAATTTCATCACCCTTCCAATAGTAAGGTAGTGCACAAGAAAAGGAGCAGGTAGAGTGCAGTATATACACAGTGATGGAAGGAAACTGAGGAAATGGGCATGGAAAAAGGTGCTGAACTAGTGGCTCCTGTGTCGGAAGTAAGTACCTGTGAAGAACGAGAAGCCAGAGTTCTCAGGGCCAGAGGGTGATTTTAAAAACAGGGAAAAGCATCAGTTACAGAAAAAAACTACCAGGGAGGTGGGGAGGTAGTATACAGCTACTCAAATTGTGAGTGCTTATAGTAACTCACGGCCCACAGAAGTACATGTGATCTGGTTGGTCTGAATGCTTACTCTTGACATGGTAATCTTTGACATGTTCTTCATTTGCAAATTGCTTCTCTTGCCGATGTGATCTTGTATGACAGTGGGGAAAAGGGTTCCTTAACAAATGCTCACCTGTTGCTATTTCCCCTCTCCCCATACAATAAGATCCTGTACCTCTGGCACTACTACAGACAGGCTATCTCCTCTTACCTCTTGAAACCAGATTGAGCATACAGTTGCTGGCTGCCAGAATAGGATTCAAGTCTGAGGTTGATTTTCTACTTATGATGTTTCCACCTAATGACTTGAAAAACAGAAATTTATGTCACCTTTCTCCATCACCTTCACATTTTTATGTTAGGTGGCAATATAACATACAGACTCTTTATAAATTTATACATATTGAAAGCTCAAAAAAGATGTATTGATAGAAAATTCACTGCTAAAAGCAGAATTAAAAATGTAAGTTTTACATGTGGTCAGGAGCAATTTCACATTTCTTACAATTTGTTACAATTGTTATTGCAAGTAAGCACAACATACAGCAACATTTCTTATCTGTTCTCCACCCAGAGTTCTTAATTGCTGCGAGACCGCACAGAAAACCTTTGTCTTCTCTTCAGGGTACTCTGAGATTGCATTTGTCAAGATGTCTTTCACTAGAGAGAGGCTGCAGGCAGCTCCCAGAGTTAATCCTGTAACCAAAAGATTATGAAAGTGTAATGTGTGCATTGCTTTATTGCTTGGGTTTTAAACTATGTTCAGACTGTAGAGCTAGGACTGATCATGTGGAATACAGGCAGATATAAGAAGAGGAGCCTTTGCATATTAAAGGGACTGTGACCTTTGATTTTAGGAGACTGAGGCTAAAATTTCATCAAGTGATGAAATTGAGCTAATAGCTCACCACTTCTACTAAAAGGGAAATCCATTCTCTGCTTCCAGCTGCCCATTCCAACTTCTTCCCTTGCAGCAACTTTGACTGAGTAAATGTTTAGGTGATGTTTCACCCAAAGGTGAGTCAGCTTCAAAATGCTTTCAACAGGCTCTTCCTATTTTTAAACATGATTTTCATCATAATTTGATCTTTCTTCTCATATGTGTACATTCTAGTTATTCTCCTCAGGTATGGATAGGTAGAAATTGAAAAAACCCCAAACAGTCCTAACACTGAATATAGTATTCTTTTTCTCACTAGAAAGACAACCTATAACCATCTGCATTTATTTTAGTAGTTATAAATTTTTTTTTAAGATCATACTTTAAAAAAATTTCAATATTATAAAATGGTAAACAGTACCTTTCTATTCAAAATTATTAATAGACTTTATTTAAGTAAGCTATGAATGTTTTGAATGAACTGGAATTCAATAAAAAATACAGATCAAAAGATACATAATTTTTAAATGGCTTTTCATTAACCAAGTAAAGCAATATTTAATTTTGTGTGGTTGAAACAAAAATTTAATCAAAACATGTTTTGCATTTAAATCTGATTAAAGAGAGGAAATACTATTTCTGGCTGGCAAACTAAACTGTCTATCTCTTGTTTTAGAACTAGTAAGTCTCACCTTCTCATAACTAGGTTTTATTTACAGATTAAAGAAAGCAGTAAACATTCTCCCTGCTTCTTTTCAATTCCCAACTACTTGTCAGCTAAGAACAAACTAGTCATTGACTAGAACTGGATGACTGATCTGAAATGAAAAGGTATTCTAAATGGAATAACAGAACTGCCAAATACAGTTTACCACTTCAAAAAAGTGACTTCAGGCATATAGCAAGTAATTTTCATCAGATATAGGGTTTGACTTTTCTTAAAACTTTGGCAGTAAACTTGCACAACATAATTTATCTTTAATTAATTTAGGCTATCATAGTAAGTTTAAATCTATTTCTAGTTGTTATTTCTAATTTCAATAGAATTTATTTAAAAACTAAAACCTAGTCTAAATTTGTCTAAAAAAATCTCTGTGCTTATCATAAATATATAAATTGAGGTGTAAAATTTTTAATCTACAATAATTAATGCTCTTATGATTGAGAACAAGATTAGTTAATGCATATTAGCTATACCAGTTTAATCACAGCCTTTTTTCTAATGTAGAACTAGCATGCAATGTTGCTAACTCTCTCTGTGGTTCTGTATGGGTCTCTCTCTGCTATACACCATAGCATGGTACAGAGATCACAAACCAAATATTGCATGACTTAGCACCAGAATCAGTATTAACAGAATAATTCCTTTGCACTATTATGACTCATGGGGCCCAAGGTAATATTGCTGGTCAGTACTGCACTGTGCCATGAAGACAAAACTGTACCATACGCTGGGACGGTAGCCACAGCCACCTTGACCTGGAAAAGAACCAAGCATGCTTAGGAATGAGTTGCATAGCACTTCACACCTTCAGCACCATGGAATGCAGCAGCATCCCTTACTGCAGAGGAATCTCCTATGTCTGAACAAAGTAAAGTCTACTGACCGTCATCCATGTGTTTCACCACATTCAGATCTGGGATCCTTGCAGGAGCAATAACAATTGGATGGAACACGCCTCTAAATTTCATCTCAGGTCCTACCAGATAGGAATAGACTTAGACAAAAGACACTTTCCATAATGACAACTCCAACATAGTAGAGAGTAAGCTTAAGGACGAAAATGCAAAAGGAACGATAAATGTAGCCCCACTCCTCCCATGCACACTGGAACTATGGCAACAAGAGCCATTCTGATTGTATACATACCCACGCTGGTGTTCCCAACCACAAGAGGTGCTTTGGGGTGGGCAGCTTTCAGATCCAGTAATTCATCTAAGCTTACAGGAGAAATCCATGTCATTCGCTCCCCATGAAAAAACAGAGTTCTTTTTGGTTGATTTTCAGCCATTCTCTGATGGGGAAATAAGGCAGATTTAAATATTTAGACATATAGACAGGTGCAAGGTCTAATAGACACTAGACTGAAAGTCAAAAGAAGTTCTTAAACAATGGTAGTTCTACTTAATCCTTCAAAATTGGACAGAAATGGGACTGTTATGCTGGCTCTTTGCACAGTGGTGAATTTCTAAACTGCATCGGTGAAATGTCTTCAATTAATTCCAATGGGCTAATAACAGATTGATTGATAAGAAATAGCACCCAAGCAAAATATGTAGGAATAGATCCTGCAATTGCTGAAATTATTGGAAAAGTGATAAAAAATACTTTAGTGAGGTGTTTGCACACTTAGCTTGCTTGGAGGTCACCAATGACACCAGCAGCAACATCCCTTTCTAGATTAAGTATGCATGTGGATGTCTCTGGCTGTACTAGCACTGTTCATTGATCACTTGGAAATAGCTTGTGAACTAGTGGTGATATAAATACACAGTCAAGAACCCCTGTCCCACAGCTATCAATGTTTCTCCATAACCAGCCAGCTAGTTACAGAGAATTTGGCTTTGAATCTGTAGATGGACAATAATATAAAGCAAACAGCTTTCAGTTTTTATAGGGCAAGTACTGCTGTCAATAATTAAGGATGCCTGACACTTTCCATTCCAGTGCCCTTATTTCAGCTGCTTATATCTTTGTCATACTTTAATCACTTGGGCTAAACAATCCCTGGTCTGGGTCGCTATCCGAGTCTGACACTTGAAAAGACCAACAAAACTATTAAGCCACAAAACGGGGAAAATGCATTGGTTTGCCAATGTTAAAAAGTGTTTGCCATTCAGGTTGCTGAGAAGCATTTGTGTCTTCACGTACTGCACTGAAAACCCAGTTTAGATTACTTTGTCTTCTCACTTAATACTTAACTCTGCAACTTCATTTTCCCAATATGATTATTTTTTGTATGTGAATATTCAATAAGCTCAGTGGAAAAATAAAAAGGAATATGATTTTGGATTTATATTAAAATGTTATGACATTTCTTCTGATGAATTACTGCTAAGCAGACTTCAGAATGAGTTCTGAACTATGGACAACTAAGGAAAAGACAGAGCTAAAGAATAGTCTGTAAGCAGGAAAAAATACCATTAGTTCTGGAGGAAATATAAGCTCCTGGGTGGGATCTAAGGGCTGGAATTCATCTGTTGAAAATAGTCTGGTGGAAACCTTAAAAAGAAAGAAAATAAGCAAAGACCAAGAATTTTCTCTCACCATTAATTCAATTAAAAAAAAAAAAACAAAAAAAAGCAAAACCATAAACAAACCATGAGGGTCCCACCAAGGTCAGTAGAAACTTAGTAATTTCATTATCATTCGGATTTGGTGCTAAATTATCATGCATCATTTGAAGCTGCTGAGGTGAAGGAAGTGTTCATAACAATTTCTTAAAGTTCACTGCTAACACAAATGACAGTGTAGAGGCAAGCAACTGAAAGCCTAAGTACAGGCTTCCTGTAGTCCTACTGTAAGAAAGTAGCTGGTCAAATATTCATATGGATAAGAGGTTTCATTTAAAATTACAATCATAACTCTGATTTTTAAGAGTGTATCAGTTCTTCAGACTCAAGTCAGCAGTTAGATTCCTAAGAGATCAGTGGTTACATTCAGATCATCACTAATCATTGATTTAAGACAGTTTCACATATACCCTGATTTCTTGCACAATGTGATGATCACTGTATGAGTCAAGCTGAGACTACTCCTGAACTTGACGAACTGCTCAGATCTCAGCTCTGGAGATCCAAACTACCTTATACCAACTACCTGCCACCTCATCACCTCCTCATACAAATATACACAAAGAATCCTTAATTTTTAGAAATATCTCCAAATTTCTTGCGAGGAATAATAAAATATCTTATTTTACAAATAATATTATGTAAGGTGAATAAGGTGGAGGATAAAAATGGCAGAGTATACTGCATTTACTTTAATTACAAGAAGAAAGCCATGCAATATTCTTTCTATAAGTTTTATAACTAAATAGGACAGGTAAAATACTTAAAACCCTACCTTCTCTTCCTTGTCAAACAAATCATCTTCCTGATCCAGGGAACACTTTCCATTTGCTTTCCTTTGACAACATACAGATTCCTAAAGTAGGAATATTCCATTAGTGAAATATTACCCAGAATGGCAATGAGTTAAAGCCTGCTTAAGCCAGTAAGAGTGTCTCTTTATATTTCAATGAAGTTGTAGATGAAGTTTAATAATAAGCTAAATTGGAAGGATTATGTATTAAAGAAGTGATATTCAAAAATAACTTAAAATCATCAGATGTTGAAGTCCTTAATACAAAATAATTCATACTATTTGAAATTCAGTTGACCTTGTGAAAGCACACATAGATGGTCTGTATTAGTTCTTTTACTCACTGTTCACTCTCCCATTTCTTTCACTGTAGGTTTCTGACATATTGCATTACATGATAAATTACTAAGAATATTGATCCAAATTCTGCTTTGATTTATGCTGGTACTGACCCACAGTAAAACACACGGAGTTACTTCAGATTACTCTTCATAATCCAGGCTAGACACCAAGTTCATTTGCATTAACCAGTTTTTGTAATGGGTTAGGCCACTATACACCTTACTAGGACCTACATCTTTTAACAGAGGGAAGAGATGATCTTAATGAAAATCTTTATGGTTTGTATACATATATACACTAATGGGCACAACTAGTATTCTTATCATCACTACTTACCTTACAGAAGGTTTTACAGGCATCTAGGATTGGCCTATATCCAGTACAGCGGCACAAGTTCCCTGAAAAGAGGAAATGAGTAAGAAAAAGCTTTGTTCTAAAGCATGTAGCTTTAAAGTGTCATGTCTTTATATGAGGTTTGTGTTTTTGAAGCTTAAGAAGTGTTTGCTCTCCAAAAAACAAAAAAGATCAGTGTCACAAGACTTAGGACCCTGCAGCTCCTGAGGAAAAAGACTATTATTTCAAGGGGAGTATGAAATACTCCCATACTTAGTATGAAATACTTGAGAGCTGCACTAGAGGGAATGCTGACTACAGCTTAGTATGCAGGCGATTGTACAATATTCTTCACCCATTCAAAATGTTTTTCTCCTTCCTCCTGACTTATTTCTAATAGTGAAGGAGGTTAACATCACACCTTCATCTAAATTCACCTCATAGTAACAGGAAATGCCTTTGGCTCCACAGTGACTCTAGAGCACAACAGACAACAGAAGGCTATTTTACATGCAATAAATGCTCACACTTTCCCTTAGTGAAGATGGTTTGCATCTCTCTGCTGTATTTAACTGTTTTATTCCTACCACAAAGGGGGTCTTCCATGAGGCTTCTGAGATTCTCAACTCCAGATGTAATGGGATCTCAGAGACATTCAGATGCAGCTACTTCTCCAATAGGACATCATTTTTGCACACCTGATTTAAAGCACTCCAAAAGACATATATGGGGATGTTTTCAACACCTGTCCCTGAAAAAATCCACAGCTGCATGCTTCATTTTCCAGGAGAAAAGAATGACAGAGAATACAAGGTCTGTATGCAGTAGCAACTCTGCTGGGAAGCACAATTTGTATAGAGTACATACATACACGCATACATGTGTACTCACACAGGCATGCACTCACATACACAAATACCTGAAGAAAATGGTTCAAGGACATACCTACAAATAAAAAAGTGGCAATATTTACCAGCCAGAGCTGCAATCATCTGCTCTGATGTTGGTTCTGGGTGGTTTCTTAGCAAAGTGTATATGGACATCACCATTCCAGGGGTGCAGAAACCACACTGGGAGCCATGGCACTTGGCAAGCCTTTCCTGAAAAGAAACACCACAAATAGCACTCCTTCCAGTGTACATCACCATTCTAATGAACTCTCTCTTAAACAGGAGACACCATACCAAATATTGTCTTCATAGTAAATCAGACTTTTTAAGCAAAACAATTTAAGCAACCTCAAATAAGAATAATTATTTTGGGTGTGATGCCCTGCCACATCTTACTAAGGAAGCTAATTAACCTGCAGTGGACTTCTGTCTTTTTTGCCTTTATACTAGAACATCAGCTAAAGGGGTATTGTTCAAGATGCGCCATTAGCCCAAATAGAGCACAAGCCTGATCCACTCCAACAATTCTTATGTATCAACTATTTGATCAGGCTGTTAGTATTAAAGCAAGATCCATCATGAGCCATATCTCAACAGCCTTGATCAACCAACCATCAGAAACTTGTGTTGTCTTCTGTTATCATTTAGCAGGGAGAATAATCATCATATGGAATTCCCATGTCCTAAAAGCACTGCCACTCAAGCCAGTCTATACAAAGGAAGAAATGAGTAATCCTCTGACACAGTGATACTGTGCTCTCACCTGAACTGGATGAACCCTGGTTTTTGTACTTCCAACACCTTCTACTGTGGTCACTGCTGCACCATACAAAGAGCAAATGGGAAGCAAACATGCATTTGCTGAATAATGTCTTTGGAACATAAAGAAGAAAAAGAACATGAATATTATTTTATTATAATAAAGATGCATGAATATTATTTAGCTGTCAATCAAGACATAGCTTATATTTACAAAAGAGTCACTATCAACATTTGGAATGAGAAGAGAATAAGCTTTAAGGAAGGGATCACTTATTAGCTGTGTCTCTTGTCCCCAGTAAAAAAAACATATCTATGAAGACAGTTCTGTAGAATTCATATCTTCCTTAATACTTTAGTCTTTTCCAATTGACCTCTTATCTCTCGTGCCCACAAGGAACCTGTCAAGCGTATTTTGGAGGAGGAAGAAAGGGAAGGGAGGGTTGGTGTAGTCATTTGAAGGAAGTAAAGGATTACTGCTGCAAATTTATAATCAAATTTCTGACCCAAAAGAAATTCTGATGTAAAATAAATATCATTCTAAATAGGAACAACATACCAAAATGAAAATTCTTCAAAGCTTTTCATCATTAGCAATAAAATATTTTGTTTTACTATTGTTGTAATGTTTCTTTTCAAGTGTCATTCTGACTGTTTCAATTTCAACTCTTATAATAACTTTAAGCATTTTCATTTGCATTTCATTCCAATGTAATGCAATTGTCAAAAGGAACAACTGGGACATTTTGACCTTTTCCCCACCTAAAAAAATATTCAGTTGACAATGACATGTTACCATTTAACAATTTGACAAGGGTTTTCTCAATTTAAAAGTAATTTATTCCAGTTTTTAGCTTGCTGAAACTCAGGTTTTGAGTTTCAATGTCCTCCTTTTTGTGGGTGGGGTGTAGGGAGGGAGTTCAGTATTAAAGGGATGGTAAGACTCAAACTTCTGCCTGTGCTATCTTCCCATCAGTCATATGACAGAGCTGCAGGTAGGCACCATATTCCAGTGGTCAATACAAAGGGTATTAAATGTATGCCTCCTAAAGAGAAAACTCCTCGAAGGAGCTGTCAGCATATATGAGCAAATTAAGCATTTGAGCATGGTATTTCAGGAAATTTACTACATAGCTGAATTAACACTATTTTTTTACAGTGTTCTCTTTTGGATTAAAGTGATCCTTCCTTTGGATTCTTTCACTATTAAGTACAGATTTTACAACTTTGTTTTTACAGTTTCATATCTGGAAATGGTATCTACAGTCAGAAAATTCTATGTGGTTTTCAAAATTTTCTGTTAAGAATACCGTATCTTTTTCGAAGCTGGCTCATAAGTTGATATCATCACTGTGCAGGCACCACAACCACCTCCTCCACAGCCATACTTAGTTCCTGTAAGACGGACTGAAAATGCTGTTATTAGGGAAAAAAAAATTATCAGGTTTCATTTGGGTCTTTATTCTGCTCAAATGCTTGAGGCCACCTTTTTTCCTGAACTGCTAAGGAACACAGAATCAGTTTGGTATGATAGCATATGTATCAGACTCCTTTCTATGTTGGATTAAAATTTTCAGTGAAAATAAGATTGAACCTAAGGAATGACATGACCAAAATCCTGTTCCCAAGAAAACAGAAAGCTTGATTCTGACCTTCTTTTGGAAGAGGAGTAAGTTGGGACAGAAAGAGGAAGTGAAAAATAGTTTTCCAAGTGAAAATATGAAAGGAAGAAACGTGTAATGGGCAAAACAGCTACATATCTGAAGTTCCAGTGGAACACTAAAATTAATATCTCAGTTTTTCCCAGAAGGCCCATTTATAGTCCAGATATTAACCTTGCACCTCATCTGAAAGATCACACTTATGAGAGAAGTTGCTCATTTCTATGAATCTGGAACAGTGACCAATCTGAAGCTGTGAATCGACAAACAGCTAATTTAATGTTCTACAGCCATCAAAAGGAAGATGTCTTACTCCCCATTTCTTCCCCCTCTTCCCAATGTTACCTGCTCCAAAACCCAAGACCTCTTGCATCAAGTCTTTTTCTTACCAATCCCTTCCATGACCTAATGATGAGCTGACTAACTAGCGACTGACTCCCTAATCCAACTGAAAGTCTCTGTTTTTCCTGGATTAGTTTTCTGCTGGCCTAATGAGTGTAATTAATACACAGAGGGGTCTGAGGAACTCCACAGCTGGCACAGGGTGCAGGAAGAGAACTGTCTACCAGGAGCCGGGAATGATGGAAGGTATACAGGCCACCGCCTTTTCGCACCACATCATCAAAAGAGAAAAATGTTTGTCAATGTGAGGGTTAGCATTCTTCGCTTGCAGTAAAGCTTTGAGATGCATGTATTGCTTTAAGGTCTTATCTAATTAAGCTCTACCACTTTTTCCACTCTAAAGTGCTTTACTGAAAGCCCTTTCACAGACATCCTAACCTGTCAGATAAAGCAAATACATTTTAAGATACAGTTTCTTCCCTTCATGCACTTCTATTTACTTGTTAATTTACAATGGGGCTTCCAGTTATAAACAGTGGTCTAATGTGCCAATTCTATGGCATTTACCCTCAAAAAAAGGATGACAGGATGCTCAGAGAGGTATTATACTGCACCTTGCAATTATAACACACATTACTGGAAAATGCTACGGTTCCTCATGCTCACTCAGGCAACCATTTCATATTATAAAGAGTTTAGCAACATCAGCTTAAGATATTTCTGTCCTGTATTTTTGTTCCCTGACATTATTTTTTGTTTCTTTACCAAAGTTATCTGTCCCCCAGCTATGTTAACTCAACTGTACGTGGAGGCTTGCTGTGAAAAGGATCAGTTCCTGTAACTGGCTAACAAAGTGGTCTCAGACACAGCTGGGCAGGTACATCTCGGGGAATAGCACACCACCATACAGACCTAAGCAACAGAGGGCAGGAATACTACAGGTTGACATTTAAACTGTACAGTGAAACCAACTAGCTCCTGAAAAAAAGTTAATCTCATCTTCATTTTTATAAGCAGGGTACAATGATACAGAAAGATTAAATAATTTTTCAAGGTGTCAGAACAAGTCAGTACAGAATTAGATTATCTCACTCACCAATGCACTTTAACAATGAAGTACAACTCTTGTGGTAGGGCTGGTACTGAGCTACTTGGTGGGTCTTGGTCTCTTCTCCCAAGTAGCAAGTGATAGGACAAGAGGAAATGGCCTCAAGTCATGCAAGGGGAGGTTTGGATTGGTTATTAGGAAAAATTTCTTCACTGAAAGTGTTATCAAGCACTGGAACAGGCTGCCCAGGGAAGTGGTTGAGTCACCATCCCTGGACATGTTTAAAAGACACGTAGATGTGGCACTTGGGGACACAGTTTCGTGGTGGACTTGGCAGTGTCAGGTTAATGGTTGGACTCAATCTTAAGGGTCTCTTCCAACCTAAATGATTCTATGATTCTACTTTTTATAGCCCGATAGAGTCTGAAGTTGTTCAAATTACTGAAGAATAATTTCATGACCACCATAACTACAGCAACCTATTCTGCTCCAGACTCCTCATGACTGACCAGTAACAAACATGTTTCGACTTAAGTTTTTCTCTGACACAAATGTACTCTCCCGTGTGAATTCTATAGTATGCAGTACATCACTTGCCCTCTGGGGGTATGTTTTGTGAGACAGTGTAGGAAGCTGCAAAAAGGGCGATTCTGCTCTTCCCCACATTTGCTTCCTGCTCCCAGCTGTGAGTCCCTACACAAGTGTTCAGAATATTATGCAACAGCTTCATAAACACTGGGAATAAGCTTGTGGCACAGCAGATTTTGGAAACCTTCTAAGAACAGTTGAGAGCAGACACACGGTCAAGTGTCTGAAATGGTGAAGAGAGCAAAAGATCAGAGCAAGCACTGCACAATTTGTAGCAACCCAGAAAGCCACTGAGCTGTGGACTGAAACCAAGACAGGAGGAAAGAACCTTGCCTGCAAAGACAAAACTGGCAGGGTGAGAGTTCTAGCTCTCGCAACTTCTGTCTTGTCTAACTAACTTAATTTTTTTGTTTTAAAAACATACTTGTTCATATTTACGTACTATTAAACCTGGGTTTTGAGTTTAGAAATCTGTTTGGAGTTCTTATCATAAGAAAACATAGATTACCTCAAAATTCCAGCAGACTCAGGGTCTCATCACAAGATCTCCCCTTTCCTGGGAGAGAGACTTTTACAAAACTTGGAGACTCCTATTCTGTCAAGCTTTATGTATACTGGCCAAAAGGTTCTTAAGTTTCTTTATGGGGGGAGAGGGGAAGAACACAGATACATACATACACACACATCATGCCTGATGGCATAGGAAACTAGGCTAAAAATACAGCAGCTCACAGAAGAGTATTTGGCTTAAGAAAGACACATCATTTATTATGGTTATCTTAAGGGAGTCACAACTTCCTTAACCAGGTAAATCACCTTTTAATTATCATTTATGAGAATTTTGCTTGAATAAGGCTTTCAAATGAGTGACCTAAGGGAACAAACAAGAAAAGGATACGTCTCTTTCGCAGATAAGACAACAGCATTTGTTCAGGATCAGCATTTTTCTCTAGTATCTGCAGTAAGAAATGAAAAACAAGGTTTAACTGAAAAACCAAGTCTTTTCAAAATTCAGGGCACAGACTACATTGCCACAAAGCCAGAAGAGAATCCTTCTCTGGTTCCCTCTCATAGAACTACACTAATTGCCAAAGACCACAGAGCAGTTTGGGCTCTTTCTGGAAATTTCCTCTCGGACAGATATGTTTCCAGGAAAGAAGTCCCAGGGCACCTTGCAACTGCTAAAAATAACTGCTGCTCAGTGAAAGGGTATTTATCATCAGCCACGCTAGAAATAAAAACACAGCAGAACTTTGCTACAATAGAGGCAGCATAGCATAAAGAATTAATGATTTGCAGATTTTAGAGTCTCCCTGGCACTGTAACCTACTGGAATGAACACTAGAGGAAGCCTGTAAGGCTATCAGCAGGAACCAGTTTTCTTCTAGCTTTATTTGTATAAACTTTCCCTTGCTGTAATGGACTAACAACAGAGAGCAACAGAAATGCCTACATTCTTGATGAATTACAATATTTCTTATTCTGCTGCTTAGAATCAGCCAGTTCCTTCCAGTTGCATTGAATCAACCAGTTTAATTTTGTTCTTGCAATATTATCTTTATGTTGGCCAATAGTCCATATTTTGGCACCTGAGTCTTGCTGAATTTCTGTTGTGCCTCTGAAGATCTGATGCCATCTGATACCTCTTCTCTGATACCATCAAAGATGAGAAGCCAGGCACATAGAAATGAAAAACGAGTTGCTCACCAGCCAGATTTGATACCCAGATGAAAGTCCGCTTCACTTTGATGTGGTTTTTTTTCTCCCCAAACGCAGCAGAGCTAACTAAACTAGGATGTTGTAATCATGTTTGTCTTCTTCTGCTGCTTCTCCCCTTCCAACAGCACTTGCTGTACGCAGAAAAGTGTTAGCTAACTAAAGTAACACTTGGAGGCTGATTGGCTTCTTACGCAGCACGGAGGAGATGGGAAGGAACCCATCTGAAGGCTTGTATGAGGATTCGGTTACACTCCCATGAGGAAGAAAGGAAACCAAACACCCTTCGGGGTTACTTCTGGAACAGCAGCCCCCCTTTCTCCACACTCTTCCCGGGCAACACTTACCTTCCTCCCATTCACATAGAAAATCAGCTCCTCAGTCCCCGCCGCCCCTTGCAGAGACATTGTATCCCAGCCCCGTAACCAGCAGCTGCAGGAAATCCCCGGCAGCCGCCGCAGCTGGAGAGCCCTTAGTGGGCGGGTGCGGGGCGGCGCCGCAGCGGGGCGGACACGGCGGCGGGGCCAGCGCCAGCGTAGTGCTGGTGGTAGCGTCGGGCACGGTCATCATCAATTGGGCATTGGTGATGGTGATACGCTGCCCCAGCTGGTACAAGTCGCGGATGTAGGGAAACTCCAGCCGCGTCTGAAACCCAATGCCACCTTCCAGCACCATTTCGTTGCCCAGCGACTCGGCATATACCCGCTGGAGCGACTGGGTGGGCAGCCGGCTACCCAGTACCGACTGACTGCGGTTGACCAGCTCTACCTGGAAGCAGTGGGGCCCACCTACCGAAGCGGGGAAGGTCGAGTTCAGCACGGTAGTGGGGGCCGTCGGGTCGTGGTAGTAGATGACGAGTGCCGTGTTGTCGCTGCTTACGGTAAAGTTGAGCAGAGCTGCGTTGTCGGTGGGGTCGGGCGCGATGGCCACTGTCGCCTTCTTCCGTTGCTCGGTCTCACCATGCGTCGACCGGGTCTGACCGCGACCGCGGGACGTCTTCGAGAGGAGCGCCCGGCGGGCCAGCGGCATCCGGACCGGGCCGGACGCAACGGGGGACCACGATACCCACACCGCCGGCGTCCGCGAGGCACCCCGGCGGGTGTGCCGGTGTCTCGCCCGGGGGTCGGCCCGCCGCTCAGCCCGCAAGACCGCTGGCGCATCGCCGGCGTCGGCCTGAGCACCGTCATCCTCGCGGGCGCGCTTCTTAGACTCAGTTGGAGAAGTGTCTTTCATATCAGCATCCTTCTTCTCAGGCGTGCCGTTGGCGGGCTTCTTGACAGTCTGAATCTTTGGGACACCGCTGCATAGCCGTCAGTAGTCGATCGTTAGCAGTGGAGTTGAGAAAACTTACCGAGCATCGCGCTCGACCTTGGGCTTCTCCGGCTCCTTGTCCTTCTCGCGCTCATCGCGGTTCTTGCGGTCCTTATCGCGTCTGTCCTTACCACCCTTGTCGCGGAAGCCACCCTTCTGGAAGTCGTCTCTCCTGCCCTTCCAGTCGTCGTTGTCGCGGCTATCACGGTCTCTCCGCTC
>JANHGO010000071.1:29027224-29142554 GCA_024606505.1 Aquila spilogaster | reverse complement strand
CTCCCTGGAAGCATTCAAGGCCAGGCTGGATGGGGCTTTGAGAAACCTGGTCTAGAGGGAGGTGTCCCTGCCTATAGCAGGAGGGTTGGAACGAGATGATCTTAAAGGTCCCTTTCAATCCAAACCATTCTATGATTGATTCTATGATAATATTGCTTCCAGCACTCTAGCCATTGTGGGTATCAGATGCGTTATTCTGTATACATGTAATTCAACTTCATTAGTCAGTTTTAAAAACATCAGACTTTGTATTAACACTTTCTTCAGATACACTTGGAACACTTACACAATCTTAGCATGAGCTCTGGAACTAGTGACAACAGCCAGGAAGAGCTCCCCATCCACAGAAGGAATATCATCAATGTAAACTGCTTCACCAGTGGCATGCTTAATTCCAGACTGGTGCATAATAGGCCGTCCCACAGGATCTTGGGAAGACTGACTCAGCTCTACGTCCTGTGCCATCAAAAATAACCCCCAAAACAGTCAAAAAATAATGCCATGTTACATTAATTAGAAAATCAGATCAAGAATAACTATCTGTATTATCATCTCCTGGTTCTGTATTGAAAACAGATGCAGAACTAGACTGTTGCTCCTGAGGTTTTCTCCAATCACTTCTCCCAAGAAGTCCTCCAAGAACCTTGTACAAGTTTGTCTAAAGGTATGTTTTCCATAATCACTTACATCAAAGACATACAAAGAGCAGCTATTTTTTAGAAGGCCAGTTCTCTCCCTTACTGATTGGCATCATGTGGCTCTGATAATTTTCTGAATTATTCTCACATGTTTGTGTTCTGTGTTCTACCAGCATGTGGTGTACTAGTTTCAACAATTTGCAATGGTTTGTAGGATTTATCTTCCTCAGTGAAAGACTGCAATCAGTGTAAATCAGACAGAAAATGTTTAAATGTTTCCTTCTAGATTTTATTCCCTTACAACAGTATATGAATGTCAGTCATACCTTATTAACCTTATTTTTCTAGGTTATCCTGAAAGTTAATTTAGTGTTGCTAGATAATTTTGCCGCATCAACTAGTTCTTGCCCACTTCCAAACCAGTTTTCCAGCTTCTGGGTCAGTGATCACACTTTGTCATTTTCTGCATTTAGAGCTAGTGATTTGCTCAGGTCCCAAAGTCTTTTTCCTCCTATGGCCTCCAGCACAAAAGTGTTCTCACTAAGCATTTCTCTGTCTTGCACTTTCTGGTACATTCTCTGCTATTAGTCCAAAGACATTTATCACTTGACTGACTGAAGTTCCTCAAATGGCTGTCTCAGCAAATCCATCTAAACTTTATCTCATATTTACCTTTCAAGATATATATTATCTTTTCCCCTAATTTAAAAATAAATAAATAACAGGTTCATATGAAGAAGGCCAGGCAGAAGATAAATATTTGCAAAAGTTAAATAGAAATGTAAAGTGACAGAGTGACCCAGACATTCTGGGTTTCTTTGTTTTCTGTGTTCCTCAGAAATGGGTGATCAGAAAAATAAATTGTGTCCATTTCTGTTGTCAAGTTACTCTCTCGCAGCTCAGAAATACATTGTAGAAAGCCACAGAAAACTAATTTCCTTAATCCTGGATCTTTCGTTAATTTTGTACTGCCCTTACTTTTAAGGTAAGTCTGCAGAAGCTGTAGATAATGACTTACACAAATTTGAAGTATTTAAAGCTAACAAGTTATTCAAAGGAATATCTAAAATTGAAACAAAAATGTTTCCCGAGATTTCATTTGAATTTTCTTTAGGTTTCTAACAACTTGATTTTTTTAATCTGTATTCTTATTAATGACATGAAAAGATCAGAACCCTTTCTTTGCTGGATTTCCCATACAGATCTAGTCACAAG
Organism: Aquila spilogaster; assembly: GCA_024606505.1. Classification (NCBI taxonomy): domain Eukaryota; kingdom Metazoa; phylum Chordata; class Aves; order Accipitriformes; family Accipitridae; genus Aquila; species Aquila spilogaster. Next base: position 29,140,701 of record JANHGO010000071.1, on the reverse strand, counting down.
GACTCCAAGAGCTCAGAAAATCCAAGATCTGTTCTCTGCTGCCATCTACTGCTGACTTCTCCTTTAACAGTCTGAGCAGATTGCTATTACAAACTATCCTGATTACTAAATCTACACTACAAACTAAGAGCCCTCTAAAAGCCTAGAAAAAGTGCAGCTTGAGACAAGAATATTACTGCATCCTTGGACCTGTCACTGCTTTTGATTTTTGTCTAAGATTTTTCAAATTATATTGAACACAGCCATGTGCCAGCTTTAAGCAGGCTGACAATGGGGTTTATTCTGAATATTTATCTTTGGTGAGCTGTTTATAATTCAGTATACCCACAAGACAAGGTTTTTATAATTTAGATACACTTAAAATCAAGCACTCAGTGCCTGTTGTTCTCAGTCCTTAGGAAAATTTATACCTGAGCTTTATAGTAAGTGAGAGTCTTGCTTGAACCTTTACTTTTTACCAAGTCTCACAAAACACAGAACAACCTTAGAATGAAATCACTTGCCTGGTATATTTGGATACTCTGGGGCAATTTGGTTTGGAAGTCTTCTAGAACACTCTCATATTCCATAGGTATGCCAGGATAGCGACAAGGGTCCTGAAAAGTAAGTAAATTACTATTAAAGCTCACATTTTAAATAGTAAGGCTAAAAACAGAAATCACCAAATTGAAACTCTTTATACTGAAAATTCTTTCAAGATTCCCACAGTTTAGGCTCTAAAACGACAATCTGAGAAGAATTCGGAGCTTTAAGACTTCACTAAATGGTATTTATATGTGTGTTTCAAGTAAGCAACACAAAGTAGAGACAGTCACCAGAGATTTGTTTTGAGATCTGATCAAAACTGGCATAGAATAACTCCTGGTAATAGTAAATTTAGTAAATCATCTAAGTAATGGAAACAGAAAATAGCTTAAGGTAATACAGAAAAGAAAGGCAAAAGGGATATTTTTCCTCAGAATAGATTTTAGACAAAAATAAATAAATCACAGCTAGAACGTATTGGGCCAGTGAAATTTTAGAGTCCACCTCTCCCAATCAACAACTCATAAAAGAAGGAGGGTTGGTTTAACGCAGACAGTTGATTTCCGAAGATTTTTATTTTGTTTTTGACTACAGACAAATGGAGTAAGAAGACCTTATGCATGTTTTCCTTGGATCTGAGATCTTAATACTGATACACTTTTGCATTAACTTTGCTATTTTTTTTTTTTTTAAACAAGGCAAAAATATTTGGGCATCTAAAAGTTAAGCAGGCACCTCTCCATAAATCCCTTTGGGATTTAAATGCTTACATTTCTCTGTAGATCTAAACCCTAAAAGAAAATATTTACCACACTTTACAAACTGCAAACATCAACACACAGAAAAAAAATCTTTCATTTGACTGGAAAAAAGGAAACTCGGAGAATCAATTTACCATTTTCTTCAATGACTGTAATACTTCCAGGAAAAATTTGTAGAAGAAACTAACTATCAAAGTTTTTTTATATTCTACTTTCCCATCCCAGGCTGAATCTGGGAGAGCTATTTCATTGAGGATTAGCCTGGAAGCTTCATCCAACATCTGTTCATTCCAGTGTCTGTCAGAAAGAATAATACAGATATCATCAGACTAGGGCTCAAGATAAATAAGAAAATAAATATGCATATATGTCAGTACTATCTTTGTACCATTCTGCTTACAGTGAAACCAAAATATTGATTTCAATTTTGAAAACAGCATTGGTCAATGTCACTCACAGAAGTGAGGTACCTTAAGTCAATGAAACTGAGCGCGGTGCCAGAAGAAAGTTGATTTAACACTTAAGGATTATTATTACTCCGGAGATACTGCCCCACATTTAGAGAAGAGGAAATGACAATATTGTTGCAAACTGAAGATGCTTTCAAGGGATCTGGTTAATGCTCAATTGTTGTTCCACATTTTCTGATGAGGTTTTCTTTGAAGTATCTCAAACACAGTTAATTCTGCATAGTTACACAAAGCTAGATATCAGAATATAAATATGTTAGAATAAATTTAAGCACATAAAGCAGCAAAAAAGAGAGTATTTTAACTAGTGCAACAGTTGTGTATTAACTGCTAGAATAGTCCAGTGGAGCTCCATTTAGATAAATGGTTTTATACTACTTGAATTATTTGTAGATTTTGTTCCCTAAGCCTTGGAAAGATGCCGCAAATAGGGACAGAATGTCAGGGATCAACTTCAGAAATTATTATGATCTTATAAATGAAGAGAGAGTGAAAAGGTTAAGGTTTGACACATCTGAAATTCTCACTCCTTGTATCTATTAGAACCAAACTCAAGAACACTGACAATAGGGTTATAATCAAACCAATGGGACCCAGTATCATTTCCCAATGCTTTGGTTCAGGTACAGAGCTGACTGTGTATACCTCATCTACCTATTCCACATCTCATACCCTACATCTCTCTGCAGACCTCACACTGGATTGGATTCCAAAACACAAAAATCCTGGAATGTCATCATTGTGATTTGACCAGGTCATTCATTTGCACACACGTCGCATCAGCCACACAAGTACCTTTCATGCTCCAAGGAAAAACAACCAAGCTCTCAAAATCCCTTTATTCTGAGGTACAGAAAACACTGAGGAATTTTACCTTCCAATAAGTGTCTGACAGGTTTGCTTTGCACAGATTGTTGTCGACGCAGCACCTCCATAGAAAATGCTCAAATCCTTAATTTTGTCTGTACGTTCTTCAAAAAGGACTCTCATTCCAGCACTAATTATTGGGAGAGCATTTTCTCTTCTTGGTGCTTGTCTAAATGCAGAGATATACTCTCCCTGAACAAGATCAGACAGAAGTGAATAACCTGCAAATATGTAAGCATCTGAAAGCAGAACATACTTTGGCACTACATGAAGCAAGAGAATAAAAACGGAGAGCACAGATTCAAGCCCCTGAGCATTTAGTATCACACACTTCTTTCTGCTGAACTTTCAGTAGCTTTATCCTTCTCTGATTTTCTAGCAGCCCCCTCTTGATCTTCCATTGCCTACACAGTTCAGATGACTAAACTTTCTCATGACAGTTGGAAAATATGGATCTTGTAAAGGGAAGGAGAAGGAGGAATGGGACCAAAAGCTTAAAGGTTCAAAGTACTGGCTAACTCAGGTAACATCACCCATAATTCTCTTCTAATATCCCATATGCACCATTGCAAACAACATCATCTAAATATTATTATTCAGTTCAGAAACACTGACAGAAGCACCATGCACATGTCCAATCTTAACTAATTTTAGGAAAAACTCCCAAGAGGTGACAATTCTTATTTGTCCAGTGCTAATCGTATCACAGCTGAGCAGGCTGTGTTGATGAAGACTATGACAGTTTGTCCAAGAACCTGTTCTGTAGTTAAATACCAGCTGTTATTGTTCTCATCACTTTTGCCTACATATCACACCCTGTATATCACCAACTACTTGCTGAGTTACTGTTTTCGGTCAAAACTGGGAGTTAGTATGACACTAACAGGATCAAATGTAAGAAATCCAGAAAGTAAGCAGTAATAGTATTACTTTAAACATAGGCATTGTGCCCCACTCCTGCTGTTTATTTAAGTCTCTAAATCTTCATGAAGCAAATCCAAACACACTAGTGACTTACCTTCCTAGAATAGGGAATACGGACAGAGACTAAGACTTCTTCTGGCATAATAGTATTGTTACCAACTCCATCTGCAAGAATATCACTCAAAGGAATCCATCTCTTTTCTCCTAAAAAAAAAAATAACCCAGAAGCTTTTGTACAATTGTGCTAAAAACACACATTAAACAGCTTTAGCTGGCAAGAAATATATGCAAATTTCGTAAGTAAATAACAACTTTAGATTTTATATAACATCTTACCAGTGGTATATTCTATAAACATATGAGTGCTCCATATTCCATAGTATCATAATACCAGAGTTCTAAAAAATGGAGAACTATCCCTGCTCCGTAATCCATTGCTACTGCTTCTCCTCCCCTGCTCCTGTCAATCTATTCCAAATCCCTATAGCTACTGTCACCATTACCTTTTCTGCTGAAGTAAAGGGAATGAGTAAGATTACTGAATGAGAGAGAACTGTTGGTAGAACTGACTTCTTTTTATTATCTATTTGACTCATTTCAAGACTTTCTAGAACCAGATCATCTTCTGTGTCATTTTTAAGAGTTTCATCTATCCCCTCTTATATTCAATGAGCCTGATACTGCAACGCTGGTTGCTTTGCAGCAAGACTACTTTTCTTGTGTTTTTTCATGCTATGTGTAATGACAACACAGTAGCTTATTCACAGTAGAATATCATTGCGCATTCAAATTGTATTCCTAAAACATAACTACTGTAACAGTAAAGTTTTAGTATGGAAACTTCATTTTTCTGAGTTTTGAATCTGAAAAGTAACAATGTTAAAAATAGCAACACTGGGGTGTTCCTGGGGTTTTGCATTTGCAATTTCATATAAAATACACTTTGTATAGATATATTGTCCAATTCCTCTGTGAGCCTGCCAGGATGTGGGAAGATGCATTTTCTCTTACACTGTAAACTAAGGTAAATAATAAGAATGAAGAGTGTTTCTGCAACCTCTTTTTCTTAACAAGCCACTTTTCCTAGGTTTCACTAACTACCATTTGGTGAAGAAATATGTTAAAAACCTGTGAAAATGTCTGAAAACCTATCCCAGCAGTAAAATTCTGTCAGGTTAACAGAAAGAGGTATTTTCTATTCTATTCATCACTCAAATAAATAAGCATATCATTGAAGCTGCTGAATGAGGGGATGTAAATATTTGTGCTTTCACTTGTCAGAAGACATTCTGACAGGTATTCTGACTTTCAATGGTAAACTATGCAGGAAGAAGTCATGGAAATCATATAGCATATTTTTTTCGTGCATCTGTTCAAAGAAACACTGGCACAGAAGCAAAACTATGAAGAATACTTATTTCATGGTGCTGAATAAAGTATTACATGATCTAAAATGGCAACATATACTCAGTCTAGATCAAGGACAAAAATAGGTCTTCAAATCACAGAATTAAAAAAAAAAAGGACATAAGACACCTGGAAAGGAGGAGAGCATGCAGTTTCAAGCCACAAGACAGCTGATGCTTACCAATAATTTCATCACTCTTTTAATGGCAAGGAGTGCACAGGGACACGAGCTAACAGAGGGAAGTATACAGTGATGGAAGGAAAATGATGAAATGAACATGGAAGAAAAGAGCTGGACTAGCAGCTCCTGCATTGGAAGTTCATGTAAGGAACAAAAAGCTAGAGTTCCTGTCAGGGGCAGGAGGTAATTTTAAAGCTAGCACAAAGTACCAACTACAGAGAAAACTACCAGTGGAGTGTGCTACTCAAAGAGGGAGGTTTTAGGAATGCTTTTGGCAATTCACTGCCCACAAAAGAACATAAGATCCAGTTGGTCCAAATGCTTCCACTGATATGAGAATCTCTGATGTTCTTAGTTTGTAAGTTGCTACTCTTACAGATGTTAAAAGGGTTCCCTAACAAGCACTCAACAGCCATTACTACCCGATCTCACACCCCACACAATATCATCTTGCACCTCTGGCACTAGTAGAGAGAAAGGATATCTCTTACCTCTTGAAGCCAGATTAAGCATACAATTGCCAGCTGCCAGAATAGGATTCAAGTCTGAGGTTGATTTTCGACTTACAATGTTTCCACCTAATGACTTGGAAAAAAAATAAAATCAATGTTATTTCTCTCCATCACCTTCACATTTTCCTTGTAACAATATACCATAAAGATCATCCATAAGTTTAAGTGCAACAGAAATTCTAAAAGATGCACTGAGAGAAAAATAACAGCTAAAAAATTTAAAATGCAAGTTTTACATGCGGTCAGAAGCAATTTCACATAGTTTCTGTTCCACACATGCAACTGTTACTGAAAGTAATGTACAACATACAGCAACATTTCTTATCTGTTCTCCACCCAGTGTTCTTAACTGCTTCAAGACAGCACAGAAAATCTTTGTCTTCTCTTCAGGTAACTCCGAAACTGCATTTCTCAAGATGTCTTTCACTAGAGAAAGGCTGCAGGCTGCTCCTAACGTTAATCCTGTAACCAAAATAGTACAAAAGTATAATGTAACCATTGCTTTATTGCCTGTGTTTTAAACTATGTTCAAACTACAGCCAGGACTGCTCACGTGCAACACAGGTAGATTTAAGGCAAAGAGTTTTTGCGTATTAGTGGGACTCAGTTTATGAGACTGAGGGTGGAGTTTAATGAAGAGATGAAACTGAGCTAACAATTCAACACATGTACTAAGAGAGAGCTCAATTCTCTCATTTGCTTTCCTTGCACCATCTTTGACTAAGTAAGTGCTTGGATGAGGTTTTACCAAAGGTGAGGCAACTTCAACAGGCTTTTACTATTTTTAAACACTTCCATATGTATATCATAGTTACTGTCCTAAGGTAGCATTTGCAACAAAATAAGTAATTCTAACACTGAATCACTGAATTATTTTTTCCCACTAAGAAGATAATGTATAGCTATATATATTTGCTTAAGTAGTGATAAATTATTATATCAAGATTATACTTCTTAAATTTTTCAATACCATAAAATGGTAGAAAGTGCCTTTAAATTCAAATAATTAATTTCAGTTATTAAATTCAAATTGATTTCTAGGTTTCAGTTATAAAAAGTGAGAACTTTATGAATGGGCACTGGAATTCAATCAAAAATACAAATCAAAGGACATATTATTTTAAAAGGGCTTTTTATTAATTGAGTAAAACTACATTAAATTGATTAATATTTTTTGTTTTAATTATACAAAATATCCTTTGCATTGACATCTAATTAAAGTGAGGCAATACCATTCCTTGCTGGCAAACTAAACTGCATCTCTATCATGTTAGAACCAGAATGAAAGATACAGTAAACATTCTCCCTACATCTTTTTTCCCAATCACCAGCCACTTTTAAGATAAGAACAAATTAGTCATCGACTTGAACCAGCTGACTAACATGAACGGAAAAATATACTCACTCTAGATGCAATGCTGGAAATGTCAAATATACTTTACTACTTCAAAGTGGCTTCAGGCATTTAGGAAGTAACTTTTACTAGATATAGGGCCTGATTTGCCTTAAAACTTTGGCAGTAAACATGCACAACATAATTTAATTATGTTATTGTCGTACTTTTAAATCTATTTCTAGTTGCTATTTCAAATTTCAATAGAGCTTATTTTGAAAGTAAAACCTAGTTTTATTTCAATTTAAAAAACTCTCTGCACTGATCTTAAATACGTACATTGAGGTACAAGAGTATTAATTAGCAATATTTAATGCTCTTACATTTGACATCAGGATTAGTTAATGCATACTATCTATCCCTGTTGAATCACAGCTTTTTTTTCCTAACATATGAAAAAAACATTACGCGTAGTTGCCTAATGTTGCTAACACTCTCTGTGGTTCTCTGTGCTATACAACATACTGTGGTACAGAGATCACAAATCAAATATTGCATGAATTAGCACCAGAACTAGTATTACCAGGATAACAGCCACTGTACTATTATAAATAATATTTCTGATCAGTACTGTACTGTGTTATGAAGAAGAAAGTCTGTATCACGCACAGTGGCCACAGGCACCTTGACACAGGAAATAACCAAGCATGCTTAGGCATGGCTGGAAAGCCAGGATTGCTGTATAGCAATTTAACACCTTCAGCACTCTGGAAAACAATAATATCCCTTGCTGCAGAGGAATCTCCCATGTCTGAACAAAGAAAAGTCTACTGACCATCACTCATGCATTTCACCACATTCAGATCTGGGATCCTGGCAGGAGCAATGACAATTGGATGGAACACGCCTCTAAATTTCATATCGGGTCCTACCAAACAGAAAGGCACTTTAGACAAAAAGACACATTCCATAATCACAATTCCAACATAGTGGAAATGCAAAATAAACTATAAATGTAGCTCCACTCCATGCATGCACACTGAAAATATGGTAACAGAAGACATTCTGACTGTACATACCCACACCAGTGTTTCCAACAACAAGAGGTGCTTTGGGGTGGGCAGCTTTCAGATCCTGTAATTCATCTAAGCTTACAGGAGAAATCCACATCATTCTCTCCCCACGAAAAACCAGAGTCCTTTTTGGTTGATTTTCAGCCATTCTCTGATGTGGAAACAGAGCAGATTTACACATTTAAACATGGCCTTCCAGTACCTAAAGGGGTCCTAGAGGAAAGCTGGGGAGGGACTTTTTGTAAGGGCATGTAGCAAAAGGATAAGGGGAAATGGTTTTAAACTGGAAGAAGATAGATTTAGAGTAGATATTACAAAGAAATTCTTTACTGTAAGGGTGGTGAGACACTGGAACAGGTTGCCCAGCAAGGTTGTGAAGGCCCCCTCCCTGGAAGCACTCAAGGCCAGGGCTTTGAGCAACCTGGTCTAGAGGGAGGTGTCCCTGCCTATAGCAGGAGGGTTGGAACAAGATGATCTTAAAGGTCCCTCTCAATCCAAACCATTCTATGACTGATTCTATGATATATACAGTTGGCAGGATCTAACAGACACCTACGAGACTGGAAGTAAAAAGAAGATCTTAAAATATGGCAGCTCTACTTAATCCTTCAAAACTGCACAGAAATTGAACTGCCAGGCTGATCCTTTGCACAGTGGTGAATTTTTAGACTTCATGAGTGAAACATCTTCAATTCATTCCAATGGGCTAGTAGACCAGATTAATAATAAATATAAGAAATAGCCCCCAAACAAAAAATGTATGAATAGGATCTGCAATTGCTGAATTTAATAGAAAAGTGATTTAAAATATTTAGAGAGATGCTTGCACACTTAGTTTGTTTGGAGATTACCAGAGATACCAGCAGCTGCATCCTTTTATACATACATTTGGATGCCTGGACTGGCACTGTTCACTGATCACTTGGAAATAGCTTGTGAATTAGTGATGGTACAAATACATAGTAAGAAATGTCTACCACACTGTTTACAACTTCTCTGTGCAAGCAGACAACTAGTTATAGAAAATTTGACTTTGAATCTATAACAAAAATGCAAAGCAACAAGTTTTTGTATTTTCTAGGGCAAACACAGCTGTCAATAATGAAGCATTATTAGTATTTTCCATTCCAGTGCCCTTATTTCAGATGCTTGTGTCTTTGCCACATTTTAACCACTGGTGCTAAACACTCACCAGTTGAAGTGGCCATCTGAAGGTGACATTTTGACAAAAAAGACCAGAAAAAAAAACAATTAAATGACAAAATGGGGAAAAGGCATTATTAAAAGTGTTTGTCATTCAGATTGCTGGGAAGCATTTGTACATTCAGGTGCTGCTCTGAAAATCTGCTTTAGGCTACTTCTTTGTATTCTCACCTAATGATTAATTCTGCATCTACAGTTTCCCAATATGATTTTTTAAAAATATAATTAATCAGTGAGATCACTGGAATACAATAATATCAATCCAAAATGATATTTAAGATGATATGACATTTGTTCTGATGAATCACTGCTAGAGATTCAGAATGAGTCTTGAACTGTGGACTACTATAAAGGAAAAGACAAAGCTTAAGAGTAGACTGTAAGCCACAAAAATTACCATTAGTTCTGCAGGAAATATAAACTCCTGGGTGGGATCTAAGGGCTGGAATTCATCTGGTGAAAACAGTCTGACAGATACCTTAAAAAAGGAAGAAAACAAGACCAAGATTTTTTATTCTTATTAGTTCCACACAAAACCAAAAAGAAACTGTAAGGGTTCCACTGAGGTCAGTGTAAAATTGGTAATTCTATTACCTTTTGGATTTAACACGAAATTGCCCAAATGGGTGGAGATGGCTGGGGAGGGAGAGGCTGGGCATTGTTTGCTACGTGGCTGGGCATTGGTCAGCAAGTGGTGAACAACTGTGTCATGCATCACTTGTTTTGTGTGTTCTTTGATCATTGTCATCATTATTATCCCTTCATTTTCTATCTTATTAAACTGTCCTTGTCACAATCCACAAATTTTGCCTTTTTTCCAATTCTCTCTCCCATCTCACTGTAGTAAGCAAAAAGATGTGTGATGTTTAGCTGTCTGCAGGGTTAAACCACAGCAGGGCGTAAAGGCAAGTAACTAAAGAACTAACTACTGGCTTCATGTAGTCCTGTTGTAAGAAAGTAGGTGGTTTCATGGCAACCGACAGTACTCAAAAGGCAGAAAAGTAGATCAGATAGTATTGAAAGAAAACTGAGAACAAATTCAAACATGCACATGGATAAGAGATTTCAGATAATACTGTAATAATTATTCATGTTTTTTAGGAATGTAACAGTTCTTTGCACTCAAGCCAACAGTTAGTTTCTTAAGTACATTCAAATCATCACATTCAGTTACATTCATCGCTCCTTATTGCTTTTAGGCAGTTCCACATATGTCCGGATTTTTCACACAAAGCCATGATTACAATATAAGTAAAGCTGAGAATATCTGCTACATCATCTCCTCTACATAAAAATACAAAAATTAAGAATTATTTGTGTATTTCCAAATTAATTGTGAGGAATAATAAAATATCTGATTTTACATATAACAAATGTAATATTATGGAAGGTGAATAAGGTAGATTAAAATGGCAGAGGATGTATATATCTTGAACACTTTAACAACAATAACTAATGCAAAATTCTCTCTCTTAAGTTTTATATCCAACCAGGACAGTTAATATACTTAAAATATTACCTTCTCTTCTTTGTCAAATAAATCATCTTCTTGATCCAAGCAACATCTTCCATTTGCTTTACTCTGACAACAAACAGATTCCTAAAGTAGGAATATCCCATCACTAAAATATTTCCCATAATGACAATGATTTAAAGCCTGCTTAAGCCATTCTCTCTTTACATTACATTTCATTTAAGAGTATCTCCTAACATTTCAGTGAAATTCTGGATGACATTTAATAATAAACTAAATTGGAAGTACTCTTGTGTTTGAGGAACAATATCCAATAATATCTTAAACTCCTACATCAAAGTCCTTAACAGAAAATAGTTTATACTATATGAAATTCAGTGGAATTGTGAGAGCACACATTCTGCATTATTTCCTTTATCCACAGTCAGTCCAGTCTCCTATTTCTTTCACTTTGTCATGTTATTTTTGCCAGTACTGATCAATGGTAAAAAAAAAAAAAAAACCAACAAATAAACAAACCAGGTATTTACTTTGGATTACCCTGCATAATCCAGGCTAAACACCAAGTTCATTTGTGGCAATCAAAAAAAAGATATTTTTTTTTAAACAGGTGAGGCAACTAGACACCTTACTCATACCTACATTGCTTAAGAGAGAATAGGTATGATCTTAATAGAAATCTTCATGACTTGAATGCACAGAATGCACAGATACTGTATTTCAGAATACTCCATGCTCCTCATGCACCTATCTCCACAGGAAAAACATTAGTTCATAAACATAGTGACAGAACTAACAGGCATAATCTATTAATGCTCTAGAGAGTACTAAAATCACAACACAGTGATGGAAGTACTCCTATAATCACTAGTTCTTACCTTACAAAAGGTTTTACAGGCATCTAGGATTGGCCTATATCCAGTACAGCGGCACAAGTTCCCTAGAAAAAGGAAACCATTAAGAAACACCTTTTTTTCTAAAGCATGTGCATTTAAAAAGCTTTTATAGGAGATTTGTGTTTTTGAAGCTCAAGGGAAAGTGTTAACCCTCTGAAAGACAAAAAAAAGATCACAATATCACAAGATAAGATCTCACAGCTCCTGAGAAAAAAGGCTTTTGTTTCAAAGTGGAATATAAAATATTTAAGAGCTTCACTAGAGGGAATGCTGGCTACAGCTTAGTATTCAGGAGATAAGAGATCGTAGAAGGCTCCTCACCCCCTCAAAATGTTTTTCCATCCCTTCAATCTGTTAATAGTGGAGGGGCTGAGCATTATACCTCCACCTAGTTCATTTCATCGTAACAGGAAATGCCTTTCCCTTCACTTTAACACTACAGCATAACAGAAAACAGATATTTCACCTGCAAAAAATGTTTCTATTTGCCCTTAATAAAGACAGCCTGCATATGACTTTACCTTATTTGACTGTTTAAACCCTACCACAAAGGGGCCCTCCTCCTGTAAGGCTTATGACACTCTCAGCTCCAGGTATAACAAGATCTCAGAAACTTTCCAGGTACAGCTACGTATCCAATCTGCTGTTACTTTTTGCACATTGGATTTAAAACACTTCAAAAGATGCAAATGAGGACACTTTTATCACCTGTCCTTGAAACAATCCACAGCTCCATAGTTAATTTTTAAAGATAAAAGAATTACAGGAAATAACAGTAACTCTGTTGGGAAGCACAATTTAAGAGTACATACATGCATATGTACTCACACAGACTTGCACTCACATACATAAAGCATCAGAAGAAAATGGTTTGATGAAATAATTACAAATTAAAAGTGACAATACTTACCAGCCAGAGCTGCAGTCATCTGCTCTGAAGTTGGTTCTGGGTGGTTTCTTAACAAAGTGTATATGGACATCACCATTCCAGGGGTACAGAAACCACACTGGGAGCCATGGCACTTGGCAAGCCTTTCCTGAAATGAAACACCATGAACAGCACTCTTTTCAGTGTACTTTGCCTTTTTAACAAACTTTCAGAAATAAGAAAGCCATACAAAATGCTGTCTTGAAAGTAATTCTGAACTACTAAGGAAAACAATTTAAACATTGTCAAATAATTATTTTGGGTATGATGCCCTAGCACATATTACCAAGGAAACTAACTAACCTTCAGTAGTCTTTCATCTCTTTTACATCACAGAAAGGGCATTGTCCAAGATATGCCATTAGCCCAAATGGCACAAATCTTAAGTACTAACTATTTGATCAGGATGACAGTATTACAAAGGCCATCATGAGCCAAACATCATCTATCTTGATAAACCAACCAATGATCTTTGTTGCCTTCTGTTATAATTTAGAAGGGAGAATAATCAAAATACGAAACTCCCATGCCCTAAAAACACTGTCACTACAGACAGTCCATACAGAGGAATAAATCAGTACTCTTCTTACCTAGTGATACCCTTCTCACCTGAACTGGATGAATTCTGGTTCTTGTACTTCCAACACCTTCCACTGTGGTGACTGCCATACCATACAAGGAACAAATGGGAAGCAAGCATGCATTTGCTGAATAGTGTCTTTGGAACATTAAGGGGAATAAAGAACTTAACCACAGTTGAATATTATTTTGCAGTAAATAAAGACTTATTTTATACTTACAAGGCAGTCATTGCCATCATTTGGAATGAGAGGAGACAAAGGCATTGTAGAAGTTTCCTTACTAGCTGTATCTCTTGTCCCCAGACTGTATCTACAAGGGGATAACATTGACAGTTGTGGAGAATTTATATCTTCCTTAATACTTCAGTCTTCTCTAATTGTCCTCTCATCAATCCTACCCACAAGCACCTTTCAAGTGTGTTTTGGAGGAGGAAAGCGCGGAAAGGAGAGTAGGTGAAGATCTCTGCAGGAAACAAGTGCTCTGCTGATAAACTGAAATTCAAATTCCTGACCCAAAGGAATTTCTAATGAAAAAAAATACATATATATATAAAATATGTATATATATATATCATTCTAAATAGGAACAATGTATCAAAATGAAAATTCTGGAAAGCTTTTCATCATTAACAATAAAATGTTCTGTTTTACCACAGTTTAAAAGCTTATTTTTGGTAGTGTCATTCTGATTCTTTTAATTTCAACTCTTATAGTAACATTAAACACGTCGTTTGCATTGCATTCCAATGGATTGCAATTGTCTAAAGGAACAAGTAGCGCATTCTGACCTTTTTCCTCCCTCTAAAAAACATTCAACTGACAATGACGTTACCATTTAACAATTTCACTGAAGTTTTCCCAAACTAAAAGTAATTCATTACCACTTTCAGTTTAATGACAAAACTACCAGGCATAACCCATTAGCACTTCAAGGCCCAAAGTTCTCTTCTGAAGAGGAGAGGGAGTTCAGTATTAGAAGGCTGGGTTGTTAGCCTTCATAGTTTTGGCTGCCCTATCCTCATGCCAGTCATGAGACAAAACTGCTGAGAGAAGCTACATTCTCGTGGTCAGTACAAAGGATGTTAAATTAATATCTCCTAAAGAGAGAACTCCTCACTGCAGCTGTCTGCATGTATTAGCAAATAAAGCATTTCAGCATAACTTATCAGCAAATGCATAGCACAGTTGAATTAACAGAATTTTTTGTAGTATCCTTCTTCAGATTAAGTCAACTATTCCTTTGGAGTACTTTACTAATAAGTGCAGATTTTACAACTGTATTTTTACAGTTTCATACATTCATACGTGGAAACTCTAACCGCAGTCATAAAATACAGCATAGAGCTTTTCAGATTTCTTGTTAAGGATACCGTATCTTCTTTGAAGCTGGCTCATAAGTTGATATCATCACCGTGCAGGCACCACAGCCACCTCCACCACAGCCATACTTAGTTCCTGTAAGACGGACTGAAATTCCACTATTAGGGAAAAGAAAAGTTTTATTTCTGCTTTTATTCTGTTATAAAGATAGAGGGCCAACTTCTTGAATTTCAATGAAATATGTCATTGGTTACATTCAATAGCATATATATTGCATTGCTTTCTTTACTGGAATATAATTTTTAGCAAAAAAAGAAAAGATTTAAGCTAGGGAACAACACAAAACCCTGTTTTCAAGGAAATAGGAAACTCAATTCTGAATTCTTTTGGGGGAGGAGTAAGCTGGGACAGAAACAGGAATGAAATAGTTTCACAAAAATTTTACAGCAGGACACTGAAACTAATATTTCAATTTTTCCCAGAAGTGCCACTGGAAAAGTAAGGCCTATCTATAGTCAAAATTAGCCATCCTCCTCATTATTTTATCTCAGCTATGTGTGGTAGCCTGACATGAAAGAAATCAGTACCTCAATCTGGCTGAGTGGTTTTAGATACAGTTGTGCAGGCACATCTCAGGGAATGGCACACTATCATAAAGACATAAGCAATGAAATGCAGGAATACTCTAAGTTGATATCTGAACTGTAAAGTAAAACCATCGACTAGCTCCTGAAAACAAATTAATCTTATCCTCATTTTAAAGACAGAATACAAAGATATAGCAAGGTTAAATGATTCTTCAAGGTGCCAGATCAAGTCAGTGTAGAATTACGTATGGGACCACTCACCAATGTGCTTTAACCAATGAAGTACAACCCTTGTAGTAAAGTTGGTATGGAGCTACGTTTTTCAGTTCAATGGAGTCTGAACTTGTTCAGATCACTGAATAATAATTTCTTAAGTACCAGAACTACAGAAACTTATTCTTCTCCAGGCTCCTCCCTGCAATGGATCAGTAACAAAAATGTGCCAATTTAAGTTTTTCTTTTGAGACATTTACAAAAACTCTCTGTTGTGTGAATTCTCTAGTGTATGGCACCTGTCACTTTGCTCTTTAGGGATACATTTGATGAGACAGCCAAGGAACCTGCCAAAAAGGGGAGATTCTGCTCTTCACATCTGCTCTCTGATCCTGGCTCAGGGTCCCTAAACATAACATGTTACTAAACAGTATTACACAACAGCTTTGTGAACATTGGGTTCTTGGTGCAGCAGATTCCAGAAAATTGGTAACAGTTGAGAGCAGACACACAGCCAAACCTGTGAAAAGGTGAACAGAAAGAGAGGGAAAGATCAGAGCAAGTATTGTAGAATTTGTAACAACAGAGAAAGCCACTGAACCGTGGACTGAAATCAAGACAGGAGAGGAAACTGTCTGCAGAAAGAAAACTGGCAAGTGTGAGTTCTAGTTCTTTCAAATTCTGTGGGGTTTTTTTGGTTTGTTTGTTTGTTTTTTTTCTGTTTTAAGAACATACTTGTTCGCATTTTTGATTGTGGTTCTTTGTTTGTTTGTTTTGAGTTTAGAAATCTGTTTGGAGTACTTAGAAGAAAATAACATTACAAAATTCCAGCAGACTTAGGCCATCATCACAAGGTCTTTCTTCTTTCCAGGGAGACAGACTTTATACAAAACTTGGAGACTACTACTCTGTTAAGTTTTATTCACGCTGGCCAAAAAGTTATTAGGAACGGACAGATAGATACACACATGCAAACAGTGCCTAATAGCATAGCTTGTTTGTTTAGGAAACTATGCTAAAAACACAGCAGCTCACCGAAGAGCATTTGACTTAAGAATATCATACTGTTTAATACAGCTATTTTATCTAAAGGAAGTCACAGCTTCTTTAACATGGTAAATAGCCTTTTAATTATCATTTATGAGAATTCTGCTTGAAGAAGGCAAAAAAGTGAGCGACTTCAAGGAAAAAATAATCAAGAAAAGGATACGTTTCTTTCGCAGATAAAACAGCAGCATCTGTTCAGGATCGGCATTTTTCTCTATTATCTGCAGTAAAAAAGTAAAAACAAAATTTAAGAAAGAAAAGCTTTACAAAATTCAGGGCACGGGCTACATTCCCACAAGCCAGAACAAAAACACTCTCTGGTTCCCTCTCATAGGACTACTTGTATTGCCAAAGCCTACAGGAGAGTTTGGACTTCAGAAAATTCCTTCGTGGACAGATATGTTTTCAGGATCTACTAAAAATAAACGCTACTCACTGAAAGGTCACACTGAGGGAATTGACCTTCAATCACACTAGAAATAAAAATGCAACAGGACTTTGCTACAATAGAGGTAGCATAGCATAAAGAATTAATCATTTGCAGATTTTAGAGTCACTCTGGCTCTTTAACCTACTAGGACGAACACTAGAAGAAGCCCCTAAGGCTGTCAGCAGGAATATTTTTTTCTAGTTTTGTTTATATAAACTTTCACTGATCTTACTAGACTAACAACTGAGAGCAATAAAAATGCTTGCATTCTTGTCTCCATTAGAGGATTTCCTGTTCCATTGCTTACAATCAGCTACTTGCATTTAATCAATAACAAGTTTTGTTTTGCTCTTGCACTATTACCTTTATAATGGCCAACAGTCCAGATTTTGGCACTTGAGTCTTGCTGACCAGCTTTTGTGCCTCTGTGAATGTCTTCTCCAATAGCCACTGAAGATGAGAAGCCAGGCACATACGAATAAAAAACTAGTTTGCTCATCAGCCAAATCTGATAACCAATTGAAAGTCCACTTCATTTTGATACATTTTTTTCTCCCAAACTCAGCAGAACTATTTAAAATGGGATGTTTTAAGCAATTGTCCTCCTCTGATGCTTCTCCTTTTCTTCGAGGACTTGTTGGATGCAAGAGAACTAGCTAGCCATAGTAATACTAGCTGACTGATTCACGTTCCAGAGGCTTTGGAAGCATTCAGTTATGCTCTCCTGAGGACGAAGTCTGAAAAAACTAGATTCTATCTGTGCTCACGCCTTTCGGGGCTACTTTTGAAACAGCAGTTGTCCTTTCTCCAGACTCCCTCCCAACGACACTTACCTTTCTCCCATTCACATAGAAAATCAACTCCGCAGTCTCCACCGCCCCTTGCAGAGACATCGCGCCCCAACCCGGAACCCTCAGGGCAGCAAATCCCAGGCAGTCGCGGCGGCACCAGGAAAGCCCTTCGGCGAGCAGGGCGGAGCCGCGCCGCAGCGGGCGGACCCCAGGGAGCGGCAGTGGCGGGGGAGGTACTCTGCCGAGCAGCTGGGCCGGACTCGGACGGAGTGCGGTGGGTACACGTTACGTAAATACGATGTTTGATTGAAATTTTCCTGTGGCTACTGTGGGAAATTTTCAAATGCAAGCTCCGGAATACTTTATCCTGATTAATTGCAATGTGTTGAGTTATTTATATATTAAAAAATATTCGTACATAGAGGACACAATAAAAGTTCTAAGGCTACACGTTCTAAGGCTGCAATGGCAGCCAGATTCTTCTTCCCTGAACATACACACACAGCAGTCTGAGTTCAGGACAGATTGGTCAGATAGAAGATGGCTGTTGCAGTTACCTCTATTGAAGTAGAAAGCTTTGTTGTTTAATAAAACAGAGCAAAATGTCTCAGGAAAAATCAGGTATTTCAGACTGATGCAAGAAGTAGAACGCATTTCAGGCATTTCAGGGAAGGAGAACTTACTGATTCCTCTGAGAAGACATAGTCATCTATGAGTGACAGAAGAGCTGCATAGCTTTACTTAATTAGTGTTGCTTATGTGACCCCAAAAGTTACAAGTCACCTTTTTTCTCAATATTTGAGCTGATCATTCAATTTATTTACTTCATTCTGTTAAGGTAGCTTAAAATATTGAGACATGCCTCCCACTTTCTCAAAGGACACGTGTTCCCTTAGAGCAATATGAACTAAGTGAACTGCTAGTAATTTCTGTGAGGACTGCTCTGAAAATAATGCCTCCTATTTTATGATGGCCCACAGTGTCAGAGGAGGATGCTGGCAGTATGGCAGTAGAGGCTGAACCTTCCCACCAATATCCAGTTACATGTTGTTGCTGTGTGACGGCAGTAGAGGGGCAGTCTGACATGGAAATAAACAGAAGGCATTATTTTTGGAGCCACCTATGTAACAGTTACGTCTCCAAAGTAATTTTAAATTGTGATTAAACCCAGCAATTAGTGATGGTAAGACCCGTGGAAATTTTGCATAATTTGTACTCACAAAATATTCTTCATTAACTTCAAGATATTTTAAGCATTTGTAAGGGCTACTTGCACAACTGTGGGTTTATAGAATCACTGTTCCCTCTTCCTGTTTAAGTATATTGATTTTCTTAAACACTTTAAAACAATCAAAATCTTTCAGTGATAAACTAAAATATTAAATATATATTAAAAAACAATCGCATAAACATGAGGGAAAAAAAAAACCAACTTTGATGCTATAAAAAGAAGTCCGAAGTACCTTATCCTCAGCAAAAAAAAAAAAAAAAGAGAGAGATTTTAATCCCTGTGACAGCTACAGACGCAATTTTATCTGGAATATACGAGCTGTTTTTACATCAGTTTTTCCTTGCAAGAGCTTCTAATGTACCAATGGATTGGGTAAAAAAACCAACACATTTAGTGAAGATTCAGCAGGTAATCCAACATTACTTATGCAATGCCTAGAGTGGCCATTGTATAGAATAAATAAAATGACTAGATCTTAGATAATAACAGAGTAAATGTTATTTCTGTATATAGCATCAACTTGAGCAGCTTGAGCAACAAAACTAAGGATGGAAAACAAGGAAACAAGTGCTGTAATAACAGTGATGTGATTTCAGAGGTACTTAAAATAACTTCCACCCTCTTTCAGGTCACTTTCTTTATCCTTTCTTACTCTGAAAGATATCTATACTAATACAAGTTGAAGAAAGTAAGTCATAAAGCCCAGGCCTTACAGTTTGATTTAAAATTGCATGAAACACAACAGCAACCTAACTGATAGTAACGGAGGCAGTGTTGAACAGCAGGACCTTCACTCAAAAAATAATTGAGACTATCCCAGAAGATTCTCTTTTTTTCTTTTTTTCCTGAGAAGAAAAACGTGGACTTCTGTTTCTAGCTTTCAAACCACAGACAATAGAGAGAAATAACCATTTAGAGAGCAAACAAACAAATGAAATCACTGCATGCAGTGCCAGGCACTACAATACAAGTTGTAGCAGATACTTCTTTTGGATTTCTAATGACACAGCTAGTGATGTTGATACACAGAGAAGTGTATAGCACTGTATGTAATTCTTTCTGTAATAATATTGTATCAGGATAGAATCTATCTTTCCATCCATTACCGCACCTCTTCATAATGATTTTGCCAGTGTAGCGACATACACAGTACATTTCAGAAAGAGACTGCTGAGAATCCTGTCAAGATTGCTGCTGAGAGCCTTACTGAAGTTGGAGTAAAAAACAGCCACTGCTGTCCCCTCACTCACCAAGCTAATCGTCTCATCACAGAAGGTTATCAGGTCAATCAAGCATGATCTTCCCTTCATAAATCCATGCTGACTATTCTCAAACACCTTGTCTTTCAAACATACAGAAACCAGGATTTTCTCACTCACCCAGGTTACAATGCTACAAAAGCTATAATGAAGTACAAAGAGTACTGATTTTTGTTTGTTGGTTGGTTTTTTAAACTTTACAAATGTAAGAGTACCAGTTACTTATAAAAGGTTACCAGATAAGATCAAAGGTCTAGCTTACTAAAGAACTGCTCAGTCTGTGAAGGTTTCAAGAGTGAATAACCTTAAATAAAGTATTAAACAGCATTTCCAGTAATTCCTCATGGATTTTTCTTCCATTAATTTGTCTGATTAATACCATGTGAAGAATCACCTTCTGCAACCAAATAACTTATTTGATCCAAAGTGAGTCTGAACCTTATCCAAACTAATCCACAGAAATTGTGTGGGTTGTGAGCTACAGCCTGCAACTGGCAGCATTTATTATTTAGATAATCCCCCAAAATTGTTTGTCTGATGACAAGGCATAAGTGACTAATGAAGATCCAGAGGGGAAACAGTCTAAAAACTGATAGCTGAGTGATATAGTACGGTTGTAGTATTTGTCACACTAGCACACTCTCAACTGGAAACTCAAAGCATTGCTTCATCTGGATTCTATTTAATACTGAGCTATACAGTGCTGTTTTCTTTCTGGTTGCCTATGGCACATATGAAGGACACTGGGTTTCTGTCTACAGTTCCTAAAAATGAGATCTCCTCATTCAAATTTCAATGTCATTCTGTCAAATGAAAACAACAACAGCAACAACAAAAAGCAAAAGGAAAAGCAAACAAACCTAAGGCTCACTGCACCTATATTTGGGATGCTTATATCTGTTCCAGCTATCATTAATAAATTCTTTTGCTCATAGTACATACGAAGAAATCACAGTAAAATTCCCAAATGTGATTTTTTTTTATTCTCATTAGAACTTACACTTTTCTTAAAAATTAATAAGTGCTGCAAATGATTTGAACAAATTATAAATTACTGACCAAAAATACAGAACATAAGACTGGATCCTAACCTGAATTTGCTGCCTTTGGTGAAGAATTCTATGTCCTTTATGTAGGGGTCTCTTTCAAGGAATTCCATTTTGAAGTCTGTTTTATGTTTATCTATCAAAGAACAATAAGCATTCTATACTACTAAACTATATTTTTTTGGAAAAAAAAAAGGAAATGTACCATTTCAGAAGTATTGTTCATAAAGGCAATTCTCTTGTCTTCCTCAAATAAATTTTGTTTTACTTTTAAAGCTTCTTTTCTTTTTTACTTTATAGACTGGGGAATGCAGAAATTGTGTATCTGTAAACTGATCCCCACGTCTTAATTTTCTGTGAACAAAAGAAATACAAAATATCATGTGAGTATCACCATACATCTATGTAATTATAATAACAATTGCAAATGGTAAATAATGCCACTGAATGTTAGATACACTAAAGAAATTAATTTTATGGAAAACAAGTATGTTTGAAAAATCAAGGCATAGATGCTACAATTTTTGAAAATAATGCTACAAATCATACTCATGTAATCTAAAATCTCAAGTGAATTCCATTTTTTTTCTATTTTTGCTTTATTATCTCTCTCCAGAAATACAAAAACTTATTATCCAAAAGGAGAATGAGTCAATGGCATAATATCGCAGCATCAATTTAGCATCCAATTAAAATTAGTAAAACAAAAATGCAATTGTAATCCCTTTGCCTTCTTTTTTTTTTTAATTTTACAAACACCATTGCATAAATACTTCTGAAAAACAATTGAACAAATGGTGGTAAAATTACAGACACTTCTTACTTTGCTTTTAGCTTCTGTTTGTCCTCAGTCTCACTGCTTCAGTTAATTGCTTGCTTGCTTACAGAGGTTCACAAAAATATTTTGTGGGTGTATGAAAATACTGTGTGAAATTTTCAGTTTGTGGTTTTATTTTCTTCTCCTCTCATTTTCACCAACATACTCCCTTCTGTACCTGACTTGTACAATAAATTGCCCTTATATAACACTTTAACTCTCCAGACTATTGTGGGGCAATCTCAATACTGTCTTTAGCTCATGAGTATGCAGTCTATCAATACACATATAACAGAGGATAGTTTCTCCTTACATTAGGATTAAAAAAAAAAAAAAAACCAACTAAAAGTAAACTAAACAGCTAAACAGCTAAAGCTGTCTGAATACGTTCAGGAGTTATTTTCAACTTAACAGTCCATTGAGATTTAGGTTTACACAATTTGTACAAATACACTACTTTTCTTAATGGATGTTCGAAATCCTCTTTTAACTGTTAATAGCTGTGACAATCTATGCCACATCTTTAAAAACATCTTGGAAATCTTGTGCTACTAAATTGAGTGAGAACATTGAGCTAGATAACTAATTATTAAATTAAAATACCTTAAACTCAAATGATTTATTATGTTAGCTATATCTAGCTGAAGGAAGATCACGGAATCTGTAATATCATTACAGAAATTATTTTGTAACTTGGCAATATTACAAGGGCATTTTTATGGCAAAAATATAACATTCAAGTATAATGTTTACATTTATACACCATACAGTTATAATCCTCCAAAGGGGTTTATGTCATGATAAATATTAAGAACTCATCATTATTCTCTACTAGTATAAAAAGTTTAATTGTAAGCTAAATATGTCTTACTCTGGCACCTGGAAATCCTGCCACACTGACAGGAAACATTTTACATGAACGCTGAGGTATCATTCCACTCCAGTTTGCAAAATAAACAGTTCAATTTTTTTAGGATTTTGGGGCTTTTAATAGCAAATCTTTATTAAGTTATGTACTACAAACAAAACCACCCCTCCCCAGCTGATAGATACCTACCGGTTTAGAGGGGGTTCTTTGTAGCAAATAGCAGCTCTTGCTCGTCTAACTGATTCTGCTGAGTTTTCTTCTAAAATTTGGGGGGATTTAGGTAAGGAAGTGTGAGAAAATTCACTAGTATTTGTCACATCTTGCAAAGCTGTTCTCTCTGTGAAAAAAATATTTGGTATGATTAATTTAAAATATTTTCTGAACTGATAAGTAAATTTTCAATTCATAATTATCCTTCATTAGTATATACGCTCCAAAGTAATGCTTCCTATTTATTTCCATGAAAACTACAACAGATAGAGTGCAATAAAACTCTTTGATAGAGCAAATTCTCAGCTACAAAACAGTATTTTTCAACGTAGTCATCACTATTAGCTGATTTGCATAGATGAGTTGATTGAGACAGTCTTCATTTTGTGGTGTGATGGCTGTGTATGGCCATCCAGAATGTGGTTTATCTTTCATGTTCAGTCGCCACTTCTGAAATGCACCACCCACCACCTCACTGTGCTCACATCCACTGTTTCGTCTCCATAAACATTCAGCAAGTGTTAATGAATGTCAATGGATGCCATTCTTTCCACATTCAGTGACACACCTTCGCTTCATACACACGTCTATGTCAGACGCCATTTTGTCAGACCATACAACCAGCATCTGCCTCTGATGTCATAGGCCAAAATAATAAAATACTACTTTCAGAGCAGCCCTTGTATTTCTTATAATTTGGGTAATTTGGATATTATTCCTACACTGAAGGTGCTCTGCAAAGAATGGAACGTGATCAAAGAGAAGGGTATTACAGCAGCTTCCAACTAAACCTAGTTTGGAGCTGTTTGAGGTCTACCATGGCTCTTGGGACAGAATCAAGCCCCCGAGGTGCCCTAATCTGCAGCTAGTGCATATAATGTCACAGTTAAAAAAACAAAACTGCAGACAGACCATGGCCTTAAATGCAGGGGGTGGGCACACGTGCAACCTGGAGGAATCAAACTGCACAAGAATTCTCTACAACTAACAACATCTTTCAATTTTGCATCTGCTCTGCAAGCATACATACATAAACTAAGCACAGCAAGGCGATTAAGTGAACCTCTTTATATTCAAAACTCAATACTTCAGAGCTATTTGAGATGCCTTGTATTTTCAGTTGCTGAAAACATCAAAATGAAATACCCTACTAAGAAGCAACCAGCCTCAGAAGAATCACTATCAACTTTGCAAAATTTTTTAAGATCAAATGCAGAATCCCGGACTAAACTTCAATACTTAGTTTAGAGACAAATATTTTGATAACTTGGGTGAAATAGTGAAATTATTACATTGCTCCAAATTTCAATAAATTCTAAGGTGTTCAGTGAATCACAGACTCTTTGGAAAGCACAGAGATTTAATGCAGGTACCAATCCAAGATGAAATAAACACAGCCTTCATCTGTATTCCTTTCAATTTCTTCCAGGAGTGTACATTCCCTGCTGATGCAGGTCAAGTCTTAGATTTACTGCATACAGGTGAGAACATGTGGGATGCAGTTTTTCAATAGAACAGAAATTAAAACTCTCATATTTTCACATTTTGAGAATGAAGTCTTTACCCACCTTAAACTGTCTGAGGCAGAAAATGCTTGCTATTGATTGATCACACAGAGGAAATTCATACATGTACTTGATAAATGATGGCCTTTTTCTTGCACCTATTTTGAGACTACTACACTGTAACACTGCATATGGAATCTGTAAGCCTACTTTTTGAAAACTACTCTCGTTTCTGTTCCCTATCTGTAAAGGGAACAGTATACATTCACATTTCTCTTACATAAAACTTCAAGTTACTTTGTCTTTTTTAACCCCATTTTTCTGAATCCTACAACATTCTTGCGCAAAATGAATGTAATATAGGTTTCAATTATAATTGCTCCTCAAGAACATGAACTAGTTAATCTGCATGACGAAATGTCTTTCTTGAACACATTACAAAGTAGCAGGGATATTAGTAACCACAATTTAAAAATATATAGAGGCTGATACAAGAATCATTTTAGTGATTTTCAGCCTTACCTTTTCACCTCTATTTCACCCACTGCAAACAAGGAATTAGAGAATATATTTTTATCATTATTCCATGCAGAAACTAATTTAAAATGTTGTTTTTTTCCCCCATTCTTATATACTTACCATGACAGTGTGTCAAAGTCTTTTCATAAATCTCTTTAGAAACAAGATGTGATTTTTGCTTTGCTTTTCCAGAATCCAGTGCTTTATCTTGATCAGTTTTCCCTAACATTTCAGATTTTTTCAGTTTGGAATTCATGGAAGCATTAAGGTTATCAAGAGCTCTGAGCTTCCTTTCAGAAAAACCTCCCTGGAAAAAGTTACCTGTATTTACTGTCATATTCTTAGAACAATCTACAGGTAAGGATTCTGAAATTTCTAATTTTTGTGCCATGGGTTTTAACTTGTTCATAAAGGAATCCGTCTCATGAGAGACTTCCTGGTCATCCAAAAAATTCAGCTGTCCCTGATCAATATGTCTGAAATAACTCTTCTTTTGTCTGCTCTCCGTAATACCAGAACTAAGGCTCCCTTTTTCTTCTATTTGTTTATCACAAGAATTACTAATGTTAGATTCTTTATGTGCAGTTGGTGAGGAATCTATTCTCTTTAATGTATCAGCATTGTTACCAGCATTTTGTGTGGAGGCTTTAGCTTGTAGTATATTCATAGCCGTATTATTATTCCGAGCAACTAAAGCTCCTTGAGATTGCTGAGTTTCAGTTATTTTAATTCCATGAACAGCCCGTGTGCATAATGCATCCTTACTTTTTAGTTCTTCACTTTTGCAAAGTGAGAAGGTAGTAAGATCTTCAGTTGGTATTACATATGCTTTACAGGTAGCCTTTGCCAATGTATGTTTTAATCTGCCCGGTGAAAAATTACCACTCTTTTGATCTACTTTTTGAGTAATTTTATTAACACTGTCATTTTCAGTTTTTCTTTGTCTGTAACCACCTTTTTTGTTGCATTTGCTCTTTATAATGTTCTTCTGGTCTTGTTTTCTCTTGCTGTCCTGTTGGCACATGTCTCTTTGAGACTTTTTTGAACCATATTCTTCATACTTCCCATTATCTGCTTTACAGTATCTGGCTGTGTTCATTTTAGAAATGTTTTGAAAGGTTTTCCTGTTTCTTTGTGTTCTGACACATTTCTTGTTTTCATGTAGAAAGTCCTGCTGTAAAGGTGGTACAGTAGAGGTGTTATCCTGGAACACCAAACTTTCCGCACAACAAACTTGAAGTGGGATCTCATTACTAGGTATGTTTGAGTCTGCTTTAATTATTTTTTTTTCCACATCTTCCAGTGTTTCAGAGGAATCTCCTTTGTTTGCTTCTTGTTCTTGATGCACTAGACTAACTAGATATTTTCTTCTAGTATCTTTATCCTTACTTAGGCAATTTTGGTCTTGATTACGGTCATTGGTGTTCAGTAAGTTCTGTTTCTCCCTAGAATTCTGTGTAGGTAGCTGTTCTGTCTGACTTTGGAATAGCTGAGTTTGTGGGTCAGTAGTTTCTGAAATGTTGTTATTGTCAGTCCTAGCGTGCTTTTCTTCTGTATGAAAATTTGAACTGACTTCAGTCTTGTTTTTAATGTTCTCTTTCTCCCTTTTAGAATATTTTACTTTTCTGAAATTTGCCAATACTTTATCAGAATTGGCATTATTATTTTTATGTAATTTGTCTTTCGATACAACTGTGAGCAGTTCACCTGCATCACTGGCAGTCAACTCCATATCAGCATCATAAACAGTTTCTTCAGATTTAATCCCATCAACAGGAAGCATCTCCTTACATTCCCTGCTAAAATCAAGTTGTGAAGGAGTAATGCGAGACAAATCACTTGGACTTTCCCGCCAATTCACTTCATTGCTGCTGCTGGTGCTACCGCGGTGAAGCAGATTTGAGCTACATTTTTTATCAAAATCTATTATATTAAGTTGTGGTTTTGACCCACAAGGTGTTGCACATTTCTTTCTTTCAGTCACATTTCCACAGAATGGCAATGAACTATCATTATATCGTCTTGTAAACTCCTCAGACTGTCTTAGATGTTGTACATTATTGACAGGAGTTAGGAACACACTATTACTGTTTAGTTCTGTGCAAAACTGATTTTCTGGAAGCAAAAAAAAGAAGACAAATTTTAGCAGCTTGTCAGAATAAGACACCTTACAGAAAGTTGGATGGGAAGCATGGAAAATGACAAACTGCATTCTTTTACAGTGAGGGTGGTGAGGCACTGGAACAGGTTCCTAGTGATGTGGTTGATATTCTGTCTCTGGAGACTTTCAAGGTGAGGCTGGATCAGGCCCTGGACAACCTGATCTAGCTGTGCATGTCCCTGTGCATTGCAGGGGAGTTGCTCTAGATGGCCCTCAGAGGTCCCTTCCAATGCTAAGAATTCTATGATTCTATGAAATAAAAATCTATTTGTTTTCTATGACGTCTGCAGCTATTATTTAGCTATCACAATGCTATTCTGTTCACATTAATTTTGTTGTACTTTCTTATGTGTTATTTAAATTAACACTAGTGTACAAGTTATAGTCGAGACACCTGTGCTTATGGGTGATTAGTGTATTACTAATTAAGGAATCTTACTGTATCTTCTGTATTGCACATCAAATAATGAACTATTTCATACCAACTCTCACCTAGCTCTGAAAAACAGATCATCTGTACAGAAAATACATCTTGCCTCCTAAAAATATAATACTGTCAATGGCTGTTTCCACCAGATCTATTTCATTTAACTTTTGATTACTTTTACCAGAAGGCAATGATGATGCAAACTTGACTTGATCTGAACACATTTCCTTTGACAAAATAGTGGCACTTCTAAAAGAATTTGCTATTTCACACACAGAAGGGCTACCTTGCTGTTTTCCAGCAGATGTTGCAAGTAAAGGAAGCTTCGCTGGCAATTCTACAGATCTGAAAAGAGAAAAGTTTACTGTGAGGATTTTATGTTTTATGCCATAATATTCAACTGTTTAAAACATTTCTTTAGTAATACGTAAAAGCAGAAAACAAGAACTCTGCTATGAAATGCACTTCTGCTTCTGTATTAGGGGCAACGGTATTTATGACATTACATCTGCTTTGTGCTGGTGAGATCTCATGTAGAAAGAAGCAAGTTATTCAAACACTTATTTCCTCCCACTATCTCCCTAATCATTACAAGTTGCTGATAGCTTCTGAATTAGATAGAAAACTGTTTCTAGTTACTTCAACAATATCTAGATCATAAAAAGATCGATTGTAAGAAAAAAATCTACACACATTTACCAGCTCCCACATTGAATACAACTTACCTCGCTGACTGACATGTACTCTTCAACTGGTCATCAGTACCGCTACGTGGACTGTCTGACAGAGGAAAGGAACTCTGAAGATTCTTTCAAAAGAAGAACAGTGGGGAAGAAGTATTCTTTTTAAGTCACGTAACTGCATTTCGTCTGATATGTAACTTTCAGATTTTTTGTAAACAAGGTTAAATCCCATATCTTTACTGCCTGTAGCGGTGAAATGCCACTGACTTCACTGGACTAGGGATTCACATCTACTTTAAACAATAGGGGTAGATGTTTTAAAATGCATATATGATTTCAACATTTTTGTCAATTAGATCTTTTGAAAATATTATCCTGGAGCAATGGCACAGATTTTGGTATGGTAATAGTTAAAAAAAAAATCTTACCTCAGAAAGACTGCTTATTTCTATTGCAGTTAAGAGGTTATCATTCAAAAATGCTCCTATTTCTCTAAGTGTTTTATTCTGTATACAAAGGCAAAAAATATATATGTAAATGTATTTTAAATTACTTTTTTTTCTAAGACAGACAAGATATAAAGGTGAATATGTGTTGTAATTTTTCACTCAGCTGAGGACAAACTAAATTTTCAATACCATTTAACACAGAAATGAAGCTGACACTAAAACAGCCACGGTTATACAGATACACTGATGAATAAACTGGTTAGTGTAAAAATTCCTAAGAAAGGAAAATTAAAAAAACCAATGATTTGCTATGAGATGACGGCTTCAAAAATCTGAGATGCAAGGTCTAAAATCACCATTTTGAGGAGCAATATTATGTTTCAATAAAAGATGAAAGCTTGGTTTAGCAGATCTAGGCTTAAACACTATTGGCAGTATACCAAACAGCTTAGTTTTCGACGAAGCAGGATATTATGAAGCTGCAGCTTTTCTACTTCTTTCTGAAGAAAAATCCTCTCATTCTTCAGCTTCCGAGAACTTTCTTTCTCCACGCTCAAAGCCAGAGCTAACGCTTTATTATTTTGTTTCAAAGATACTTTCAACATTGATGAATTATCTATAGGAGACAAAATCATACCGTTTTATTTTCAACAGCTCCAACTCCAGGCCCTCTCTAAATGTACTACCACTACGTAATAATATTTTTATCTCTATTTTTTTTTGGCAGAAGAGTAGCAAAGCCTGACATAAAACTGTTTCTCGTTGGCTGCCATTCTGAAGCCTTCTGTTAGCTTTGAGTCTCATGCAAGGATTCTGCTCTTGTCTGGATTTTAATTATTATTATTTTTTCTTTAAACAAAGATATTTGAAGAAGAATTTTAAATGTATCATTTTAAAATGTGTAGTTTTGTAGGCGTAACAACGATTCCAGCCTTCTAACAACAACGAAACATTACAAATAGGATGTTTAAACATTCTGAGCAAGTATTCTTCGATTCTCTGTGTCTCAATGAAGGATTTGTCATAAATGCCATTTTGCAAATGGGATTTGAACGTGTAATGCTATGATAACTGTGTTGTAAACGGTCAGTGATTTAACTCATTTTGGTACCTCAGGTTTTAGATGCCCAAAATAAATAGAGCATGGATATTAGAAACGCATTTGAGCACTTTTTTTTTTTTTTTAAACACTAGCACACCAAAGAGAAAGCACTGAAACTATAGAGAATTACATAAATAATCAACTTAGGACCGTGTTTTAACCTTCAGACTCTCCTAAAGTACTGAACACGCTGTGTTTTTTAACAGCAGCCATTCAGCAAATCACACTAGCTACAACTGCTCCTCCCTTTGAAGTCATACATTCTGAGTACAGCAAATAGCTTCAGTTTTACTTCAGCGGGACTCACTTATTAATTTAGATTTGATTTTAGATGCCAAAGAAGCATTGAGTTTTGCAGTTTGTAACGCTCTGTCCCTCTTCCTGTGTCCTCTGATGGCATCCGAAGTAAAAACAGATAATTTGGCGGTTGTTTGTTTATCCATCCTCAAAATGAACCTCGTCAGGGGAGTGCACGCTGCCGAGAGGAATCTGCAAATGACACACAGTTTTGCTCACAGATTTTGAACTTAGGCCGCATTATGTCTTAAAGGGGATTTTATCTGTAAAGCTGAGAGAATCGTCCAAGGTTTAAGTCACGTTATCACATTTAACTGACAAATACGAAGACTAGAAGGATGGCACATTTTACTCCTATACATTCCATCGAGTTACCCATCCAGATCTACCCTTAGAAGTGAACAGGGGGAAAAAGAAAGAAAGGAAAGGCGAAAGTTTACGTCACTTGACAATGTAAGCGAACCAGCTTTGTCAGGAAGAATTTTAAAAGGAAGTTTTTTTCAAAGAAACCGCGTTACGGATGTTAAATCCTGAAGTGCACTGCTGCGCAGCCCGTTGGAGCAGCGACCGACGCCCTACGAGCCGCTCCGAGGAGCCGCGTCCCGCCGCCGCCAGGGGGCAGCGCTCCCGCCTTTCCTCAGGGGCCGCCAGCGGCTGCGCGTGCCCAACGGCCGCCGGCGGGTAACCCGCGCGCCCGCCTCGCATTGCTTTTTGTGAGCAAGTCCCACTGGGTTAAAAGCAGAAATCCATCTAATTCCTTGCCAGCGGAGACTTAGGTTTCTTTTTCTCTGCTCTTCAGCTAGGAAGCAATAGAGGAAGCGACAACCAAGCCATCAAGGCAGCTATCAAAACCGCATCGGTAAATTTGCAAACAAAAGATGACAGCAAGCATGCACGCTGCCTGCGCGTGTAGGAGTGCGCTGGGTTAGGATCGGAGCAAGGCCGATCTCAGCCGTTTCAGGGAGTTAGGTTTGGCAGATGCGAGGACGTGCTTTAGCCCAGCAAAAGGCTCTCCTCCAAAGTCTGCTCTGACCCCAAAGCACAGCGCACTGGTTACTACAGTTGGCCCAAGGATCAGCACGTACACAGTAAACAGCTTTGTGAAAACGTGGAGAAAAAAAGGTCACTGCTTCAATGCACTTGAAGATTTATGGAGATCTGGAAGCTGGAAATAGTAATAATAATAATAATACCATGTATTTTTTTTCCCTAATTTCCATATGATATTTGGTGCAATCTCTCAGCGTGGTCCTGAAGCTGCATAACCTCGTGCTTTTGTGCAATCCCTTTAAAACACAGATTTGACCCCGCAGACCTCATATAGCTGTGGTACATTTCCCCTCACAAGGCAGCTCTGAGCGTCTGCGGCCCCTGTAAAGTTCTGAACAAATAACAGAATCACCTCACGAGGCCGTAACAACAGAAAGGCAGCGGAGTTGCTGTGACTCACCACCCTCTGCTTCCCAGCAGGCAGCGTTCTCGTCCAGGTACAGTCGCGGTGTTTCATTGCCTTCAGTTTTATGGCAGCCCCAGCTCCTGAAGGGGCAATCACCAATCCGCCTCCAGCTAATGTTTGTGTCGCAACTGCTGATGTTAAACGAAACAAAGCACCAAGTGCTGCGCTCCCACCTGCGCTGCTGCTTTCCTTTGCATTCTGCTGAGGAACTTCTCCCATTTCACATGTGAAAATCCTCAGTTAGTGGTCGGAGAGCCTAAAGGGCTGCCAGGCTCCACCCCCCGCATGCCTTAAATACAGCAGAAGTCGTGTTTGCAACCACCTGGGATCCCATCATTAGCCTTTAAATTGAGTAGAGACCAGAGGGAGTGAGGAAAAGGCAGAGGTGGGCAGACCTGTTGTAACAGCTCCAAAAGCTTTAAAAAAGATGGGTACAGTCCTGCATGCACAGTGTGGAGCTGTGTTCTTGGTGGGCATCGGATTCCAATTAGAAGAGTTGTTAATGTTTCAGGTTTTATCTCTTCCCTACATGTACGGGCAACTCAAGTACTTTCCAGAAAGTCTGTGGAAACCAGCAGTTTGGCATTGTTACATTTTGTACAATTATTAGTTTGGCATTTACAAGTATCAGGCTCTCACTGTGTGCTGTAGCAGGGAGTAAGGTCTTCTTGTTGTTTTGGAGGGAACTTCTGGTTTGTTTCTGGTTTGTTTTGGGAAACAAGGATACATGGCAGAGCGAGGTTTCATGTTTATGGATGTTTTTTATAAGGAGGCCGAGATGAGAGCACGAGAACCTGACGCTTTGTGTGTGTTTATGCAGCACTTGGGTCAGCAGGCAGCTGCACCGCAGCCATAAACCGCTCCTGGGAGTTGTTATGCATAGGGGTGCACAGGAAGCAACTAGCAGTCTGCACTGTCCAGGGTATTTTAAATATATTAAAGCATTACTAACGTGCTCTAAGATTAAAAAAAAAAAAAAGAAAGAAAGCAAATGAAAAAAGGCTTCTGCCTTATAGAGCAGCCGAGTTTATGCACGTCCGCCTCCCTTATGCACTGAAGCCGCTCCCCGCTGCTCCCCGCGGGCTCGGGTCGGGGCTGCTGGCGGTGACCCGGCCGGGAGGTGCAGCGGCGGCTCGGCTCGGCTCGGTTCGCACGCCCCCGGCCCGGCCCTTCCTGCCGCCATCTTGAGGAGCCGAGGAGCCCGGAGGCGCCCGGCCCGCTCCTGCCGCGGGGAGGCGGCGGCGCAGGTAACGCGCGATGGCGACCGCCTTCCCGGCGTGTGCGCGCCCGCGGAGGGCTGGGCGGGCTGTGCCTCTGCCGCGGAGCGGCTCCAGCGACAGGAGGGAGCGCTCGGGCCTGCGCGGGGCGGCTGTCCGACAGTTCCTAGGATGCATTTTGTCACCGTCCTTCCAGCGCAGCGCGCCTTTCACACGTACTAACCACAAATCTGCCTCTCCGTACGCCTCGAAAGAGTAACTCCGTGTTTTCCAGCAAAATAAATCTCATCGTTTTTTATAGTGAAGGTGTAAACATTGTTTCGAATTTGGCGATTTGCGCTGATACATTTTAAAAGCTGATTTACAATACTATGTAACAGACATGTAAGAGCTGAGCTAACACCTAGATCTGTGTGTAACGTTTCGGTTTTAGCATTAGAGTGACTCTTCTTTGTACCTGTTACGGTGTGGAATAGCTCGTAATTAACGTTCTCATTTGCAGATGCAATGGAAGAGGGCAAGGCGGCAGAGGAGCAGGGTATCCTACGGCTGAACGTGCGAGGATGTCTGTACAGCGCCAGGCGCCAGTCTCTGTGCCGCTTTAAGGACTCGATGCTAGCTTCTATGTTTAGTGGACGCTTTCCTCTACAAATGGATGAGTCTGGTAAATACGTTAAAGCTGCACCTAAAACATTCTGCCTTGGGAGCTCTGTGGCAAATATTTTACATAACCATTTTATTGTGTCTCTCTTCTTCCAATTTGCTGAGCATCAGTTGGCTTCCTGGATACCAGGATGTAAAACAATTACACGTGCATGACTTAGGAGTAATTCATCAGAATTCCACAGAAGTGTTCCTGTTTGCAAACACACGTTTGTACAGTGCTTAGCCTTGCTGTGTTGCAGTCAAAATTGCCAAATACACTACTACAGTATGAGTGTTAAGTCAGGTCCTGTTTATGCCTTCCTATGTTCTCCCAAGGCATCTGGCTCCATCTCTTCATTATGCAAGGAGACTAGGGTTTTATCTTTCTTTCAGAATGCCTCAGTATCCAGTGAAGACTGCATTTTTGACCAGCATGGTTTGATATGAAAGCTTGAATACAACTATTCATGAGTCAGATTTCACCCATTTGTGACTTGGAAGTACTGCCAAAGTATGCCCAGTTCTAAAACTATGGTGGACAGACAGTAGTGAGTTCTTGTTGTTCACTTCTGGCAGTTTAAAATATCTGAAATGTTTACAACTTTTTACATGCAGGGTTTTGCTATCATCCTTCAGCTGCACTGAACACCGTATTATATACAGCAATGTACAGTTTGAGTGGTGATTTTGTGTGGTCATTGAGCCCAGCATCAAAAGAGAGAGAAAGAAAGAAACAAAACTGTAAAACTTATGCAAGATCCAGAGAAGTTGAGACTGGATACATACAAAAGCTGGTGCTACTTTTTGCACCTTTAACTCCTAGATCCAAAATTGAAAAAAAAAACCTCTCCAATAGCAAAAAATAAAATAAAATGCAAACATTCTAGAAATGCTTCTAAAACAAGATTTTAGCATTTTAAGCACTTAAGTGCAGTATAGCTGAGATTTTATAATGGCATGGTCCTGTGCATATTAGTGATGTTGCTGACATTCCAAACAAGCAAAAAATTCTTCACTATGAATTTAATCTTCAAATAACCAGTATTCCAGGGGAAAAACAAGTAGCAGTTTTAAAATAATGGAATCTTAGTTACTTCTCCTAGGTAAGTAAATCTAATGAAGTTATATACAAAAGCTCTACTTGATGACTTGGTAGAATGTGAGAAATCTTTATTCACTTGTTGGAAACAGTATCTTAAGTTCATCATGTATGTTTTCAGGGGCCTGTCTGATTGATCGAGACGGAAGCTTGTTTAAATATCTTTTGGATTATCTTCATGGAGAAGTTCGGATTCCTGAAGACAAACAGATTCGAATTGCATTGCAGGAGGAAGCAGATTATTTTGGCATCCCTTATCCGTACAGTCTGTCTGACCATTTGGCCAATGAAATGGAGACATATTCTTTAAGGTCAAATGTAGAGCTTAAGAAGGTCTGTAAATTTCTCATATTTTTAAAGATATACTCTTTTAAAGATGTACCACACCATTCATTAGCAGCAGATACTAAAACTACGTAGGTGCAAAAGTTAGCACTTTTTTATCACCACTTCAAACCATTGAGAATTTTAGGATAAGAAAGTCTAGAATTGATAACACAGTCACAGTCATCAAGTACGTCAGCTTTTCTACCATTGCAATACAGCAAGTTTAAAGTTGACTCTTTTACATGTAAGTCTGCTTTGAAAACTTGTGTAGTAGGAAAGATGTATAGTTCTCTACAGTTCTCTATTTTAGACTCTCCCTTATTCATCTCCTTTTGAAAAGCGTAAAGCAATTCTAGACTTATAAGTTGTTGTTGTTGTCGTTTTTTCAAATTAGGGGTTTGCCCCATCTTCAGGTATTCCTGTTTCCTTTCTGTGAATTTCTCCTACTTCATTATCATCCAATAAGATATACTGCTCACAGTATTCTGGATAAAATATATCCTTGATATACTTAAAAGAGGTCGCCAGTACAGTTAAGAAAATTTCAGAATGAAAGCTTATAAAACCAAACTTGATGATTATTAATATTTTTACTTTGTTTGTTTGTTTCGTTTATTATTATTTTTTCCCAGGCTTTGTTAGATTTCTGCGATTCTTATGATTTAGTCTGCACCAAGCCTACAGTTTGGGTCCTGCACTATCTCAGCACTTCTGGGGCAAGCTGTGAAAGTAAAATTATTGGTGTGTATGCCACAAGGGCTGATGGGACTGATGCAATTAATAAGGAGCTAGGAACAAAAATTCATAGTAAAAACATCTACAAAAGGTAAGCTGACTTTCAAACTCATGAAAGTACTATTAAGAGACTATGAACACTTACATACCATAGTAATACCTAAATATTACTTTATGTAGCTAATATAGCATTATTATACTATAAACCAGTGGCAGGAATGAGATTATTTTCTGCTTTGAAAACACCCAGCTAATATAATATTCACATTTAACAAAATAAAGACTAAGCACAAAGGACAAGAATTCAAGAGAGTCCACAGAAGGTCACTAGCACACAATTGCTCTGAGATCTCAGTTGCTATTTTTAAAATGTCTCAACCATTTAAAATTACATTATAATTTAGGATGATATTTACATCAAGTATTATCAGTGATATTTACACCAAGAATTATCATTGAATCCTGAAAAAGTCCCCCAAAATATTCACAGAGCTGGTAGTGATTAATGCGATTCTATTTTGCAGCTGCTATGACAGCAGAAGGAAATATTTAACACAGAAAAGAACTGAAAATGAAGTTATTGTAATTCTTTAAGGGACGTGTACACTTCAACAAATATTAATGCATTTTTACAGTAGTAATTTTAAGATATTAGTAGACCTGCACTTCCAAGTGTCTGGAGGGAATTTGTCTTTCCCTTGGTCCCGCAGTACAGAGTCAAAAATGTAATTCATTATATACCTTCTGAAAAATGATTAAGATAGAGCTTTTGGTATTGCATCATATTTATAATTAAGATGCATATTCTCCTGAATTTAGTCTGGGAAAATTAATATATATTCTGAGATGTTCGGGTACATAGTAATTCAGGCATCTGTACTCCTACTGTGTGTTCCCTTTGAAAATATGATTCATATTTAGAAGAATAAATTTTACACCATGAGTTCTGTAATTATTTTTTCATGAACATCATTCTCTCCCAGGTACCTTTTCCAGATCTAGGTGTTCACAGGAAAGCAGATAATAGGAGAGTGGCTATTTGGAACTCTTACAGAAATGACAATGAAATTGAAGTAACATTTTCTTACCCACTTTACAAAACACTGACTACCAAGTCCCTTCATAGCTGGAATTTGGTAAAGGAATAATAGCTATCATAGCTGTAACACTGTTTCAACAGTGTTACATTTTTAGGGACCTAGGTAGATTTACCATGTAACTGTTACCTCAAAAACAATATTTCTAGAGAAGCTGGAAATAATATCCAATACATCTGGAGCTACTACTCTGAAGCTGAACTGAAAAAGATGATGGATGCTTTTGGCACCTGGGAAGGAAGAGGTAGAGTATTAATTTTTTGCTTATTGCTTAGCATTTTTCTACAGAAAATAATAATTTGCCAAATAGTTATATAATAATAAAATCTGTGGATGTTTTCACTAATTCAGTATGTAACGTAAAAACTCCAATAGAGTGGTTATTTGAAGGGAAAACAAAAAAAGTCTTTGACTGATGTTCTAGCGAGCTGAAGTGAGCTAACATACAAGAATAGATGCAGTGAGAGCCATCGCATGCAAGAGGTGATAGAGACCCTGAGCACTCTAATGTAAATCCTAGAGGCATGCTGGTTGTAAGCACAGGTACATGTCAGCATAGTTTCAAAGCTGAAATTCTAAGTAATAAAATACATGCACTCATTTAGCCAGGTGAAAATACACACAATACTGTGTTCTCTCAGCTCAGTGATATAATGTCCCTTTGAAATGCAGGTGTCAGCTACTGGAGAGTGCCCCAGGAGCAGATTGAATGCTGGACTCTTGAAGAGCGCTCTTTGAAAAGCAGTTTGCATCATATGCCTCCAGTTCATAAAAGGTACATTGACATGCACAGGCTTAGCATGAAATGGAAAACAGCACAAGGATTTGTGTGTGTGTGTGTGTGTGCATGCATGATTTCAGGTTCTTTGAATAGTTATGAAAGTTTTCTTAGTTGTCCCTATTATAAACATTTTCATGTAATAGCTTATATTCACTGAGAGCTTATATGCAGAACTGACCTTGCTATAAATAAATTATCTTTTCCAGGCTGCTGAAATTCTATTCTACTTCTTCAGCCTTTAAAGCATCATTTAAGAGTGGAAAGGAGTCATTTCAAAAAGTAAAGAACATTATTAGCTAAATTGACTGATTAAAGAAACTTGCAAACTTTAAAAGTGATTTTTAAGTGATTTTCACATTTCTAAGATGCTCTACTTTTACACTAGAATATTTTCTTTTCAGTTTTATGGTCATACTTCTGACAACACTTCCGTTCTCAATACATTACCTAAAAGCAGCATTCACAGATGCATCTACACAGTTACCTGAGCCACTCCACAGCCACTTTACTGCTACCTAGGGAGCAGGATCCTGCTCACCTTATCTCTGGCCATGCTGTCACTTCAGCAGCAGCCACAGAGCCATGTCAGCACTGTGATCCAACTGAAAATCTCCATCTCCCCATCATTTTGGGATACTGTAT
Source organism: Aquila spilogaster (assembly GCA_024606505.1). NCBI lineage: Eukaryota > Metazoa > Chordata > Aves > Accipitriformes > Accipitridae > Aquila > Aquila spilogaster. Next base: position 29,102,605 of record JANHGO010000071.1, on the reverse strand, counting down.
TCTTTGCTTTTCATAGCTTATAAAGGAAAACACGTGACCACTGGACTGACTGCCAAACACATGTATTCCTAAATGCTCCACTACTACCTTTGCCTTTTTATCTCCCATTTCTCTGCTTCTCTATTTTTCTGTACCCAAAAAGCTGTATTAATTAGCTGCAGTAATCCTGGTGAAAGCATACACCATCTTGAAATATTATTGTAAATTAATCTAGTTACTGATTACATTTTACCTGTACTACACTGCAGCTGTTAAAACACCGAGTCTTTGAATGCTTAAGTTTTCCTTTTTGTTTTGGTGGTTCTTTTGGTCTAGGATGCACAGATGTCAAGAATACATTCTTTCCTTAGAACTCTGAGGAAAGCCTTCCTAGATTCATTACAAGCACTTGGTTATTTGCAGGCTTTCTGCTTGAAGTGTCACCACATACCACTTTTACAAGAGTAACGGTAACAAATATTACACTTTTATGGGTTTTTTTGCTGTCTTGGTAGGGATTCCTGCAGCATTCACAGATCTTTTGAAATCCAAAATGCAAGCATCCTGAAGAATGTCAGTGCTGTAGTAGTGTGCCTTACCCTGTTCTTTAATGGTTCTCAGAGTTACTTAAAAATTACTCTCTACTTTTGAAAGCTAGAGTTGCCATGAGACTCCACAGGCTTTCTTACATAGATTTTTTTAAAATCATTTTTGTTGGAAAAATGAGTTATCTTTAATCCTTTATATTGGAAAGGGAGAAAGGGATATTCTTCTTTTCTCAAATTACAAAATGTGGAATTCTAAATCTTTTGTTTCTGTGCAGCTGGGTCTTGAGATTTTCGTAGATAACTTAAAACATATCAGATCAATTTTTACTGAATTTTCTATCTGATGAAATCTGTAGTACTTTAATATTTTCTTTCTGTAACTCCTCCTGCCTTCTCCCTCATTCATTTTCACATAGCAGTTTGTGCACAATTTCTTACCAGTTTTAGTGTGCAAAATGACTTACAGAGGTAGAGGAGACTGCTGGTACTACTGATGCAAAGGCAAGCCTGACTGCTCTGATGAGCAGTTAAGAACAATAAGCGATACTGTAACCAGCAAAAGTTAATAGAACTTCAGATTTGTGCACTGTTGATTTTGTAATTATAAGAAAAATAACTAAAATACACAGTCTGTTTCTTCAACTAAGATCCTTTGTTTTACAGACGCTTAATTGATATCTCCGAAGCGGAAGACTATATACCATGCAAAGTGGGTCCCAAGCCAATTAGATTCTCAGGTCCTTCAACAAGTACACACATCAAAGTCAAGAATTCAGCTTCATTAAAGGTAGCTGCTTGCAATGCTTCACATTCTGCAGTAGCTCTTAAACGACCAAATAGTGAAAGTTTGATACTGCACAAAGCAGCCTCTAAAACTGTGTCCACAACATGCATGCCAGAGCCCAGCAACTCCCAGGTGCTCCATGGAAAGCAGAGTGCTGATGACAAAGCATCGTGTCAAATGACTTTCGAGATCTCAGTGTCTACAAAGCCTGTAAGCAGCCGTGTAGTAAAGCTGAAGCGGACTCCACTTTTTCTTGTGACACCATCTCAGTCATCATCTGTGTCCAGTAAAACAAGTGAACAGGTCAACGCTGCTGCTGAAATTCCTACTACTTCTAAGGTACTAAACAAGAAAGAACCAGCTGTGTTAGCAGAGAGTATTAAGCTTAAGATTAATGAAGTGGATGGATAATGTCGGACTCAGCCTGATAGGCTGTGTAGCTTGGGAACATCTGGCCTAAGAAGAGCTCATTATCTCATGTCATTTATTGAAGGATTTGGTAGAAAATCATGGTGAAAAAGTTAGTGGAGAGCACAGGGAGAAATGAAGTGTATTTTCTGATTTTATTTCTAAGTGTTTTTTAGAAGAAATGGAAGAAACATGGCTTAAAAAATCCCTCAAACACACAGCATGTTTAATATTATGGTGTCTCATTTTTGTGTCAGGCTGTACTGCTGACCTTCTCAAGGCAATATGTTCACAGCACAGAAGATGACAAGATTATCAAATTTAATTACAGTTAATACCCTTAATCCATATTTTGAGTAGGGGAAAAATAGTAACAATGAGTACCAGTTATTAGATTCAAGTTTGTCATAAGTGTGCAATATACTGAGTACTGTAAAGGTTTTAATTTTTTTTAAGTTGAATGCACAATTACTGGTACTTTCAGTGAGGAGAAGTTGCCATTTTATTATTAATAGCAATTAAAGGGACCATCTTTACATGTACACAGAGAATTGATAAACACAGGGAAGGAAGAGCATGGCTAGGGAGCAATAAGGCAGTTTTTCCTTAGACCTGAGACATGCGTACACTAGTTTCCTACTGGGATGCCATGTGCCACTAGAGCAAGGCTGCTGCAGACAGTGGTGCAGCTTTCATATTCTGTGTTACTCTCCTGCGGGACTTCTTGTCCTCACTTGTACTAGGGTGCAACGATACTGAAGAGCTCCTGTATGTTTCTATCAGCAAAGGACAGCAGCATTTGGCTCACCTTTTAAAAAGTCCTTTTCGTTGTTTAAACCAATGCTGTTCAAGTTTCCCAAATTTGGCTTCATTTTGTGCAATTGTTTGCTTATGGTTGGGTATTGTTTTGTTGCTGATGCTTTTGCAACACAGTAAATACAGCTGGCCTTAAATATTGAAAGTCCTATCCCATTGTCAAAATGAAATGTTCTTAAGATTTGCTTCAAGTCTTTTATTTTCTATGTTGTTTAGAAGAAACCACATTTTTAGGCTTTGCATCATAACTATAAGGACTTGAAATTTCATTTGCAAAGTAAAAAAGAGAAACAACAATTTTTCATGTACTAACATATTCTTTAAGGAGATATTTTGCCATGAATTATAGTTACTATGAAGGTGATCAATATTGTAATTTTCTGCTATTCACATGTATATTGAAGACTAGCCTACCTTTAAAATCTTTTAAACTACTGTAATAAGCCTAAAAAGCCACAGTGCCAAGGCTCTCCCTGCCTGTCCCACAGAAGAGATTCACTTAATATCAGAAGAAGCAAAAATCAAGGCAGGTACTAACAACGTAACTTGTTCTTTGAGCGTGCAATTCATCATTGACACTATGTATACCAAACAGTCTGAAAAGCAGTTTTTAAATAACTATCTTAAGTGTGACTTTTATTTCAGTACTCACTGAATAGCTGAGCCCTCTACTGTATACCTTTAGCTCCTTTAGCAAGGCTTCCTCTTCAGCTTTTGATCAATTTGTAGGCTTCTCTCAACATCATACAAAAGCTCACAAGTACGGATTCTTGCAGATGTGTAAGAACAAGACTGATCTTGTTGGACTTCCTAAGCCTGTGCTAGTTCAGGGTTTGTTTAATTGTTCAGGTGGTATGTAGCATTCATATCATTTGCATTCCAGTGACTTCCAGAGTCTCATCTTTGTCCTAGACGCATTGGATTGCGGTTAAAAAATGAAAATTAAAAAATCACTCCCTTTAATTTCAGCAGATGAAATAGTGAATGAAAGTGGCTGTGGTGGGGAGGTAGAGCAAGTTTTTTACTTTTTTAGAGACTTGATTTCTTGACTGGATGCAATGTAAACATGGCTTTTTAAGTGAGCACTTCTGCCTTTTTATTTTAATCTCTGAAGCTTACTAACAGTTTGTTGTAATGGACAGACTGATGTTAAACAGCGTTATAACAGCTGAACCTTCAAGGTGACTGTATTAAAGCTTTGTCTATATCCACCAAAAGCCTTTTAAAGTGTATAGTTAAACAACATTTAATCTTCTGTCTGGGGGGCAGATAGCTGAAAACAAACTTGCCTGTCCAAGGATTTGTCATCTCTTAACCCAGCTAACAGACTGTTTTTTTTTTTGAGGCCTGGAACAAAGAGCAGAAATCCTGCAAGTCTGAGTTTCCTGGAAAGGTTAACCTCCTCAAATCTGAATGATCCCAAGTTTCTTTGAAGTCCACAATTTTCTTAATGTTGCACTTATGCAACTCAGAGAGTTACTAGCCAGTATAGTCAACTGAAGTGATAATGGCTTGTTTTGCACCTTTGTACAATTGCCACTCGTTATAGACCATATTTAGAAAGTTTCTTCACCCTAGTAATTTAATAGCTGCACTCTAAAGAATAACACGCATCACACCAGTGAACTTTGATGCTTTTGTTTCCCCTCACAAACACAGCCAATTTTCCAGTTGTTTAGTCCTCACTTTCACACTATTGTTTTTCCAAACCATCCATAATATGGCATTATGTAGAAAAATATCACTCCAATTTAATTTCTAGAAGATTAGGTGCCTATTATCACCAGGATGTGTTCCAAATAGATGTAATTCTATCTGTATGCTTCAGAGTACAGAGAACTCATACTTGCTGTAACCAAACAGACATTATTTCACCTGTTAGGGGCACATGTTAACACTGATTCTCAGGGAGACTTTTCATCAGGCTTGTTTTCAGCTAAAGAGCCATGGAAACACAATGCAATTAAATGAGCTTCTGTGAACTAGGCATTAATTCAGAGATGCTTCTCTATGAAATACAGCTCAGGTTACTTCCAAGTAATACAACTGATGATTCTCTCAAGACAGTACTGACTGTTTGCACACTGACTGCTCTTAATGAAGCTACCTCTTTCCTTCTTTCATGCTGTTCATTCACTCTTTTAAACCCACTTAAAATTTTTTTAGATAATAAACATTATGAAGTACAAATCTTACTATGGTCAGAAGGAAATGCCAACATTATCCAGGAGGTAAGAAGATTTTGTCTGTTTAATTCTCAATCGATGAAGGACAAGTTCTCGTTTGGCAACAATGGGAGGTCAGTTGCACCATCAGAAACTTCAGAGTGAAGCGGTCTATACTGTAGCTGCAGTTAAAGAGCGAAAGTGTGGCTAGAAGCAAAGCTCTATAAATGTGTGGTGGTAAAGCCCCCAGAAGATCTAGATTCATTTTGGGCAACAGCTTTTAGCAAAATGTCAAGCAGCAGAAACAGGCACAGCTGATGTTACAGACCTTTGCTCTTATTCTGAGTTTCTGAGTACTTCCTACAGAATTTTATTCTTGAAAAAAAAAGAAAAGAAAAAATCTGCCTGCTTATACCAGCATTTATCACTTAGCTGAGTAATACTGAGTAATGCAAATTCACCAGGCCACATGCATCAGTAATTTGACCATTTTCAAATGCCCCTTTCCTATATGCATCTTTTAGCTCATTGTAGTTTCTGGTACAACATCCATGAACATTTCAGCACAGTTTGCTAGTTGTTTGCTATACTAAAACAGCTGTATAATCCCAAATTTCTGGCAAATTTCTGTTACGTACTCAGGTAGATAACTGGCAATGGTTCTAGAGCATGTGGCCTCTGGAGCCCATCATATCTCTATTGCAGTGGTAAGTACATCAAAGTTAAAGGTACAGCTGATTTATAAATTCTTGATACATCTCAGTTGCTACATGGGGAAACACTCACCATAGGAAATGCCATTCATCCAATATCAGACCAGGTTGCTTTCCTACAACAGCAGGATCCAAGAAAGTGGTATACAAACTAGAGTACAAACTTATCCTTTCCAAAATTATTAGTTTAAGTTATAGAGCAACACTTCCAATGACTTTAAGTCACTAAAAAAAAAACTTTTTTCAAACATCTTAAAATGTTTTGAAGTTTTGCTTAACATAGCTTGGCTACGTTGAATTACGTTATCTTTCTAGTTTTCCAGCCACATATCTGGTCCTTTGTTTTGCTGAGTTCTAGCGTTAATCTCAATTTGATTGTACACAAAAGATAAAAAGATTGAACCTGTTTTAAAATACCAGGCCTTAGGGTGTGTTTCCATTTTCAAAAGACTGTACAAAACACAGTGGGAATTCCATGTTTCAGTGATACCAAACAACTGTATTTGCTTTGCAAACTAGGGGAACCATTTTTCTCTAAGAAGACTTGCTGTCCTTAAAGCCAAGGCTTATCCAGCCCTTAATTCTCTCACTGACCCCTGTATAAAACCTGTATGTTAAAATTATCACACACAGCTACATCTGTAATTTGAAGATAGAAAGTTCTGTTAAAGGTAAGTCCAAGATTAATTAATAGTAAGTACAGCAAGCAGTAAAACACTCCAAGAAAATGGCAAATAAAATTCTAGCAGAAACATAAAAAGATAAAGGGATACCATTCTGACACAGCTATGTTTCAGAGCCAGCCACGTAACACTGTTAAAATGTGTACTGCAATACTAAAGCATATTTGCTGTGTCAGGACTGCAGAGTTCCCAGAACCAGCCAAGTCTATACTTTTATCTCTCATCAAAGAATATGCATTTGTGTCACAGTCTGAAGATAAATGCTGCCTCTCACCTGTTAGTCCTGGATCTGTCATGCACTAAGCCTCCAGCACAGCAAAGAGAAGCTGGTATTGAAGAACACAAGGTCGTCCTGTTGTGCTGAGTTATGATTTATGTTACAGAGTTGATTTGTTTTGAGGAAGCCTGCTTGTAAGGAAGCTGACTTGTGGAATAAAATAACTTCCAATAATCCTGTTACATAGAAAAGCTATAACGAGGGAGTAAAAGTCATCATAGATACATCAGATATCTTTAGGAGGGGGTACAAGAAGAGATATAAGTAACTTTCAGAAATTGTGTAAAGGAAATATAATGCTGTTCTGGTGTAATACCCATACAGATATTGTAATTACATCTCTGTCTGTGAGGTTACAAGCCAAACTGTATTGCAGAAGACAAATTTTGAAAATATACTTTTCTGATGGGTGTGCACAACACAGAGATTCTGGAATTTCAGCTCCATTTACATAAAACGTTCAACCTGAAAGCTTGATAGGTAATTAATCCAAATAGGAGAAGGGTTTGCAATGTTAAAAAAGCCAGTGTTTACCTATGAATATTTTATCACCGCTATTGCAGAAGAAGATAAGCTATTTGCCTTGTAAAACCAGGTTTTAACACCATTCACATGTACAAAACTATACAGATAACAATAAAAAATAATCAAAATCATCCACAGGGAATGCACCTCACTTTATACTTTGAGATTATTTTCTGAAGGTACACAGGAGAAGTGGAATTCAGTACAAAGAAAGCTAACGTAAATTAGGCAGAGGAAACTGGTAAAAAGCAATAACTAACAATAAACATTTAAAGTGTGCTACTCTTACTGACCTCAGTGGGAAACAGACCCTTTTACACTTCTCTGATTCTGACCCCCTGGCCTCTAGTTCACTTGATGTCAGGTCTGGATTCTGACATCTTAGTATTTTCGACAATAACTTTCAATATAGGTTTGTCCAAGATCAACTCTTCGTGGGAAGGTGCTGTTCTGTGCATTTGTGGCATTGGAATTTAGCCAAAAGCAAAAGCCTGGTCCGAGCCAAAGTCAAACCAAAAGCCTCCCACTGACACCAGATGAATTAAGCAAATATAATTTGAATGCAACCACAACTGGTAAGGCACTGCGAGGCAGCAACACCAGAATATTTTAGAAAGAAGATTTTAATTTTTTTTGGAAGAAACAAGTTTTCTGAAATACATAATCAGAACATTAACACTAAAATTTTTATTTTAATAGAAAACTCAGAAGGATGTACTATCTGCTCAAATATGTACCTCCACATTCTGTCGCATGTTGCTGTAACAAATTTATTAGTCATAGCTCTCATTAAGGACAGATGGTTCCTACAGAAAAAAAATATAGAAAAATAATCTGGATTCAAGTCTAGAACACCTGTGACTTTTCATATGCAAAAAAATAAATCCAACTAGTCATAGAAAAGTGGCTGATAAGGATGGACAATAGGGCTGTGCATCTGAATAGCCATGACTATATATAATCTAAACTTGAATGAAATGAGCATTTTCATAAAAATAGTTTGTCAATGAAAAATACCAATATGGAATACATTTACTACAATTTATAGGAGAGTCTAAAGATCTCTGTTTATGGAATAATAAGCTAAAATCAAATATGCTGCTTTTTGAAATGCTTTTGTATGTAACAGTACTGTGTGCATAGTGTGCATGCATGTGTATGTATGTATGTGTGTGAATACATGCACACACAGATACATGCACAGAAATAAAGAGGAATATAGAGATTCCAGAAAAATTCTACAAGATTATCTGATTTCATTGCAGACCACAACACACAGGTGTCCTGGGATCCTTCTAAACACAGGCTGCTCTAAAGAACAATACTGTTGACTGTATAACCACATATCTACAACAAGCCTTTTGCTATTATGAATTTAATTCCAAGCTTATTTTTCCAATCTAGATTTCATTCTTCTAAGTAGTATATGCTGCTTTGGTAAGATTCTGTACTGCCATGACAAAATAATGTGAACATATTGGGCAAAGCTTTGAAAGTATAATTAATTTTGATAATCAGTAAATAATGAAGATACCAATAAATTTTAAGCAGCAACAGATTTAAAATGACTGTGTTCTGATTTATTTTCTTCGCCAACAAGCATCTTGAGGAAGAAACTAAAATGAGAAGATTTTTCTGCCTGCCTTCACTGTGACATTTTAAGCCACCAAAGTCACAGCTGGCACTGAAAGAACAGTGGTATCAGCTGAGACCTCCATCCTTGCAGGGCACAAATTGCACTGCGACACCCTGCCAACACTGCCTCGGAAAGGCTTGTGATCTGCGGTGTCTGCTGTATGATGCTTTCGTCGGGTCTTTTCCGGATGTGTCACATTCTCTGTGGTCCTTGCAGTTGCAGACTGCTCCTGATTTTTCATAGCTCCTTTATTTTTAGGTCTGAAATTGTTATGCTGCTGTCTTCTGTGTTCCGACCTGGAGCCACTCTTTACATTATTTTGATCTCCCTCATTAGTGGCACCTTGTGGCTTAAGAGATCCATTGAGACGGATGTTTTGGTGCTGTGGGTTGAATCTTCGTCTTTGACTAGAAGGCCCATTCTACCCAGAAAGAAATTGGTTAATTGTTAGGCTATCTGAATTCTTCCAGTAATAAAAGAAATACAGCCATTGGAATTAACAAAAATTGCAGAAAAACATTATCAGTGTAACTAGAGAGAGAAAATAGTATTGAAATAGTTTTGATATAACACAAAAACTGAGCTATGACTAGTATGTTACATCTGAGTAGCCTGTAAACATGTTTCCATATTTCTGTAAATTGTGAATTAAATAGGGACTAAAAGCAAGTACTTGATTTTGCAGTAAAGACTTTCAATAGTGCAAATTTTCCTGATATTTTTGACATCATTTAGTTTAGTTTATAACTGGTTTCTTACCTGCTTATTTGTTGAGATTCCCTGGGGAGACGATTCTGTAGGATTGGAAGAATGATGACTTTGTACTTTAGTGCTGGCTGTTTTATTATCAGAGTTCTTGGCATTACTAGAGGACTTCCGAGTGTGTGTATTTTGTTTGCCAGTTGTTGCATGTGAGGTCAGTGAAGACAGCACCGAACTACATGGTGTTCTTGAGGAATAATTGTTCTTTGGGTGAGAAACTATAAAAATAAAAAAAGTATTCTCTATTACCTGTTAAGTGATCAATATCTGAGGCTGAATTCTTACCCTGCTTACAATTAATTTTTGTAGCATCTTTCAAGTCTTACTTCAGATAATGAAGTAAGCTACATAACCAGGTCAGAATTAAATCATATTGTTTTACTTCTCTGAAACTGCCTCATCATTAAGGGTATCTCTAGACAAAAAGCCCTATGCTGAGGAACTGCACTAAAACTGGAATGAGACTGGCAGAAGGCCAGAACACCCTGGTTCCTGTGGACTCGTGCTTGTGCTGTGGGTTATATTACTTTGTCCATTTGTACTGCAAACGTGAGAAATTATCTTCCTTGGTGCAGCTACCTGAAGGTTGACCAGGATAAGGAGAGCCTAGAGAGCTACCTTGCTAGCTGGAAGACAGTTCAGCTTGTGACTACCCCAGAGGGCTTTTGAGTCTGCAAGTTGGTTTAGTGCTATTTAAGAATAAAAAATGTGCTGTGCAAAGGCTGGAATTGTTTCAAAACCCAAAAAGCAAACAGCTAAAATAGACCCACTGCCTATTTCACTAAACTAGACAACACTGCAGTTCACCAACTTCTTCACCAACAGCGAGTACAAAAGCCCTGCTGACTGTCAGCCCTGGGCTTTAGTTATCCAAGAAAATTTCTCAAAATTCCTGGCACCTACTGGTTTCTTTGTGAACATACAACCAGTTAAGGAAAATCCGTGTGCTATCAGGACTGTCCCCTCACACTGCTGTTCTATGAATAATGCTCCTAATAGGAGTCTTCAGGCAACAAAGGAAGAAACATAGGAAGGAAGAGAATGGTACGCCAGTAACTCTCTACTGCCTGAGGTCAAAGGAAGTTGTGCCTGAATATGCCACACACAAATCTGATTCCAAATCATTCACTGATCATGGAAGCTGAAGAGCTCAGAGCTTGCACTTTACATACATACCAACCACAACACAGTTAATAGCTATGAAAGCTTCTTCAGTATTTTTCAAAAAGGAAAAGATAGTAAAGAGCAACAGGCACTAGACTCTCCAAAGAAATGGTTAAAGATTCTTCTGTACCATGGCTGTTTATCTAACTGGAACTGAATGCAATACACTAGTCCCTTTCATGCAGGCCATGGGAAAATTAGCACTACCAAGGACCATTTAGTTTTCATCTCAGTATATGCCTGCTCTCTACTTCTTCGTACTTTGAAATCAGAAGATTTCTTAAGCAATTCCATATCTGAATGTGAAGTACACCAAACAAATCCTTGATTCCTACCTCTCTGCATTTCCACAAGCTTTCTGAGCTGTCTGCGCCTCAAAAAGGAGCCTGAGGCTACTGAAGTAAAGCTCTTGATCTTAATTTGCGGTTTTGATTTTTCTTATTATGTAATTTCCTTGTTTTCGTCTGGCACAGATGACAAACTAGAAAAAGACACCTGTTCTTTTATCTAGTAGGTACTCCAATTTTTCAGCTTCTAGGACAGAGAATGAAGATGTGGAGTAATTTTAGCAATTGAGCATCATCTGCTGTTTTGTTGGGTGGCTTTTTGAGGCTCCTACTAACTTAAGCTAACATCAGATATTCTCCCACCAGCTGTCTTCACAAAAACAATGCAGTGACCTGCACAAGGAACTGCACTTCCTGTTACAAGGCCTGTAAGGTATGCTGTTACTGAATGCGACTGCTCTCTCCTCCCTAAAACAGACTGTCTTACACAGAAGGCCACATAAAAATCCAGGTGTTTGACATAAAAACATATTCTTAACTGAAAAGATGTACAAAGGTACAAGCCACCAGAAAGCATTCTGGATAAGTGTCAGACCAATTACTTTTGTTCCTCTTTGTCCTTCATTGTGACTTCATGCTCCCAATGCACTCCTGCTCCTCGCGCTGAAACATGCCTACCTTTGCACAGGTGGGGGCTTTGGTTATTGCTGGTGTTAAAGCATTCAATAATGGCTATTTTTTGCTACAGGCCTGGTATCACCTCTGTTTGAAGGGTACTTCAAACTTCTGTTTGAAGGGCACCTCCTAAGTAAGGTGTAGACCTCATTGTAGGATGCTTCAAACAAAAACACTCAAAAAGCTCCTAGTAAAGACATGCCAATAGAATGTAAGTTATCTCTTCTAAGGCCACTAAGAGCAGATCAGAGGTTCTCCAGACACCCAGTGCACTCTCTGTCAGCTGGAAGATGGCACTGCTTCCCTGCTAACAGCTGTTCTTTGAACTTCACTGACTTAATTTCAAAGGGTCTATACTTGAATACGCTTAAGTAATGCTCTGCTAAGATGAGGTATAAATAATTAATTTCCTGAATTAACTGCAGCTGGAAGTTATTTAGGAGAGTAGCTGAATGAGAACAGACTGCAGCATCAACAGCAGCTGTGGTTATATAGTTGGTTAGGATAAGCTATACAGAAGTTTCAATCAGTTAAGCTTCAGGGTTTGAGATAGGTGCAATGAAGTCACTGTAAACAATTAGGTGCATTACTGGGACGTTTACGCTTTCCTTTGGAACATCCCAGGTTGGCAATGGGAGACACGATATGGGCCTAGTGGATCTACAAAGTGTTCTGCAAAAGCAATTCTTACGGTCTAACACATTAAATCAGTTATGCCTCACAGGAGTCAGTTCTTTAGTTGTGCAATCACAAGACTGCATTGACAGACTATGTGATTTTTTTTCTTTTTTTTTTTCCCTGTTTCTAGTAACTCCTTAGAAACACTATTTATTTTCTTCCTAAAATTATTTTCCTTTCACCAAAATGCACTAGTTTGGTAACGTGTTAATAGTTTTTCTCCTGACTGATGGTAGTGATGGAATATCATACAGCAGGGTAACAAGGGGCAAAACACCATAGCATTTACTTTTTTGGGGGGACAAAAGCTTGACAAAGAAGAGAAAGAGTCTATCTCACGTTTTACATAAGGAACATGATATATGGAGCAGAAGATGAATACGAATTTCCAAGCAGAAAGGCAGATGGTTTCATAAAAGTAGTATTCAGGACTACCTTTAGTTCCTGAAAAACCCAGTGAATATTCTTGTACAGCTGGGAACTTGCTTCCTAGCAGGAGATACATGAATTGATCTCATAATACTATGCTCACACAGAGAAGCTTCCAGTTGACTAGTTATTCATAAGTAACTATTGAATTTGAGAGTTCCCTATACAGCTGACTTCCCATTTAGATGGAAAACTCCAACTGACCTCAGTAATATCTGAAAATCTCTGACAAAGAAGGCAACTGCACATGCAGATGGTCTGTGCAACATCTGTATACTGTGTATAGTATGGTGCAAATTGTAAAAGTGATGTGTACATCCTCAACAAATCTCCTGTGTTGACATACCATTTACGTCAGACCTGCTGCACACACATACACTGGCAGTACACAGGCCATTACCTCTGCCCAGCATTTCCTGGACAAGTATTTGGAACACTACGTTCCGAGATTGTAGGTGTGATAAACCACCAACACTTACTCTCTCCACAGAGCTGAATTTGGGTCTTCAGCTGTTCTGTGTCACAGGAAAATCGGGCAGACCTGCCCAGCTCTTCATCATATTTCCGTTCACTTACAAAGTGCTGCAGAAATACAGACAAATTAAGGGTAATTTGCATTCTGATCATAAGACTATATAGATGATATGAGACTAATCAGTACTTATCTTAAGACTATATAGATGGTATAGAGACCAATCAATGCTTAACTTAAGTCCACTTCAAGGCTATGCAATCTCTTGGCACTGTCCTGTTGGCAGGATCTTTATGCAGAATCAAAAATTTTCACATCCTTACCAAAGGACACTTCTCACAGGCCAATGATAGGTGGATCTGTCCTGTATTTTGGAAGTGGGTCACTTCACTGGGGTGTGCGCATTTGATCAACTCAACCTGAAGCTATCAGGTTTACTTGTAAACTGGGTCTTATAAATGATACACAAACAGTAAAACTCTCCACTGCCCCACCTCTAAAGGGATAGCTTACACTTCTCTGATAGCATATCCAGATTGCTCAGAGGCCCTATAATTCTTTAATAAGGTACGACTTCACCACCGAAAGCTAGTTACCCTTTGGTCCACAGGAGGAATAAGCAGCCTGGACATGTTAGCATGATAGCACTTTCTTTGCTTTTGTGCAGACAGCTCACATGCTCAAGCAAAAGTGAATGCCTGACCTTAATTTCAGCCCTGAGTTCAGACAGTTGTGCTTCAGCCATTTGACTGGCTAGGTCCGTCAGCCTCTTCAGTTCTTCAGCTTTCTTCTGCCGAGCAGTCAGGATTTCCACTGCCAAATACCAATAGTCAATAATTAATGCTGTGAAGCTGAATTGATCTGTAATTCATTATTCTTTAGGTATTAACACTGTACCATGAGGGAAACACACACACTCTACACTTGAGCCGGACAGAATATAACGCTGCTTGCACAGACAATCAGTGTATTTAACTGAACTATCTGACATTTGAAAACGATCTCAACATGAGACAGCTGCCAGAAAATCAAAGTTAAACCAATCCTGTTTAGTTTAGACAAACTGTGCTGAGTCTTTCAGTGCCTTATTCTTAAGCACAAATTCAGGCAGCCTTTCACTTAGACATTTTACATTCCATGAGCCAGCAGCCTGTTTCTGAAGAAATGCTCCGTTTTATGCATACAGGGGCTTAGCTTCCCTGAAAATTTGTTCATATTTGGTTTATGTTCAAATCACTGGCACTGCAATTTTGCTTTCAAGTACAGAATATGCACAACTGCCACTCCTAGGGAAAAGCAGTATTACAAACACCACCACTTCTACGGCAAAGCAGTCTTACAAAGGCCAGCAGTCCTTACGAAAAAAATACTAATTATTCACTACTGCCCATATTGTATATTTTGTATAAGGAAGTGATGAATATTTGCACTTTTACAGGAAAAGATTAACCATGAGTCACAAAGCAGGTCCACTTATATTCAGAATAATGTGACATATAACAGTTTTGGTGGAAAACTGCAAATTCTGCTACCTACACGGTGACTGATTCACGGCTGGTGGGATCAACACTTATGGCAGAGAGAAAAGACAGCATCTACATGTAAAACACTAGCAATCATACCCTTTTCAACTGTAGCCTCCTGTCTACAGCTTATGTCTACAGATATGGTAAGTGGGTGGCAGCTGTTGTAAAGTATTGTAAAGGCCAGAAACTTCATTACAGATACTGAGACCTTCCTGCCTTCCTTTGCCATAGAATTCCAGAGCAGTCCTGGCAAGTCTCAACCAGCTCATACTTTATAATGTCATTTTTTGGGGGCAAGAATTTATTTCTCAACCCACAAGCATTTATTTAATTGGATAGCAGCTTCCTCTGGAAGTGCAGAATAGTCCAGCACGTGCAAGGAAGACAGAGCAGTGGCTGTACACCTGTATGGGAGCAACCACATCATGCAATAGAGGAGCATGTATCACACAGGATAGAGCTTAAAGGAAGGCAGGGGGGAGCTACAGCTCCCTTAGACCTGTTGATAAACCTCTGCCTACATTATTACTTTTGCTAAGAACAGGCGTTTATCTGTCTCTCCATTTGATCTTTAATTTTGTTTTTGTGGAATACAAACTACAAGAATGAGAAATGTTCATTGAATTACATTAAGAATTCACTAGCTGTTTTTCTTTGCCCAATAGTTTTACTGTTTATTCTAGGTGACGATAATGCTGTTCCTCCCCAAGGTCAGCACTGCCTTTGCTGAAGTGACTGCTCAAACCATATGATCTCATATCCTACTGACACTTAGATGCCAGTCAAATACCCATTTTAACAAAAACTGGAATGATCATGTTTGGAAATTTTCTCAGTACTGACAGTAAGATTACCCACATTAAAACAGGCCTCCAGCGCAGCAAAGAGATGTAAAAATAATAATGTAAATCTTGGTTACAATGTTACAGTCCTAACAAGAACTTTCTGCATAAAGTTCTGAGGGCACTTTACAGGCCCACAGTGGCCTTGAGAGACAACAGAAACTACAGAGGTACAGAAGGCATCTAACGTTGCATGCTGAGCCAGCATGAAAGCAGGGAAACTAAACCTGCCATGTGAGAATACAGCACTTCCATGCCTGTAGGAAAGAATTACATTTACTTTCCACAAAAATGGCTGCTGTCCCTCATCAAAATTAATGAAGCGGCCATCATGATATCATCATCCCCAGACTGTGGATTTCCAAAATGTGTTTTTGTTTACGCACTTGGATCCACATCTGCTGACATCAATAGGAATTTTGCCATTGGTTTTCCTGGAACTGAACACATGCTCTCTAGCCGACTATGGCAGTCTCTACAGGTAAAAAGCACGTTTCCGTCCACAACTCCTCCACAGGTTAGCATAAGAAAAGTTAGCATACAAAATTCCAAACATAAACTAAAGCCAACTGCTGCTGCAGCAACTTATTCCTTTTAGTTTCCATACATATACAACTGTAAGAGATTTAAAGCAGCAACAGAGGATTTTTTTTTTTTTTAATTTAACTAGTATACATTTGTGAGCTCAGTGAGAGTTCTAAATACAAGTGAAACATTCAGGAACACTGCATGCACTTGTTACTCCCCCTGAAAGGGCCTTAAATTCACAAACAAATGAAAGGATTATATGCATACACATCAGCAATATTTTAATCTATTAGGCAAAGTATTATTCTAACAATACTTGGGTTATTCTTTAGTTCCATGCTTAGCTTTCTCTACTGAAACATATTCCCTTGGTTACTTGTCCATGGATGCTATGTCCCTGGTGGATATAAGAAAGATAATACAGTATGCTAATACATGTCAAATTGCTTTTCCCCCCTCCAAACCATATACACACCTTACCTATGTAAGAAACACAGATGACATGAAAACCTGGAATCAGATTAACTCTCAAAGATTATTAAGAAAACAGATTCCAGTAAAGATCTGGGTTTCGATTTTTTATTGTTCTATTTCATGAGCACGATCGCTACCCCTTAAAGGTATGCAAAACTAGAATAACCTGTTCCTCTAGCAACTTCCAGCATTGTAACCCATCTACCATGACAAGCAAGCAAAACTAATGATTAAGAATTCAAAATAAAGAAGTCAACAAATCACGGAAATGAGGGGAAGAAAAGAGTGGCAAAAATCTGTGTTAAGTAGAAGGAAAAAATAATTTTAATCTAACTTCATGCAAATTCTTGGCTTACCTTAATGTCATAATACTGAAGCTTTCATATACAAACCATGTAGTCAGAAACTACAAAGAAGCTCTCCCAGAACACCCAAGAATATGCAAATAATGAAAGATGTGAGAATGCTGATATTGATTATATTGAACATATTGAATATTGATATATTGTGTGGTTTTCTGAGAAACAAGACAAATGCTTACATGACTGTACCAGAAGTTCCCTGACGTGTTTTGTACTTACTGGCTTCTTCTTTAACTTTGTCAATCTCTGCCATTAACGACACTTCTTTGTCTATGATGCTGAAGAAAAAAAAAGAAAACCACCATTTAATCCATGCCAGAACTCTACCAAGATCAAAAGCTAACCACACAAAGGCTTCAGAACTTAGTTATGGGAAGTAATGAAATAAAAAAGATTTTTAAAGTGGAAGCTGAAGCTAGGCACACTCACTACAAAAATTATTTATAATCAGTGCAAGTTAATTTAACCAGGTACTTCCCTGGTCTGCCTGTGTGCTTGCACAGATGTGGAGGTCACTCTGATTTACTTCTTCTACATTGCCTGGGCATCAGCAGTCATCAAATGACAAAACAGTCCCTTTTCTAATTAAGCCAGATGCACCTCTGCTGCTGCTCAGGTTAACGTGGCTTAGCTTTCAGTGCTGTACTGACAACAAAGAGCTGTCTCTCTTCCTATAGAAATATTTTTGCAAAGTATATCAGAGTAAGCATGAAAATAGTTTGTGATATGAATAAGCCTAAAAGTATTTATAGAAAGAGAGAAGTCAGCTTCCTCACCCACCAAAGACTGGGAAGGACTGGCTCCCCTTTTACACGGTCTTCTGAAGATCTCATAAGCACTTCCTTTCATAAGTCCCTGGTGTGCAATTCCAGACAGCACTTCTAGTTATCAAACTGCAAGCTGATTAGGTGGGTCTACTGAGAGCTGATGAAGTCTGGTAGAACATTTGTATCACCAATGCAGAAACATTTAGTGAAGTATCAACTGTTTTCCAGTGGGCAGCGCACTGGTATGCCCCTCCAGTTTCCCCTCACAGGATTATTCTTAGCCATATTCATGTTTAATAAACACTTCCAATGTTAATTGTTCTGTTTGCCTGGGTAAGTAAACTCAAGCAACTGGGGAGAAACTGCACAAAGTTGGTCAAACACGCGGAGTAAATCCAGGCTCACACACAAAGGAATAGTGGAGTTCTCAACTCTTTCAGTAAAACCATCGTTGAATGCAAGCTTGTGCACCCAGCTGAGGATACCAGGACTTCAAGATCTAAAAACAGCCACATGAAATTTGCTTGCTTTCAGAGACAAACCGCACAGTATCTCCAGTATACAACATACTGATACAGGCATGGAACGCAGAGCCAGCCCAAGATCTCTCAGTAGCTTGTCTCACAAATCTGCTATTCCACACACGCTTTCAGTATCTAATCTGTCTTGAAAAGACGGCACAGTGTATACCACTGAAGAGGGTTTCTTAGGATCAGTGGGATGGATGATGAGGGTTAAAATGTGAGTTGATGGCATTCAGGTGGGAGAGAGGATGAGAAGATTCTGAGAGACAATTGAACAGTCTTTGGGGTTTTGAAGAGCTGCTCACATGCAGAGAGTTGCCTCATTTTTTCTCCTTCCATATAAAATAGCTTCCATCAAAAAAGACATTATAGAAAATTCAACATCAAAACATTTGTCTAAAACACCCTTAACAAGAAAGGAAAGACCCTATGGAGTTCAGTGGGCAGCAGTCAAGGACAAAAGACTTGTGGAGAGAAGGATGCACAGGTTGTTGACTAAAAGAGGGCAAGGTTAAGGAGCAGGAAGTGTAGGCAGCACATGGTAGATACACAACTGACTCAGCCAGAAATTCACCAGACAGATCATTTTCAAGTGCCACGCAGCCTTCTTGAACACCTTCCCATAAATAAATGAAGTTCATGCAGGAGGTTTGCAACTAACGTTCTGCCCTACCCTCAGGTTTTACCAATCAACCATGCCACCTTCACACTGGCTCCTAGAAGCCAGCAGAGAAAATAAAACAGCATGACCTTTTAAGGTAGAGAAAAATCAGTTAAGAAACAGTCTTACAACAAAAGCACATATTTTATTTTTGTTGGCTGACAGCATTCTCCAGGCATAAGCATTAATCTTGGACTCCAAAGAGTCAAGCAATAATTCAGCTATTTAATCTGAATGGAGATAGCTTTCCAGAATTAATTCATTTTCAGTTAATTTTTTGTAACTACATGCTACAATAAACCTCCTTGGCTTTCACAGCAGGTGACTGAAATGAGCTGTGCAAGTTCTCACTTGGTTTCTATCCTCCACAAAGATTGTTATTGTCTTCAGTACTTTCCCCTACCTTCAAGAAGTCTGCACATTTTTCCTTTTGCTATTTCTGTTACAAAAGTGCTTTCCTAGTGTACCCCACAGGTTATATAAAATTTTGGCTGGATAAAATATTCAAGCAGCAAGCTCACAATAACAGAACTCATCAGAATTGTATTTTGGCCCAGGTCATTCCCTGACTGTCCTCCCCCGACTCCAACGACACATCCTGGCTAAACAGCTTGGCCACTAACATTTTATTGATGCCAAGTAAAAACACTTTTAATACCAGAATAAGAACAATGTCATAACACTTGTATATTTCTCATATTTTATAGTCAGATCTCATCTGTTACTACACAGTTTTCCAGTCCTAATGTTTTAGTGTGGTCTCTGATGAATATTTCAGGAAAGCATTTGGATGTTGCAGCAGTAGAGGCCAGGACTGGGATGATGGTGACAGAGCAACAACATCTGCAGTTACAAACACCAAACAACTACAGTGAAAAAGAAATGAAGAGAAAAAAAAATGAGTTTGGTTCCTTTGTCAGTATCAGACTTGTTAGTGTAATAAATTAAGTTTCTTTAATGGACAGATCTTCATGAGGTTGTCTTACCCTGAAGAAAAGGCAGCTGTACTAACTCATTCCAGCTGAGGACACAGATTCTCTCTTCACATTAGGAATGGAACATTCTAATTCTCATCTGGAAGTGCATAGCCACATTTATCAGCATGGAAATTGAACTATTACATACCATGGAATAACGGAGGAAATTAATGTTTCCTTTGAAATGTCATAAGCCAGCCAGCCCTAGGAAATGTCACACTTCTTAGTTCACAGAAGGGTGAAGGAAACTGAGTAGGAATCAGTTTGATTCCTTTTCTATCCACAGAGATCATCTTGCCAATTGTTCATCACAGGTGAGCATCTGCAGCTTGGAGAACAGGTTTCAGCACCATTTCATTTCAATAATTAGATGACTTTGATGTGAGTTTCAAGGAGACAGCACTACTGAAGAAACACAGCAACAAAGAGACTTAACATAGAGAACGTTCAAATGTGGCAAATAAGGCCAGGAAGTGCTCGTGCTGTAAAGATATAAGATGCTGCTGGGGAGATAGCACTGACTATGAATCACTTCACTTAAGAGATTCTGAAAGTAAGAGCCTAAGTGCCCTACTCTTTGTTAAACGAACACTGATTGTGCCTGGGCTTACATAGGCTGTCAGTAGTCACCCTAGCATGCCACAGAAAAAGAGCTGCAAACACCATCTCACTGCTGTTGCCAGCACAGCAGTGATAGGGGTAAATCGTGCTGACAGCTGCCTCATCTCACACTCTCATACTCTGAATAAATTCCAAACTTGTTCTGACATTAGTGGAAACAAATTAATCTCTCTCTAGTTTACAGAATGAAATTTAGAGCATGTATAGTGAAAAAGATATTCACTTGTGGGTTTTCACTCAGTGGCTACGCCACAATTTCAACCATTTCAGTGGAATTTTAATAGTGTTCCTTCAAAAAGTAACTGCTTCAGATTGCCAGATTTACAGTCTTGTTGATGAGGATCAGAAGGCTTCACAATACCCAGAATATTCTTTCCTGTTGCCTCTTCTAGGCATTATGCTAAACCCTAGTGAGTCTGAAAAGTCAGGGAAATAAAAAGGCCAAGCTGGCATGGAGGCAAACATATTGACACAACTCATAACAGCAGACACAGATCAATGGCATAACATTTACTGTTATAGGGGCAATTCAAATTATCCTTTCAAAACTCTTTTAGGAGAAAATTGACACATTTCTGGGGCTTAGAGATGTTTACTAAGCTCCACTGTTTCCTTAAAACAATCAGTTTTGTACACAATTTGAGAATTAATGTCGTTTTGGAGACTGAGAAAGAGATAGTCAGCTGTCACAGTCTGAAGGACTAACGTAGGGCTCCTCATCTGGAAGGACACACTGGTGGTCTCAGCAGGCAAGGAGCTCAAATCATGACATACAATTTGAGTCTTCTTTTCATGAGGGAGGGAATGTGTCCTGCAGCAGCAAACAGGCAGTTAGCTGTAGGACACTACTGGGGGCTGATAACTTCAGCTTAAAAAAATAATAAAGGACACACTGTTCTCCAGTGACTTTGCTCTGGCAGTGGTCTTTTGAACAGACCCCAGTAGCTCCCTAAAGCTGATCTGGTTAACAATCTACTGACAACTCAAGCAAGTTGTAAAATAGTATGAGGGAAGTTAGTACTGCCACAGACTCAGCTATATCTAAGCTAAGATTACACATGAAGTGAAGCTATACTCAACTCCATCCGGGAGACTTGATTAGCTTATGGTTCATCACTGCCCTTTATTTCATGTATCCATTTCCCTTGTAGCAGAACATACCTGATCCACAGGTGGAGTGAAAAAACAACCACAAAAAAATTCTCTACACAAACTGCATATTTTACAAAAGAACTCACATACCAATCTGCAACCCAGAACTGTGCCTGTGGAATTTTAGCACAAAGAACTAGAATAGCGCGCTAAGAATGTAAATATAAAACCAATCAGGATCTGTAACAGGTGATTACAAGCTTTGTAGAATGGCCATGTTTCATGACTGCAGAAATGATACTTGAAGTTTCCTCTACAGCACTAAACACCTTAAGAAAAGGTGTTCTTACAATACATATTTTGCAATATCTCAGTAAGCAATATTCTTCCAATATTAGCTCAATTGTATTTGAATGCTCACAGTGCTTGAAGGTTATTTGATCACTGTATTAGAACAAGCACAATGTTTACACAGCAAACCACACAGCATGAATTTTCATTCTGACCACAAACACAATCTCTAAGCAGCTAAACAAAAGACTGTAAATCAATTTCACTGGAATTCTTCCTCTCCATAGGGCACCATCCGGTAATAGTAAAAGATCCCCAATGACTTTCAATTTTTCAAGTTTGTTATATATTGCTCTATATCTATCTGCTAATATTGTTCTCTCCAGCAGCCAGATAGAGCAGTGGTTACTGGTAAAGCCATTATAATTAAATCTCTATTTGAATTTTTCTTTGTAGATCTCATTACAATCAGTTAAGAATTTATTATCATAAAAACTTATTTAAAGTTGAAAACCAACTTGGAAAGGCATCTTGTAAAACAACACTTCTAAATTTTATTTATTTACAAACGAAGGCATCACCTTAGAATTTTACCAAGCTTCAACAACTGTATGAGTTGCACCATGGCTTGTTAGAAACTGGCAAGCTTCTTACATAAATTTATCATGAATTTCTTTCCTATCTGAGTCTCAGTTTTGATCCAGTTACTGGTATCTCAGAATTGTACTGGTTTTATACACTTAGCCTAAATGCACTCTGGTATGGCAGAAGGCTGTGGTTCCTGCTCTTGTGCTCCTGATAAACAGGAGAGGTGACTTTCCCAAAAGCATCCTGGAAAGTCACAAAGAAGGGAGAGTAGTTTGGCTCTTGGAATCTATTAACATTTTTGAGGTTATTCCCTTTACGTGTTTATTAAGTCAGATTTCTCCTTAACATGACACTGAGATCAGAAAGGGCATAGCCACTTTTTTTTTTTTCCAAAATAACATGTACAAAAGCAACAGTTCGTGTGCATGTCCCAAAAAACCATGTGCTCGCATTTTGCTCAAGGTAAGAAACACCCCTACAAATGACTAGTTAAGAAAATGGAAGATATGAGGTCCCGCAGTATGAACAGGCCATAAGACAGTAGAATCTATCTTCTGAAGCTTAGTAAAAAATATGGGAATTAAGCAAGTATCTGTAAAGGACTAAGAGGCCAGGAGGAGGACTATGAATCTCATTGTTTCAAGAGATTCCCCTCAGTTTCATGAGATCCATCTGTTCCCTCCACTAACACTACGCCAAAGAAAGTAATCCCAAACTGCTGGAGACAGCAAGAAGAGAGCAAGCACAAGCTCCAGCTGCTATAGCTCTGCAGGCAAGTGGCCAGCCTCAGACCAGAGTTACTCCCTTCGGTCCTTCCAGACCCCCCAGGCAGTGTGAGCAAGGCTGGGGGGCCTAGGTAGAAGCACTGCTCTTTGAAGGTACCTGAAAACAAAGCTGGGCTCCAGGAAACCTAAACTTTTGGTAGGACATTTTTCCTCTCTGCTGACAAGGTTATGGACTGGATTGTATGACTGACAGGCAAACAAGTATCAGAACAAACTGCAAGAGGATTTGAAAATCTCTTTAGACACATAAGGACTATAAAATGTCAGCTGGCATACAGACACATAGACAGAAAGCTAATGTGGACTGCCTGGAAATGCAGAGTAGCACAGAAACACTACTCAGTGTAAAGCAGTAACAGCCCTGGCCTTCCCAGGCATCAGCCCGTACTCTGTAAACTACTACAGCTCTAATAAGGAAAGTTCTTCACCCAGTGCCATTGAATCTGGACTACAGGAAACAAAACCATAATCTTTACAGTTCACCAACTAAGGACCCCAGTAAGAGGATGACACTGTTCTGCAGTTGTGAGCACTAGCAGTGTTGCTTATTACTTGGCACTGAATTACCGTGTCCTTTTAAATTACACATTCCCCCATTGAACTGCTACTCTGCTTTTATTTTAAACTAGACAGCAATTAAAAACTTGCTTTATCTTCCTCAAACAAACAGTATATGCTTCCCTGAATGTATCTGAATGTATTTCTAAATTGTTAGCAGTGCCAGAGCCCATTCTTCTTTTCCAGTATTACATCAGGGTAATTTTTTTACCCAGACTACGGCGAAGCTTTCAAGTGCTTTTTGTTCTTTCTTGGTGCTGGTTTTCATGCTTATTATAAAGCACTGGACATACCAAAATGTTTGAGATGCAACAAGAAGAGTAGGCTTGTCTTTCTTTGGTCAGGTTCTGCACACAGAGTAATTATATCTGTCCCTCACTGCTAAAGAGTGCTTTCCATTTGTGTCTGAAAGCAGACTACATGGACAAGTAGCAGATGTTTCTTTTCAGTCCTCCATGTGACTGTGCAGATGCCCAATATGTGCAAATGATTTGCTGGCAAGAGGTGCTCCATTTGTGCTTTATTCATTTCACTCAGATTTCCTGGGGCTCTCTTTTTATCCCCAAGGTGACTATTCAATCTCTGTAGAAGAGTGAGAACACAAAGCATGTGAGTTTGAACCTTGGCAACAAAAACATCAAACACGAGTGAGGGAGGAGTTCAGTGAGCTTTATCGACCCTACACCCCCGCAACTTAGACAGTTTGTTGTTCTTCTCTTCCTTGTCCTACCCTACTGTACGAGGTGGCTGTGCTCTGACATACTTTGCTTCCAAGCAGTAACTGGAGCAGCTGATGTTCTCTTTCACACAGAGGTGTGCCTGATGCAAGGACCAGAAACACTGGCTCAGGGAGAACTGTTAGAAGGATCTTCTTTATAACTTTCAGGGGCACACAAAAGTCTAAGAAAGAGTGCCCATTCAGGTTGCTCTGCCTAACCCTCTCTTAGTTTTGGGGAAAGCAGTACTATAGTAGTCTTTGCAAAAACAACAGGGAAGAGAGTGCCAGGTCAGAGCAGAAGCACAGCAGCTGGGCACGTGCATATGGGTATGTGAAAGATTTCTCATAGAGTGGGGGCAAACCGCCCCTGTCTGGTTGTCTATGGCCTGTAAAATGCTGTGGTATTTTATGCTGGGAGTTGCAGAATCCCCCAAGAATTTTCAAAAAGCTTTAGAATCACTATCAGAAAAGATCAGATATCATTGTCATGCTTACACACTTCCCTATCCTCTACCTACCCTTGCTTTTGGTTACTACAAGACATTTTGGGAGCAACCGTTAGCTGAATTGCTTCATTTTCCCTTGACAGTCAAGTCGACTGTGCCACAGTGAAACACCCATGCCCAAGGAGGGTGATAAATATGCAGGAGACTGAATGCACACTTAATTATCTTATCCTCTCACTACCAGTGGTGATGCGTTGTTCAACTTCTTAGGAGGGAAACTGCCATGTATGTAAATAACACAAAGCTATTCAGCCCAGGAATACAATGTGTTGAACGTATGAGGTCTGAAGCAAAATGTATTGACTCTAGTGATTTCTACCTAAATGTAGTGAGTTTATAGCAAATGCAAGCAAGCTTTGATACATTAGATGCTGGAGACAGCTCTTCCCATCTTTTTCAGAGATTTTTTTTCACAAGGTCACATTAAATATCCAAGAACTGTTTTTAATTTTACAAAAAGGTAATTAACATATTTTGCTGCTTAAACCAATTTTTCCCTTCATATATTTGAAGAAAAACTTGAATACTAGACTTCTGAGCTGCTAAAATCAACAAAGTCCACACTGAAATTTCCACACATCCTGACATCATATTCTCCTTGTTGTACGCAATGTTGTGCTACACATATAAAATGGCTTTGTAAGGCCTGAACATTTGGAGCACAGGTCTGTTACATTCTAGAGCTTCTGACAGACTCCACTCTAGCAATTTAAGAACTAGATCTGGTAGGAGGTGGAACTAAATGAAGTTTATTCAAACATTTTTCTGGTTATTTTTCATCATTTTGAGTCAACTTGGATTTACACAGTCCTTTTGGATCATTTTGTCTCTTCCTCTACTAAGCTCACCCATTACAGTAACACATTTTAGTACTAAGTGATATGTTTTAATATTTTTTTCAGGCTAAAACATGAATGTATACAAAATGAGTAGTTTCAGTTCTGAATCTAATAGCGTATCTACTCCCCATGCATTCTTAGATCATGATAGCGCCTATCCCACAACCAGAATAATTAAAGCTCCAATTAACTGTGACTACATGCAAATAAGACTAGACATATGACATGCTATGATTTTAACACAGTTGAAAAAAAACTGAGGGCAAGAGAAACAACACAGCTAATGAAACCCAACTATCAGTTTACTCAGATAAAACGTCAGAGCTGTCTGAGCATAAGCAGTAAATACGTAAGTTTTCTAAAATCCTGAGAGAACACCTCTACAAACTACCACAAAAAGTGCAAATGGACAACAAAATTCTCTTAATTTTCATATGTTAACAGTGTAATTTGGAGCACTCCTGACAACACTAGCCAGTTTTGTACAACTGCCAATCACAGCTCATGCTCACTTAGTTCAGAGACAGGAACAAAGTTCTTTCTGCTAGACAACGAAGTACACCACCAGCTTGGTGCAAGAGAACCTTCCACAGAACCAGCTCAGTAACACTTGAACTTCCCACCCATACAGAAACGATGGCCCAATGGCACTGAAGTCTCTCAGGATGAATCACTGAAGGCAATAAATACACTGCTGAAGTCCCGAGTCAATAGTTTTCTGCCACTATTATTGTACTTTTCTGTGAGACACTTGTAAAAATACTGATAAATACTGTGGATGAATTGAGGGCTAAAGGTTTTATATAATTCTGTGATTTTTAAGTGAATCCCACACATTTTTTTTGTTTGCTGAAACATCATATAAAATGTAGGTTTTATATGGCATTCACAATTAACTAAAAGCTAGTTGATTAAATAAAAGCTAGTTGAGTAAAACCTAAAACCAAAAATATATTTTCAAGACTTCAAACTTTTAAAAAGTTATATACTTTAAGTTATATGTAGCAACATGGAACTTGCAACTGAAACATTTATGGCAGCTACAAATTTTCAAAGGGTCAGGACACATACGCTGAAGATTAGGAAAGAGCAAAATTATAAAGAAAAAAAGAATAGGAGATAAAAGAATGAGGAAGAAGATTTAATTAGATATGAGAACTGGAAATGAAATGAGAAGAGTAAGAAGAAATAATGAAGATAAAAAAAAAGAATGGTGGATAAGAAGCAAAGAATATGGGGAATGAAGAAGGACTAGCTGTCAAAGAAGGTAAGACTGAATAAGATATGGAGAAAGAAGAGATTCAAAGAAGAAAACAAACCACAGAAAACATTACAGACAGGATTTTGGGGAAAGCTTTGACGTGCTCAGTTATGCTGCCACTGAACTTGATATAAAAGAAACAGACCAAGATGGATCACTCTGGAAAAAAAATCCCACTAGGTTTTATTTTCTAAGTACTGCAGTTTTGTTCCCCTTTATGTAAGTAGGTAAACATGCAAATATGCATATATTACTTCCTTATTGCTGAGGAGCTTCTTAATTGCACCACATCTTATTTGACAAGAACAAATAAACAGTGTAAGACCACCAATGGCAGCGGCTTGCACAAGCCCCTTATTCTTAGGTGGTGCTGAGGGATCTTAAGCTGAGATACCTACCAGCTGTGTAATTCTGCAAAAGCAGCTTTGATCTTCTTCACTGAATTATCTACTTCCTCTTTGATCATCATACGATATCTAGTTAGAGAAACGGTGCAACGCTGTAAGTCTTTTACTGATTTTTCAATGTTTGGCCCTAAAACAAACAAACAGAAAAACAAACAAGAAATAGCACAAAAGTCAGAAAGCTGGTTTGGGCTTTTCTGAATGAGGGAGCAGAAACAATTCAACACACTATTTCAACACTTCAACACTGAAGTCCTCAAGCCCTTATTTTCCATAGTACTATGATACTCTTCAATTCTTATATATGTACACTCAAATTCATTCCTCAAATTAGATAATTGTCAAAGTAGCTGTAATAATTCAAATGACTCATTTCAAATGTAATTTAACATTTTAAATCAACTATAAGTTGTTCTGCTCTTTTTTGTTAGACTGAATGTGATTTTACTCCCACTTTCCAAGATATCTCTTCTTCACATATTTGTTTAGCGTAGAGACACCAGATTTCTGATCATTTTATTACACAACGACCACATTAAGGGACTTGCTTTACCTCTTTTTTTCACTGAATCATCTGGTTTTGTTTCAAGTTGGCTTGTAGCATTGGATGATTTAACTGAGGAAGATTTTGTCTTTGGCCTGCCTAGGTTACCCTGGAATTGAACTGATGACTGAAGAGGCTCATGCTGCTCTACTCCATTCACAGTCTTTGGGCTTAATTCCACAGACACTCTCTGATGCTCACGTTCTTTGCCTGCAAGAAAACATTAAGGTACAAGACAGGGAGTTACAAGATTTCCCTAGCAGGTCTTGACTCCCAGCAGGAAACCATCACACACAAAAAAAGCATACTAAAAACTTATAATACAAAGAGAGACAGAATAACAGCAAGAAATAGGCAGACCTAAATTAAATGCAATATCCACACATCCTCTCGTATCATACTGTAGCACATTACAGAGAAACACCAGCCTTACTTTACTCTCTTGTCCCTGGAGACCCTTTCAGGCAGCCATGCTTTTACGGCTCTGAAGGATCTAATCTCACAAACTGTGAGATAGTATAAGCAGGGCTTCAGCCTGCTGTTTCTCATGGGGAGGAAAACATAAGGAGCTGTCAGCAGGCACCTGTGATACTTCCATGGTGTCAGCTGTCTGAAGGTGACAGTGAAATGCCTACAGTAACATTAAATTAATAGGAAAGGAACAAAACCAAACAAGACTGACAGTGACAAAACATATGAGATTGCAACACCAAAGGGAAAAATGGGAGATGAGCGCTCTTTGGACTTGCTTCAGCTTTTCAAATGTTTTTAGCACAGTCTGTTTGACTTGCTCAAAAACCATGAAGGTACAGTTTCTGAACTGAAAGATTCTGCTCACCCTTCTCTTCTGTTTAGTTCCATATACTTCAGCACACATTTAGTAATACTTTTGTGTCCTTTGACCTCAAGAAAGTAGCTTCTAAACTGTCTTCAAGACTAGAATTCTAGTGCATCTGGTAGTCTTAGAGAATCTCCTAACTTCTCTGTATTAAACAAGATAGCAGGAATTTGTTTTACTATGTAAGGTAAACTTAATAAATACTAAAGTTCAGCTTTCTTCTCTCGTCATTTCCTTTCCATTCTCTCCTCCTACCTCCCTCATCTTCTACTGTCTCTCCCTCTCTCTTTTTAGAAAGGCCAGTTATTAGGTCAGGACATGCCTAAAAGTTTATAAAAATCTTGAAGCTATGGTAATATATATCATCCTTGCTGTTTGTAAAAACAGGAAAAAAATCTGAGATCCTTCTTGACCTTAATATGTACAAATCTAAAC
The DNA here is from genome assembly GCA_024606505.1 of Aquila spilogaster. Lineage (NCBI taxonomy): Eukaryota > Metazoa > Chordata > Aves > Accipitriformes > Accipitridae > Aquila > Aquila spilogaster. The sequence goes on along the minus strand of JANHGO010000071.1, from coordinate 29,073,463 downwards.
TGCATCATGTCAAAGAGGAAAAAAAAAGATGACTCAACCCCAGTATCACATAAAAAGATCACTTACAGCACAGCTATGTGAATTCCTGAATTCAAGTCTGCTGCCTGCTAGAAAACACTTCAGGGACAATTCAAATTTGACAAGACAGCCTAATTATATATTTGTACCACATAATTTGGAGGAAAAGAATAAATGGATGTACACATGTTGCAGAATCAGTAGTAAAAAGTCTTTTAATATCATGGAACTGCAGAATTTTCTGGCTTATGGCATATTCTATTCAAAATAAGCAGGAGTCTTCAGCAACAGCAAGGGGCATCTCTGACCTACCACACAATTCTTCAGACAAAATGTCTTGATAAGTAGTTCTGCTATTTGACTGCTATGCAATGCAGAGTTTTTATTTAATTGACCAAAGGTTGGCACTCCCCAGAGCCCTCTGGAAGCAGCAGTCAATTCATTTCAGGACAATTATTAATTTAGGACATTCTTTTAAGTAAGTTTCAAGAGTTACAGTTGTCATCATTGAAAAAGGGATTTTAATACAAGTTCTTCTAACACAGTTTTATGAGCAGTTAAAGACACAGGAAGTGAATAGTAACAGCAGCCATAACCTAGGGCTGCCAGAAGTTTGAAGTGTGAAGAGATGAAACACCATTACAACTACTGACAGCATCAAAAAATAATTATGAGTTTTATTAAAGGACAATTGAAGGCAAAAGCTTTCATAGAGCTTCTCCTGCAGAGGTTTGTTTTCACTGGTATTACTATAAACAGTAATTCTGTACCTACTAGAACTCAGCAAGGAAGAACTTGGTGTTACTGCTCCCAGAGTTTCAGATTCAGTATCTATACCCTAGCAGAAATGCATGTGTACTAAGCAATTATCAGACTGCTCTCCTTCAACACTAAGGCCCTCTGTCCCCTATTAGGGAAAATCAATGGCAATCCACTTTGATTAGCCTATTTAGGGGAGATGAGGAAGAAAAATGGACTAGCCTGGACTACGCAATAAAGAAATTTTACAATATGTAGCAGGACCATACTGCCTAAATTACTTTGTCCCAGGTGAGGGACTTGATCACTTGTCACCATCTTACACTGAAGCCATTTTCAAACCCTGTATTCTTCTGTATTTATATCTGTCATACACTGCATCAGCTGGGCCTCTCTGATTACAGTGAACTTTTGGCTCTAAAGAAGAAAAAAAAAAAGAAGAGATATTTTGCAAGGATACCTGTTGCAAGACAAGATGTGCCCAGACACAGATCTACTTGAACAGCTTCAACAGATACATACATTTTGCACAAATATCACTCTCTCATTTCCTTCTATTATATTCTACTTAATGGCAGTAAAAACTATGATCCTTATGTAAGTAGACTTGTCTACTGCCAGTTAAAAGGTGCCTTGTCCCAGATGAACTGACCTGTGATTTCTGGACAGGCTGGTGCTGATGCTATAAATCGTGAGCTTTTGCTCTCCAGAGAAGTGGCTTCCAGTTTCTCATTGGCAGAATCACTGCAACGGTTGTCCTTAGAACATCCATTCAGATGGCAGCTATGTATTCTCTGGGGCTCTTGAGATGCCTTCTCAGGCCCATCATTCTTATTTTTAGCATCCTTGTTGCCTTGGTGCTGTTTAGATTTGCTTCTTTTTCTCCTATTATTCTAAATTGAGAAATATTGGATGAACAGACATTACTCAGCAGCTCATATACTCAATATATAACAAACACCATATAAATATAAAATGGTCAATATTCTTAAAATGCCATATAAGTGGCATTCACTATAATGCGATTTACATACAGTATATTACATAGCACACCATGGTAACTGTTCAGCTGAAAATATAAATAGTTTCAAGTACAAACAGATGACCCATACTGTTTTTCCTCTTCCTTCCAAACAGAACAGTTACACTGCAAAATGGTAACAGAGCGTGGGCTTCAATGCTGCTCAAAATGTTCCTTATCACCATGGGGACACCCACTAAGTAACATGGACAATCCCTGAAGGAATCCCTCTGATCAGGTAGAATACAAGCAGAGGAAAAAGGTTAGCCACTGCTGCTGTAATTCTCAAACCCAGAAAGTGGAGTCCCCAGGACAATGTCTCCCAGGGCTGCCACTTAGCACACAGTATATGTATCCTAAACATATTCTTGAACTGTCTGACTTGGGAGCATCCCTAGTGCACACTCCTAATTGATGACTTCTACGCATGTGTTATTCTTACACCCAGGAGCAAAACCTGTAGCACCAAGTGGCTGCAACTCTCCAGGACACAACTGTATATTAAAAGTGAACTGTATGGGAATTTATTCTGCACTTGTCTACAGTCTGGCTTCCACAAACACTTACAAACGTACTGTCCCAGAAACTCAGAACTCTGCACTAGAGAAACAGCAACAGATAAACAAGATGAAAAATAACACACGTTTGCTTTCAGGCATTCTGAACAGAGGCACGAATGAAGTCACCTATGTTAGCAAAGGCAGAAAAAGTACTGGCCAAAATGAAACTATTACATTCAGTGGCAGACAGCTGATAAATGGTCTTAACGCTCTGATTTTCCAGAGCAAGTCCTTACCTTCTTTTTCCCTGTCATATTCCACTCTTTTAGAACTTGAGTTGCACTACCTAGAGAAAGGAGAGAGAAAATATTTCAACAAAAGTTCAGCTATGAAAAAAGTTTTGTATTTGGGAACAGTTTCCAGCTTCCTATCTGGGCAGCACTTCTGTTTGTTTCTGTGAGTCCTCTTATGTTGGGAAAACAAAAGGAGAGCTGCTGCCTCCCTCCTTTTTACTTTGTAGTTTACCTGATTACACCGTGGATGAGCTATTTGGCACTCCTACTGTTTATGCTCTTCCTTGCACGAAGTAATTAAGTGGGTGCCTAACTTAATGCACTAGCTTCAGAAAATAAATAAATAATAATTTAAAAGAAGAAAATCAATACTCAAATATTTTGCCTGAAAGAAAAGCATCTCAGTACCCCCACATATCACTGTGTAAACTAGGTTCTCCACCCTGCTTCTCAAGCTTCTTCATGTTTTTAAATCTTTTGGCATCCTGTACGTTATCTGTCATGTTCAGAAAACCTAAGAGCATAAAACTGAAGACTTAATTAGCATTTAAAAACATAATTTTGTAGACAAATGCAGAAACTCTGCAGCCATTGGTCCATACGCAGGCCTGGCAGTAAAAGCTATTATTCATACTGAAAACCAATATCATTTTGTATACCTCAAGTTTTGTCTGCCAGTCCCAGTGTTTGATCAGATAAAATATTTAGAACAAAGCGAGAACAGCCTTGGTCAGATCAGCTGCAGCTGGCACTTTGGAAGAAAACTCTTCTACATCCAGTTATCACTGGTGTGTTTTCCTTGATTCTAAAGCTAAAAACACATAAGCATGCACTCTGTACCACCATCATGACTGTCAGGGGCATCCACCACAACAAGCTTCTTAAACACAACCAAGCTGGAACTTTTCTGTGTGAATCTGAGAATCAGTTCAACACTGTTTTAGTAAATACTTATTTACTATCCTGTGCAAATGGGTTTATATTCTGCTGTTCTTTTGCTCATTTCAGGTGACATCAGCGTTAAGAAGTACTGTCACATTCAGACTACCGTGAGCAGACAACTAGTATTTAGACAAAAACATACAAGGATTTCAAAAGTACCAAAATTATTTTTCTATTCAAATAATCCAGATGTGAGATTATTTGGTGAGCCTCTCATGCACATGGGAAGTGATTACGTCCATTCAGAGCAGTGCTAAGCCTGATTCGTTAAACTGTGAACAAACACCTATGGAATCCAAAGCCATACGTTGTTTCCCAGATGACACAACATTGCAGACAGAAGGTTAAGAAAGCTTCCATTATATGTATAGTTATTTATTTATATTTAGTTATACATAAACACAGTATATACACAAACAGTCCCCCTGGACCCTTTCTTAAAAGTAAGCTATCTTTGACAGGAGCTGTTTCCCTATGATGAAATAAAACCATATGTTTGCTGCCCACTTAAGTCCATGGTGCTGAAAATGCACAATTTCACCTGACAGCTTTGTCAGCTGTTTCCACAGTAACACCCAATGCTTCTTATGCTGGATGGCATTGTCTTAGCTCTACTTCACTCAGTTGCCCTGTGAGCACTATGCACAGTTACCATTACTTCAGGGATTGGCACAACCAACTCCAGTGCCCTCCCCGTTGGAAATGCACTATCTGTGCAAGTTCCAAAGCCTTTATCACAATGCACAAGAATAATTTTCTTGAACACATCTACAAAGAAGCTGTACAGAACTTCTGTTTATGTTCATGTAGGTAAATGCTAATACAGCAAAGAAAACATGTTAACTGCTGTTTTAAAACACACAAATTCATGATGTATAATATACATATGCCACTTCAGATACAAAGAAAGATAGGAGCCAATGTCAGAAAACTAAATATGAACACTGATTTGGCATGCCGCAATTCTGACGGCATTATTAAATGGCTGTCCTCATGTTTTACGCTGTATGCAGCAGTAGGTTCTCTGTGATTCTGAGATATTTAATCTCAGCAATTTTTGTCATTCACATGAAAATATGACTTAAAGTACTATATTCATTCTATTCACAGTAGCAGCTGAATGGACGCTTCCCTGGTGCCACTTCATGCTTGAACAACTCCAGACTTCCATCTTAGAAACAAAGACACTGTTGTTTCCAGTGGGTGACAAATACTGGCCATTTTCAAATGCTCAATTTGAAAAGACTTCTCAACTCAAGGCATAATGATTTTCAACTAATCAAATTCAAAGGAAGGCCATTTGATGGTGAGTTATGTCACCTTGGTAGTTCTTTTTCAAGATTTTTTTTAAACTCTCTTAGAGGGTATACTTTTACCATTTGTTCCTCATAGCTAGACAATGTGTGGATAGGAAAGCACTTATTTTCCCCCAATACATATATTTGCTGCTGCTAAGCAAGGGAGAAATACGTGGGTCACTCCAAATGTAATGCCTCCTATCTACTTCCACAGAAATACAACAGCTACAAAGAGCACAATAACACTATTTGATAGAGCAAATTCTCAGCTACAAAACACTATTTTTCAACAGTCGCAACCATCATCTATGTGTTTTCACCAGTGATGAACAAGAGCCTGTCACATTCATAAAAATCTGCACCAGCAGAGGTGATCCACTGTTTCACAACTGCTACGACAGCACTGTTACTAGGAAAACATTGCTCACGCGGTCCAACTTTCACTGTGCTCACATCCACTGTTTGGTCTCCATAAACATTCAGCAAGCATCCATGAATGTCAGTAGGTGCCATTTTCTCCACATGGAGGAATTCACTGACACACCTTTGCTCCATCTGCACTCCCACATCAGATGCCATTGTGTCAGACTACCCCTCTGCTGCCATCTGTCACATGGCAACAACATATAGTGGGATATTGGTGGGAAGGTTCAACCTCTAAAGCCATACCACCAACATTTGCCTCTGATGTTGTGGGCCAACAGAGTAAAATAGGAGACATTACTTTTGGAGCAGAATTTTGATGCATTTGTGACTAGTTTGCCTACATCTGCTTTCTGCATATTTATATGTAATTCTTAGTACATGATAATTCTTTTTGACAGATACATTTCAGTAAATGAATACAAACTAAAATCAAAACTATTCTGAAATAAAATAGCTATGAAATAAACAGCTTAGTAAGATCATTCATAATGATTCCCTAATGCTTTGGTGTCACTGGGGCATATGAACACCCTCACAGTATTGATTTGTTCTTTAAGATATACAGGGCTTTTGAAACACTGAACTTCTAGTATCTTCGAAGCATCCTCAAGTCACAAAATTTTGAGAGGATTTCCTCACATTATGCCAGTATTCCTACAATGGGTTTCTTATAGACTTCAGGGAAAGTTCAAAATTCTTGCCATTATGTATTTACCAGAAAAGTGCTATTTAAATACAAGCGACCTTTCACTAGAGATGGCCTCATGATACAAAATACATAGCCAAATATAGATTTAGAGCATCTCAAACTTTCAATGGAGTCTTGGTTCAGCCATTATAAATATCACAGCTATTTGCGAAATTTAGATTGAGGTTTGAATGTCAATGTACGCATCAAGTTCAGGGGTTTGTGGGCCCAGTTATCTGCTTCAGAACTATCCCCAATTTCCACCAGCAGTCTGTCTCCAGCAGTGAATCGTATTATGACACGCTCCATTAAAAGTACATTTGTTTTCATCAGAAAAAGAAGGTCTGCAACAAAAATTACACTAAAAAAAAACCTCAGGGAGAATAGATGAACAGCCAGGTAAAGCTCAGGATCAACTATAAAAAATGAACTGGCAGCAGTGTTACAACCACCTGAATTTCAGAAGAACAACAGAATACACACACTACAGGCAATGAACACCTTAGCATGTAGTTAAATTCCTTTTGCTTTAGTAGAAAAAAGTACTGTACTTACCATCTATGAAAGCTTGGACAGCTTTATCTACATTGTTATCAAACTGCTGCAGCACCAGAACTATTTCATTATTGCTTTTGTTTGGAACAACTGATCGGATTGCATTGATCTGGAAGGAAAAGAAGGAAGGTAGTAATACATAGATTTATCATATTCTTTAAGAAAACACAGTACTGTGCAAATGTCCATTTATATAAATGCTTACAATATACAATAATATACCTGTATAAAACAGTGTCAAACTCCTTACCTGCCTCCTGCAAGAAATGGAAGCAATTTCTTCAAGAGACCAAAGCAGAAAACTAGTAGCCAGTATACTTGGAACCAAATCCTACCCTGAGCTACATCTGGAGAACTCGATTAACTGAGCTTATAGAATTTGCCCTTAAGTTTCTTTTTTAAATGTTCTGTACTGCTATCAACTGACTTAACCCACACCACCTATGAGTATATAGCTACTTCAACAAGGTTATCGTGATGCTTTACCAAACTGAAGTTATAATGTGACTGGTGCCTTTTTGACATTTGGAAACTAACTGTGCATGAAAAAAGTTACAGGCTAAGAGGAAGCAGTGTCATTTTTAGAAGTTCTAGTATCTGGCCAGCATAACACTGGCTTGCTGATCCATGCATATGAGAACAGGAAGCTTGTGCACCAGAACTCTGAAAAAAGGACAAGCACTTTCTTCAGGATACTCTATGAATCATCTCTTACAGCCATCAATGACTCTGACATGCTGTGCTGCAGTTTCCTAGCATTTCCTACTGTTGGATTGTCTTTGTTACTCTCATATAAAATGGTCATTCAATCCACTATTATTTTTTAGTATTTTACTGTTGGAATCACACTGACCATTTACTTTCTCATGTAATACACCTGAAAGTAAATGAAACTAAATGATTATATAGTTTTAATGCTAGACAAGCTTTACTAGGTAGTGCCTAAAATAAAAATACTTGGTTATACAAGTAACTGGCAAAACTAACACAGCCTACCATAGCAGTATGTAAAAACACAAGAATCAGTGACCAAATCAGTAAAGTTGACCCAAATCAGCTGAGCTTCTCTTTTCTAACTATCCAGCACACATTTACTATTAAAAACCTGTTGCACTGCAGAAACTGAACTAGCAGCTTTCCTTGCCCCTCTCTACAGGAATACACCCTTGTGTACTTTAATTATCAAATCAAAATGCATTGTGCTAATTTCTGTTTGAGAAACACTGGTGGTCTTTTCACAGTACTATGAAAATTCTGAATTGTGAAAATATAAACACATGAAGATATGCCTGTTGCATGTAATAGAGCTAGGTGAGAGTATTCACATCACCTCGACTTAGCTGTCCAGTTAAATGCTGAAAAAAGAACAATCTAGATACACTTCATGGCATCTTTACCACTGGAGGCACCAGAAGGCAATTAAGACAAATGCTCAGATTTATTACTAAAATGTTATTTTGCTGCTTTACACCAACTTCCATCCTCAGCCACTCTGTTCCCCGTATACTAATGTAAGCCACAACTTATTTCAAGTTCTGTTAATAGGCAATGACTGAAGGCTCTGATTCATGATTCCTGCTAGATTTAGCTTTAGCACAGCAGATAGTAGGTACTTGTTTCAGGTCCATCCACACGGGATCAAGATTTCTAGATAAGTTAATCTAGAAGGTCACTTTTTGGCTTCAGCAGACAAATTTAGTGACTCAGCTTTGGTAGAAATGTCTTTGCTCCTGTGCACCATCCTATCACTTATCCGTCTGCAACTTCACATTTGTTCACAACAAGTTTCAAGTAACAAGCTTAGCCTCGGACAACTCAGGCCAAAATTATTATTTACATAGTCTCAAAATTAGCAACTAGAGTGTGGTACAAGAGTCAAGTTGCTTGTCTCATTTCCCAAGGATCCCTCCCAAAGGCCCAACTAATCATGTGTCTACTGTTCTTACCCCATGGCTTAGCAAGGTTTGCCCACAAGCTAGGCTCCCAGCCGAACAGATAGCTGCATTGGAGAGTCTAGCAAACAAAAATATCATTGTGTTGGAAGTTGAGTCAGACTAGGTGATCAAATGAGCTGCTGGCACTGCCAGGAACTATCTAGAAAAATCTGTCTGCTCAAGCTTCTCTCTTCAGTTGGTGTGTATCAGTGAGTGGGAGGAAGAAAAAAAAACAAAACAAAACAAAAAAACAAACAACCAAGCAACTGTGAGTACAGCTTCTTATGCACTGTAGGCATTCAAGGTGAAAACCATCCCAAATTAATAGAATGTGCTGAGAAAACCCCCCCAAAAATGAGTTTTATTCATTCTCTGATTGTGGGACCAGCACGCTATTATTTATTGACAAAGCTGCAACAAGCATGAACTGAGTTGGCTCCATACTAATAAAAGCTGGCAGATACACGAAAGCTACAGCAGGCCATAAGCTGCTGTCCACTTTATGTTCAAGCTGATGGGAACGTTTGGCAACTACCATGCGGACTACAGATTCTCACAAAAACCTCCCTTCTTCTTTCACAATCATACAGATCATCTCTCTACCCACTCAGAACTGCATAAGCTGCTTGTGGCAACTACTTACAGAAAAAATAGCAAAAGGAAATATTTAGTGTATTCCAGCCATTCCCATAAGCATGGGAATTTCACATGGCTGCTAGGTCCTTCTTTGCTATGAGAGGTCTGGAAGCCTTAAGAAGCATCTGGAAACTACAAAGTGAGGCCAAGACCACAAGATGAACCAGGCAACTTGCCACACACTGCAGTTTGGAAATTTTTGATTAATAGAAAAATCAAAATTAAAAGCTAATTTGTGCTCTATCCCCCTAGCATTACAACCAAACATTGAAGATGTATAGACATTCTAGTTATGGAGATAACCCAAAAAAAGCAGAACAAGGCTCTTAGGGAAGAACATTCACTAATACAGAGAAAAGATATTATGCATGTGACCAGCTCTGTGCACACAGTTCTGTTTTAGTTGGACTACATAAAAATTCAGTTTAGGGGAGCATTTATGTACAGCAGAGCTCTATAGTTTTACTGCCAAAAAAACAATTGCCTTTGTTGACCGTTAGAAAAGATATACCTTTATTTTTTTTCCCTAGAAAATCAGAATTTTCATGAGAAGACTGTTTAGCAAATGAGTATCAGATTGTACAGTAAAGCATTCTGGACTCAGGAAAATCCAAATCAGAAGTTGATTAACACACTGTTAATCAGCTTCCTTTGTGTATGTATGGATACCCGCTCGATTATTAGTGCTTCTGCTTTCCAGATTTCTGCAGTGACTTATTTGGGATAAGAGAGATGAAAACTAGAATTTCTAACCTGTAGGACATGTGTTCTGAAACAATAGAAGCAGATATAAAACCAGAATTTCAACAGCAGAGAAATCACAAAAGGTTTTGCTCTGAGATAAAATATTTTGTCTTAAAAATTTTTAGAAATGAAATAAACTAGGCATGTTTTCTTTTTCTGGAATTTCAAAGTCAGCCAGATGTGCGTGTGTCAGACACTACGTCTCCAACATATGCACTGACTATTTCATCCAGAATAAACCGGAACTGTTGTACACACGCAATGAAAAAAGTCAGTGGTTTCCAGACATCCAAAAAAAATGGACAAATGGCTGCAAGTAGTTAATTCTAGCCTAACAACCTACCTGACAGGAGGACAAGGACACGCTGAGGAAGACAAGGTCATATGACAGCCTTAAACCAGAAATGGAAACTTTATGGTCCCTAATATTCTATCGCTTAGTTCTCTTACTCCAGCTTCAAAATCTGTGTAGATTTCTACGTTTGAACTTGAGGTCTGTTTCTACATGCAAAACACATTCTATATATTTCTGGAAAGGAACATGGGGATACACAAGAAAACACTGCAGGGAGAGGTGGACAACCTTCCTGAAAGCATAAGCCTAACATAAATGCATTTACACAGACGAAGGTCATAAGAGCCCCATTGCAGTCTACAACGAATAGCAGCTAAGCTGCAGGAACACTTGACAAATACAAGCTGACAAGAAGGAGATGCAGGGTAGGGCTGGATGTGAGCTGGATCTCTGCAATGCCAGTATGCCAGGTTCTGCTGGCTCACCTGCTGGTTCTGCTGATACACCTGCCCTTTTGCCAGTACAGCTACACACCTTAACTGCTTACAAGTCTCCAACTGCTTGAGAGAAGTCTGTCACTCTTCAATCCAGATAACTTTGTATAGCTCATTTTTATTAATGGTTTGATAGGTCAATATCCCAGGGCTGGACACACATCCAGATTATATTTCTTTAAACTTATATTAATCAAGCTTACCAAGAACATCTATCTTTTCAACACATAAGCAACACAGGCTAGAACTGGAATAATCCAATACATTATGACGTCTCATCAATAAACAAATTCCTTTTAAAAAACACATATCAACCTCATGAAAAAGAAGAGCCAAAGAACCTCATCCTATCACATGATACTGTATTAATACCTAACAGTCTGCAAGAACAAACTCCGAACGTTGAGTTTATTTCCCTGTTTATGTGGGAAAACAAACAGAGAGCTTTTTCATACTCACGGAAAACTGATCCTAGAAAGAATAACATTAACAGAGAGACTACAGGGAAGACAACTATTCTAACAATTTTGAATCATCATGCCTTTATCTAGTGTGGATTCTCAGAGAATGTGTGTCATCGCTTTGGGCGCTAGACAAGCATTCCGGGACATATCTTCTAAATCACAAATAACTGCACAGTTAACATCAGCATTAGCTAAGATGCTGTCACTGGCAGTAGTCACACTCCTGGGCTTTCCCTTCTGTGGTCTGACCAGAGAATTCATTTCCTTCTTGGTTTGTTGCTCAGAGGGCTTATTCAACATTCCAGTTCACAAAAGCTACTCTGAAGCTACCACAGATCTAAAATATAAAGCCCTTATCTTGAAAACTACCACGTATGCTCAAGAATGTGGAAAGCAGAACCCTTTGTTCCATTTGGTCAGACATATTTGACTGTTTTTCTGAGGATTACTGCTCAACTACATGAGACCTCACTTGGCATTCATTTGCCTAAAAGGAAAAAATTCAGTAATAAGTTATTTCTGACATAGAGGAGGACACAAATTTTAACTGCTTATGGTATTAGCTTACATACCTGAAGTCCTCATGAACGATTATCTCATGAGAGTTCCCTGACATATCTAGCTTGAAAAGAAATACAGCCTGCCTCAAAGTTGTGAGAAGGAAGCTGTCACAACAGATCACCTAGTCTGCACCCAGAACCAGGCTGACGTTCCTGTGTACTCATCCAAGTCCTTTAGGTTTTCTATCAAGTTTCAGATGGTTCCCAGGCAACTGTAACAACATGGAATCAAGCATCGCCTGCTTGCTGCTCTACTCCATCTGCTCCCCTTTGGCATCATCTCAAAGAGGATGTTTTTGGTGAATAAGTAATATATCCGGGGTTCAGAGAATTTGTTTAAATATTTGTGACATAGTGACAAATTAAACTTCTTTGCTGAAAGCTCACGGCTGTTCCAAAGCCTCTGAACACAGCTGCTCTAATCCCTTTGAAGTGAGTTACTATTATGGTCACATACTCATTTAAAATACTTTTAATCACACTTGGTTACAAACGCTAACCCATATCCACCTTCTCTTTGTATGAAGTATTAGCTCCTACCTAAAGAAAATCTGCTGAGCTTTGTTTTTCAACCACAGCCATCAAAGAATACACAAATGTTTTCTGATCCTGCTTATTTTTACTGTGTCAGTAGAAGATCTTTATAAGCACATATATAGTGCATATACGCACTGCAACTGGGGACAGGTAGGGCTTACACTGCTGTTTGCCTAGATCTAACTAGGGCCGGCCCAAATCCTGGATGAGGACAAGAGAAGGAGAGCTGTCTACAGCACTCTGCTGGTTTCCGTAATTTATGAAGTTATTATTAGCAGATACTCTGACAACACTAAACAGAAAAACGTATTTTCAGAACATCTAATGACAGAAATAGTCAAGGTTTTGAAAAACTCCTACAGAAAAAATTATCATAAATACAGTTTGAATTTCCTGCATTAACAGCTTATCGTTTATCTAGGACCCATTCTTCCAGAAGCTTCGCTAACTAGATTAGTTCATTGTGACACACTGAACATGTGTTCTTAACTTGCCCTTTGAGCAAAATAACAGCTTTGGTCAGGTCCACACCTCTTTATTTGCTATATGTCCTGTTTATCACATTTCAGATCACTTACCCCTGGTAAGTACAAAACAAATTCTACTTGCTGCAGTAATCTAGTTTCAGCAAATATCTTGGATTTACTATGTCCTGTATCCTCCTCTGCTCTAATTTTTAAACTAATGAAATGGAAATTGGATTTGAGAAGGCACATATTTGAAAGAATAAGTATATATAAAGAGGGTCTGGCTCAGTAAGACCTGTTTCACTTGAATAATGGCAGTATTATTTAGAAACCTAATTCTATAATACTCTTAACCCAAGTTAAATAGCTTACCAAACGACAGAAGTGCATTTTAACCAACTTCGCTGGTCTTTGGACTAAGTCCTTTCATATCAACACATGGATATGGAACAGCTGTGAAGGTCAACCTTAAGGAGACCTAGTGAAATCATAGATTGGAAACTGTCTGCTTTTTGTAATGGGAGTTTTAAGATACTATTTGTGTTCCTTCCACAACAAATCCCACTATTTCCATGTATGCTGCCGATCCCTTATGAAAACTTCAGTTATGGTACTGAAATCCTCCAAAGTATATCTGAATAAAATTTTATTCTTGTAGCTAATAGAACAATTTTTTTTGTCTGTTCCTACAGTTCTAATGTTTGAAATGAAAATAAAACGAAGCAGGAAACTTCTCTGGGAAACTGCAACAAAACTTCACCTCTAAGAGAATCCCAAGAAGAGTATTTTCATTTGACTATTTTGCTTATTCCAGCTGACACCAGATCTTGTTCAAACACGACCAGACAATAAAAAAAGATGGTCCCAACAGCAAGTTCAGAAGTTTGGACAACTCCCAATATTTTGTTGAATCAAAACTAAAAGCCATGTACAAGAGCTGAATGGTTGTTCTGGAGAATGCCTTGTATTCACTCCCTCCTTGTTAGATGAAGACATCCTAGTTGTTGCAGGAAATGATAAGCTGTTCATATCTTCCACTCCAATTGCTTCTTATTTGGAGGCCCCTATCATTCAGTACTTCGGTACCTTTTCTGGTGGTGTACTTGGTTAATGCTCAAGTAATTCCATTAATTTTATGGAATTATTTTGAATTCAAGCTAATTAGTTTGACCAATTTCATCCTTTAATCCAGAGAAACTTTCAAATCATATGTGCACGATCTGAACGATTTATAAGCCAGTCTTTAAAGAACCTGATAGTAGAAAAAAGCCCTCAGATGTACAGTATTTTTAAGTACAAAGGAAGATAATCAGGAGCAAGAGAGATAATGGTATAGTCAAGAAAGGGTCACGAAAAAAGGAATTATTCTGAGAGAGAACCTGATGGTAAACTCCTTGCACTAACTACACTAGCACTGTAACTCTAGCTGCTTCTGCTGAAGTGCAGGGCTTGCGTTATTTCATAAAATCTGCGGATTATGTGCATGAAAATATGGTAATCAGAACTGTCCTGGCTCCACACATGAGCATCACAGCTGCAGAAGTCACTGCCAACTATGCAAACACTCATTAGGCTGACATCACAGGCCAATATTTATGTTACTCTCTTAGGGAAATAGGGGGCAAAGAGATAAAATAGAACACTTAACCTATTGACTTTATGAACTATTTCCACTGAAATGCTATGAGTAAGTTACACAAGTATCAGTATGATACTAACATTCTTTTAAGACTCTAATTAGGAGTAAGGCATTATAAAACCTGCAGATGTGAGTATCCTAATTTCAGTCACTATTACTTGAAATGTCTGTCTCATCCATACATCACCTTTAAAACAGTGGCAGAAGTTTTATTTCCCTGAATAACTACAGGCTGATCACGAGAAGCACAGGGGGAGATGCTATTTAAACAAGAAAAACAAACAAATCAACCAATCAAACATTATGCCAAAATTTCGTGGACCCTCTATGTTATTTGTTACAGAGAAACAACGATCAACTTACAGAGAAGTTTGAGTTCTACTTCTGAAAAAAAAAAAAAACAAGAAAAATATTTGTGTGTGGATGCACGGCTCCTCAGGTTTCATTCAAGTCCTAGCAGGACCAAAATCTTAAGTATACTATCATTTGCAAGCACTGAAGTAGGAAAGAGAAAGGCTTGGGAAGGAATTGTATTTTATTCTGTTCTTTTAAACAAGAACTGATTATATTTGTACTGATAGCAATGGACACGTGGAGCTCAGAGAAGTAATTAAATTTATAAATCTCATTTTTGTTTCCCAAAAATATTCACCAAAAGGATGAATAAACATTGAACTCATTACTTCTATGCTTTGCAGCATGACTGCTTTGCCCCATACATGTAAGTTATTTAAGTAAGAAAGGGATCTATCTGATTTACACTCTCTTGCCAGGATACTATAAATATGTCTGCTTCTCAGAAGTGCACGAGGTCCTTATATTTTAGCAGTATATGGGCAAATACAATTAAAGCCAACTCAGAAAGGCATATCTGTTCACCCCTGTGCTCATATTTCTAGGGTGTGGCTCAGCAATAACATGAATGTGGCTTTAGAAGCCTCTGATAGAAAGAACCTCCATACTGTAAACCAAATAAAATTTGTGAAATGGATGTTTTATGCTCTGCCATGTCAATCAATCTTTAGAACAAGACCGAATTGTTCAGTTGAAATGGCAGACTGTGTTAGCTCTTCAGCAGATACACGTAGATTATGAAGTTCATGCTGTTCAGTTGCTAAGCCTCTACTCAGTAGCTTATTAGACTGTATTTTTCAGAATAAAACCCAGTGATTTTGCAGTAAGATTTAATTGCTGATAACTTAGATTTTAATTTTGGCAGAGGGATTTAGTGACATTAAATGCTGGTGGAAAATGCAGCAATAAAAAGAGAAACTACTATAAATAAGTAGATATTGATTCCACTATTTATCTGCTTTAAAATGTATATGCTCACGTTTAATTTTAAGATACAACCAAGAGATATCAGACTTTGCACAGCAAATATTACACTGTGAATAAAAGTCCTGCTGCAGATCTGCATTCTAAAACTTGTAAAAGACAAACAGGCAACTTATAAAATCCCGCACTTGTAAAACTGACTAAACTAACAGAAGAAATTAAGCTACATAGTAAATAAGCATAACTTCAATTGATTCACTGAGTTGCATTTTAAGTTTTACTGTAATTTACTCCAGCACTAGAGAATGAGTGCAAAATTCATCATGCTACTCAATATTTATACCCTGGCTGTTATTAAAGACTAAGGAAGATACTCTTTGCCAAAATACAAATACATGTTGATATGCAAATATTCAACCACAATGAGTCATTCACCAGCTCACAACAAATATGAGGGAAAAAGGACTCAAAAAAAACCCTCCAGGTGCCTGGGCAGCGCATCAGGTAAGGAATTGTTTCCCATCAAGAAATACAAAAGCAAGAAGGTTCTACAACCTTTTGAAAGCGAAGTGAATCATCAGGGAAAGATGGACACAATGTGAACTCATGCCCATCTGAACTACTTAGTATAAACCACCATTTGCTATTCTGTTTCCTCAGCAACTTCTTTCCTGTGGCAGGTAACAACAGTTTGTAACTTTTCTTTTGGGAAACAATTATCTGAAGCTTGATCTTTGTTTCAGGATCAGTAATTGCCACAGTTCTTGAGGTCTTTATTAACTAAATGCAGAGTCTAAGCCATTAAGTATTAGTCATGATCAATTTTGAGAAATACATTCTCTGACTGAAGAATTCATTGCTTTATTCTGAACTCAGAAATGAAACAGTAAGTTAATTAAAATCTGATTACTGTCCTCCAGAGTTCAGGACTATGCAGGACTATGCCTTTGTGACACTGCAGTGTGTTACATGCTATCTCAAATCTCTATCACTTACTGGGACTTCTCTAGTCTGGAAAGCCACATTTACAGTATCTTCTCATGCCAAATTACAGGTGCTTCTCATGCCAAATTACTTTCCCTACTATTGGTCCACTTAATTGAGAAGCTGCAGTTTTGAATTGCAAAACTGAAGTTAGGGAAGTCTTTATCTGCTGAATAATATTTTCTGTCACTTGGGAAAAGAGTTAATACAAGAAACTATGCATAATTTTTTCTTCTTGTCTTTCCAATTAACAGGCCAACAGAGAACACTTTACATACCTGACACCCTGCAGGATGTGTGCAGGTCTCATGATACTGTGGAAGATGACTACGTTTCTCAATTTCACATTGCCTTCACTTTCCTGTATTCCCTTCAAATAGCATATTTTATGAAACACACTTGATCCTTTCTCCTTGTGAAACTTTCATGATGTGAATGCACTCAATCAACTTTACATTGATATCCGAATAAACCTGGGCTTACTAACAGAATTGGGTTCTGGCCCTTAACATACATCACACTGCCTTAGAATCTGTCACTTAATTGCTTAATAAAGCAATTCAAGGAATCTATTACCTTTTTTTCTGAGCTTCCTAAATGTAAAGGTCCATATCTTCCGAAACATGAGACACAACAAAATCTGATTTTATAAACATGACAATCGCATGAATTTCTCAGAACCTTAGCTTCTTTTAAAATACAACATTATCATGTTATACCCCTACACTCTTCTTTCTTCTCCTGTTCTTGACAAATTCCCTCGTTTCCCATCTGCATTGGTGAGGAATATCATTGAGGCAGATTATTTCTATACATGCTGCCTGCTGGGAGCTAAAAAAGATTTCCTGACCTATCTGTATACTACATAGCATATGAATAAAACTATTCTAGATGGCTGTGCTGCATATCTGTGCTGGCTACAGCAATGGTGGGGTTTGTGTGAGAATACATGCCCAGCACTGCAGCACTTCACATACAAGTGGCCTGCAGAACTGCAGTCCTAAGAGCTTTAAACACCTCAATGCTTCCGAAAGGCAAAGCAAGGCTCCAGCACTAGCCACGTTATGGAGAGGACATACTCATACAGAATGCAGTTAGAAGTAGAGCTACTCAGGTAGGACAAAATTTCTCCTCTTTTCCGGCTCTGTAATTTTAGGAATCGCCTCTAAGTATTAGAAGTACAACATTCTTGGTCAGAAAATATTATTTCATAAGGCTTCTTAAGTGTTTCTTCAAAGGCTGAATTTTGTACCATAGCAACCAAAGTGCTACTCCCCATAGCATCAGCATGCACATGGACCATAAGACAATAAAAGAATATCTGACAAAACATGGTCTTACAGAAAAGCAAAACATGTTCCTCATCAGCCAAAATTAATATTCTAATCCTAGCAATACCTGTCTGTGTACTTAACTTCATGCATAGAGTTAATTTAAAATTATGTATGGGAACAGTCCCTGAAGGAGCAGGGATGAAATGTGTATGTGACATCATTTTGGTTTGCACTGTACTGTTATGTGTGCCTACCTTTTCCTTGATATTTACTGGAGAACTGATTTCTGCCATCTCTCTTCTTATGAGAATACTGTCTGTGAAAAGAAGAAAAAAAAAAGAGATCCATTTTTAATCCCAACCTGACAAAGGTACACAAATACAAATTGTATGTGATTACATAGAAGCACTGGAGAAACTTGAGAACTTACCTTTCCTTCTCAATCTTACAAAAACAAACAAAAAACATTTAAAAAAAAAAACAAAAAACCAGCATAAAACAACAAACCCTAAACAAGTTCAAATCTCATACTTTTCCCAGATTAGTTCTACATACACATTCTGAAAATGTTTCCCAAGTACAAATCAGGATGGGAGGGGTATCATGCTTCTCCCAGCCACGTTTCTTAGATCCTATTCATTATTACTTGATACCTTTGAGGTTTAAGGAGGAGGAATACCTCAGATGAATTCAACATCTCCTGTTTTCCCATTCACCAGAAATCATATTTTTGCCAGAAAACTCTTCTGAAGATCCCATCTTAAAAAGCAGCTATAAGTGCCAGAAGGCAGAAAAGTGCTGCACAGTTTTTTTTTTCAAAACTAAATTAAAGGATTTAGCCACACACTTCCTTATTAAAGCTACAAAGGTCTGAATGGTTAAATCTCCAAGTTGGTTCTGAGAATTTAGGCACATAATGGAATTTGCATGTGATTGAGGAACCTTTTGATATCCTATTTCCAGTTACTCAGCCACATAACTGAGAGATATTACATCACATGATGAAGAATTAACAGAGAAAGGAGTCCACTTGCCTAATCCTGCTTCCATCAAAACCAATGACCTTAGATTTCAATAAGAAACAAACTTGAATCTTCACATTTTTAAATTAAGTCACACGTGAAGAATTACAGAGAAGACTAAGTCAAATGATATAAAGGCTCAACTTAGCTGCCAAATTTAACTCTTTTGCACATCGATAAGAAAATACTGTCGTACATAAATGAGCATGAAATCTTAGTTCTTTCCAACATTTTAAGCTGAAACACTTCCTCTTTTTTTTTTTTATTAACCATTTGAGCCCACTGCTATGTAAACTGATAATATTTCCCACAGTTCTTCCAAATCTCTTAATGCACTTAAAAACCCACCTCCTTTAACTCCAGCTTTGAAACACAGCACTTTGGGGGAGTTCAAACTCCAAATGTTTCTATTATAGAATTTTCTAATATGATATATTTATTTTTCTATGCATGTGTTTCCTAATTAAAAATATGAGGTTCAGGTAAGCACGTTTTCAAACATAACAGACTTTGTGGTAAGCAGGAAAAAGATGATAGGAAGAAGAAAAGGGAATACATTTTTGAGTTTCAGTCTGATGGAGAGTAGACACCACAAAAAGGGTGTCAGAAGAAAACAAAGAAACAAAAAAGTAACCTTTATTAAAGTGTCATTAAAAAAATGCCTGAAATGAGTAAGGTTCCTCCTGCCATCTGTTTGACTGTGTCATGAACACATTTTATCTGTCTATATAAAGCACATACATTTCATCTGCCTTTATTCAGTGGCTCAAACAGTTTGCCAAGACAGAGCCCAAGTCTCACTACATATCTGGTAAGATTTCTTCCTGACAACTGGGTCACTAATGCCTTATCATCTGCTGAATAAAGTATTTCAGATTAGAAGACCCCCCACACCTTGTTGTTGTTTTTTAAATCAAGGATCAAAGAGCTCAAATTAGTTTCTTTGTGAAGCCCATCCAATGACAGCAGAACTATAAAATGTCAGGAGAAAGCAGGGAGGAAGACTACATGGAATGTGAGCTTGGGACAACTCAATTCCAATATTTAACATGTGAACTTAATGCAGTCTATAGTCCCTATATAACATTTTTCCTACTTCTCTTTTATTTCTGCTGTCAGCTGTTTCTCATGCCAAGTGGGCACAGAGCATGAGATACAGGCCACCAAATTTCCATGCAGACTGGAAAACCTAGCTCTAAAATCACTTTAACTCTTCATTATCCCTCATAGCTTTTCAGACAAAACATGCTTTCTATCTATCAACATCAAGCTCTGTGTTGCATCGATATCCTTCTCTGTTTCAAGGTAAAATTTTAATGAATAATTATTTTACTTGTCCACCCTCGTACCTATTATCTAGCAGCTTCAGCAACATTACAGACAAGCAAATGGAAGCCTGTTCTCTTGCATGCACTTAAACCAATACATACAATAGCAATTTAAAAAAAAAAATAAATAAACAGTATCAAGAGAAACAGCAGGAAAAAAAACTAGGAAAACTTTTTGGGAGGAACGGAACACACCACAGAAAACAAGTACAGCAAGGTTTATAGCTAACAAACCCCTCTGACTCTAAAAACTATTGATGTATAAAACCAACAAATAATGGGAAAATATCTGTCGTATTCAATCTTCAAATTCTGCATTTTCAGCATATTATACCAATTTTGAACCAAAACTGTATACTGTAAAACTACATCTTGCATGAAGCAAATTAATCAGTGATCTTATTTAATGAAAAACCCAAACCTGTCAGCTCATGTTAGTTCGAAGACAGTAGCTAAATAATGCATCCAATTTAAATTAAATTTGCTGATTAAACCATGCAAGAGCAGCACTTAGCCAAATTTAATCTTTGTAGCAGTGCTCTGACCCATTTTAAGATAAGACACACAACACTTTGCCAGAGTTGACTTGCCTCTCCTTTGTTGTGTGCTCCAGGTATTACTACAATAATAGTTTCCCACTGATGAATGTGATGCTGGTTCAGCTGGCTTACGATTGCAAGCTGTATCAGGACTGGGCAAGCCACACAAAACATACCCTCAAAAAAGAGGTATGTTTCTTTCCTTTTCTTACCCTCCACCCATCCCCCACAAGATCATGAACTAAAGACGACATCAGCTTTTGGAAATAGAATCATTCCTCTACAGTTCAGACTTTTCATTAAGATGCATATTATGGCCGTAAAGATGAAGATGCTAAAATTGTGCTGGAGCTATTTTTCATTCACCCTCTACAAGGGCAGATATTGAAATAACCTGCATCAAACACTTGCTCCTTTATGTAACTCACAGTCCAGCACTACTAATTGCATAAAATACAAAATATGCATTGAAATCTCAGTATAGCATTGATTTTTAAGAATATCTTCTACCACTATATTTAATAGCTAATTGGTTTTCTTATTGCAGCAAATCATTTTATTGAATTAACTTCTTTCCTCATTTTTTTAAAATCCCATTTTAAAAAATTGCTGCATTTCTAAATCCTATGACAAAAGATTACAGCACATGAATAACTTCATGCACAAAAATGGTCCCAATTAAATTTTAAAGCTTTTGCTGGAGGCTTAGATCTAAATTTGAACAGCTCCGTTCTGACCTGTAATACTTCAGAGAAGCTTCTTCATGCCTGAGCTGTGCAACATCAGAATGCAGCCCACAATTGTGTTCTAAAGCTAGTGTAGGGCTGTGTATGTCAACATGTGCACAAGAACACAGCTGCAGAAAAGTCTGTTACAGAAGACTTCCTGCAGTGCCTTAATTTTTCAGTTAGCAGAAGCACTGAACATATTCTGTATAAAACATACTGTATAAAGGGTTCTCATATGTTTGTCTTTCTCTACATCTCTTGCTCGTATTTGTGATCTTGAAAAGGTAACATGTATCACATCAACAAGGCTTACATGAGAAAGGAATGACAGAAAAGAAATACTACACAATTCTGTATTTAAACAGGTTGTTAATTTCTGATCGCAATTTCCAGACATGTTTCCTGGAATAGGAGATCACTCTCAGTTCCTTGTTACATCCTGACCTCAAATACTGATGAAAGCACATTATTTTTATACCTATTACATATTTGCCAAGGAGATGGTATACCATGTCTTGTAAAATGAAGCATTTCAATGCAACAAGAAAAATACAGTAGGGGCACTTCAAGGGAGCGCTGCAGAGCAGACCAGATTAGGTCTGTCAGAGCTTATTTCTCTGCCCTATCAAATTAAACAATTCATATTGCTCTTCACATGTTTAAGCTAAGGTAAAACTGCACTGGGGCTAGCTGAAGTGCTGGCACTTGTTCTGTCCTCCTCACTTTACTGCAAGCAGCAACACCCAGCAGGGCAGGCAGTCAGGTATGGCCTTTAACCACTGCAGCACAACATGCCTGAGCTCACCTGTCACAGCCTGCTGGGTACATGGCTGCTTGCCCAGCCTTTACAGCCATTTCTTTTCTGCCCTCAAGCAGCTCCAAAGTCCCATTGTTGCTGTGTTCAGCCTCTGAAGAACACCTGCCATCTTTCAGCTTGTACTGCCTCCTGGGATTTGTCACTCACAAAGCACTTCTGCCTAGGCAGGCCTTGGGGTGAAGCTGCCAGACTCCTGTGAAATGTTCTGCATAGGTGGGGTTGCCTGCAATTCAAGCATCAGGGAATCAGGAAACAAGAGTCTGTGCCCTGCCCTGCTGCATAATCCTGCAATTATCACCTGGTGCATTTAAACTTCAGATTTACAAACAGGATCAGAAAAAAAAAACAAACATCCTTCTCCCTCCTCCAACAAAACCAAACAAATGGCATCAGCCCACAAATACAAAAGGGAAAATGAGCCTATGAAAGTGTCAGTGTTGCCAGGCAGATAAAATTTGTAAAATCACCCCAGCAGCAAGCTCTGCAGAACAGAGAAGAGTGTGACAGCTGTTCCACCACTTCTGACATTGAATATGTAACTTATCTTCAGCAATAGGGAAATCTCCCCACAAAATATCACAGAATAAGCTAGTTTGGGAAGGTTTTCCCACCTCTACATTTACAGATGAACAAAGTCTCCTACACCACTAAAATGATACATGTCCTCATCTGCCCACTACGTTTCCTATTTTAGTGCTACTCCCTACACAACAGGAATCCTAGGCCTCAATGACCTGACTCTTCTACCTGTTTTTGCAACCACCTGCTGCAACTTGCATGAACCCAGTCCTTCCCTTCATTATGTTGATTTCCTACAAACATCCCATGGCTAACATTTTCCAAGTTCCAAACAGTACCCCAAAAAAACCTCTACCACTTTTCTTCCTGTACTGCCCTCCTCTCCCCTTCACTAGTCAGGCAACTGCACAACTACATATCCTTTGGGTCCCAGAACAGCAACATAAGGCAGGAGATAGCCTTACTGCTGATAAACTTATCAGCCCTACCAAGCATAACTATGCGCAATCACTGAGAAAGCTTTCACATTAACACAGAAACTGGAGTTTATGAACGTATTTAAGTGACAAAATTGTAAAGTATATCAATGCTAGAATGTAAATTTTTATTTTTAATTAAGGATCATTTATTTGCTTCCAAGTAGTTCAGTTAAAACACCCCAGATCCAAAAAGCTGACATATAAAGCACAGACAAAACAAAGCAATTGCAATTTTAGAACCAACTTCAAAAAAAGATGTAATTGCTAAGTGTATATAATGAGATTGTAGCAGTCTGTGCTATGCTTTCATCCTACTTCCTCTACATGCCTACTTCCTCTACAAAATTACATCTCATTTTTAAATGGGATTCCTATCTATCCCACATGTACAACATTACACTGGCTTGTCTGCAGACTTCCCCATGCCCTTGGTAAAGACAAAACCAATACAATCAGAGACACATAGCTTTCATTCTTCATTTGACTTTTTCGGACTTTATTACATAGTTGCTACAAGAGAATGGTAGATGAATGCTGGGATGTGCACACCTTTCTAATGCATTTTTAAATTAAAGAAAGACTAGCAAAAGCGAAAGAAAGTACAACGCTAGAAAGGAATTACTCTGGTTTTTACTTGGACTATTTAAATAGCAGAAGATAAAAACTTACCACATCAAAGGCCAAATGTTAGTGCACACATGACTGTCAGTAACAAAACCTTAGTGTCCTTAGTTGTGCCCAAAGCTACGCCACTGCAGTGCCAAAACTACAGGAAACACAACTGAAATTTGGGTACTTGCCTCCACTATCTTGCAACTAGCAACAGGTATGATTTTCTATTTTTTATAGTCTGGTTTCTAAAGATAAACAGAATAGTTAAAAAATAAATATATCAAGAGCATCTACAACATATTAACAAGCATACTCCCAGCAGTTTTTAGCTTTCTGTGCCATTCGAAGTGAAGATATTTAGAAAAAAGAACAGAGTATAATTAACACAGAGCTGATATTTTCCCAGTACTGTTTTGAGCCTTTCTAAAGACTGTACCCAGAAACAGTCTATGCACTCATTTTGTATTTCTTTTTTTACAGGAGTTTGAGTTTAGTCACTTCAGGCTGCTTAAATGTTTGGGTAAATTTGTTATCTGAGGACTTTAGTATCCTCTCCTTTAAACTTAGGTACAGACACTGCAGAGGTTGTGCTCCTCTCAACTACAGAATGCAGCAGTTCTCCCTTCTGCTCAGCTAACACAGCCTGATTGCCTGATGGTTACCACACTGCCTGAAATCCACTGGCTGCAGAGCTGTAAACAGGATGCAGGAAATAGGATGTCTCACTGATTCCACATGTAAGTCTGGATTCCGACAGAAAACAGGTTTGTGCTCCCCCACTGTTTATCACCTCCTCCCCAAGAATTTCTGAGATGACTGATGTGACAGTCTGAGAAAGGAGCAGATGTCTCGAAGATACAACAGCCTAACAGACTGTTTGCTTGGAAATAGGTAGCGAGATATTAAAGTTTAGAAAGTATGCAAAGGTGTATCAGGAACTCAAGTTATTTAACAGCAAAAAAACCTATGAACCTGTCTGCTGTAATGAGGAAAAGCACAGAGGAGAGAGTGGTACTGGAAATGCATCAATTAGATGGGTGGACTGTTTGATGGACAAGGTACTGGTTGTGAGATTGTACCACGAGAACAGTGGTCAATGGTTCAGTGGCCTTTCAGTATCTAAAGGGGGCTATAAGAAGGAAGGGGACAGACTCTTTAGCAGGGCCTGTTGCGATAGGACAAGGGGATATTGTTTCAAACTAAAAGGGAAGATTTAGATCGGATGTAAAGTAGTTTTTTTTACGATAAGGCTGGTGAGACACTGGAGTAGGTTGCCCAGAGACATGATGGAAGCCTTGTTCTTGGAGACATTCAAGGTCAGGCTGAATGGGGCTCCGAGCAACTTGATCTAGCTGTAGATGTCCCTGTTCATCACAGGGAAGTTGAACCAGATGATCTTTAAGGGGCCCTTCCAACTCAAAAGACTATCATTCTATGATTCCTTCACACCTGGGTCAGCTTCCTTAGAACCCTGTCTCCTGTCCTTCCCAGATTTGTTCCAAAGGCAGGAATGGTTCTAAGCAGACATCACAGCAACACTGAGATGTCCAACCACTGTCACAACAAAATGGTTAAAGATTAGCAAGTCCTGTGACCTACCACATAGATCTTGCTGGACAGTCTTTGAATGCTAAGCCTATACCATCACAGAATGGCTTAGGTTGGAGGGAACCTTAAAGACCACCTAGCTCCAGCTCCCCTGCCAATGACAGGGCTGACAACCACTAGATCACACTGCCTAGGGCCCTGTCCAACTTGGCCTTGAATGCCTTCAGCAATGGGGCATCCACAGCCTCTCTGGGCGAACTGCCCCAGTGCCTCACCACTCACTGAGAAAAAAAAATTTCTTCCTAATATCTAACCCAGATCTCCCCTCTTTTAGCTTAAAGTCATTCCCCCTTGTCCTATCATTATCAGACCATGTAAGAAGTCAGTCCCCCTCCTGCTTGTAAGTTCCCTTCAAGTACTGGAAGGCTGCAATGAGGTCTCCCTGAAGCTTTTTGTTCTCCAAGCTAAACAAGGCCAAATACCTCAACCTTTATTCATAGGAGAGGTGCTCCTGAACTTTGATCATCTTCGTGGTCCTCCTCTGGATCTGCTCCCAACAGCTTGGCATCCTCCCTGTACTGGGGGCCCCAGGCTTGAACACAGTACTCCAGATGGGACCTCACAAGGGCAGAGTAGAGGGGAACAATCACCTCCCTCAACCTGCTGGCCACTCCACTTGATGCAGCCCAGGATACTGTTGGCCTTTTGGGCTGCAAAAGCACACTGCTGGCTCACATCCAGCTTTTCATCCTCCAGGACCCCCAAGTTCTTCGCAGGACTGCTCTCAAGGAGTTGCTCTCCCAGCCTGTACTCACATCTCGTACTGCCTCAACCCAAGTGCAACACCTTACACTTCGCCTTGTTAAACCTCAGTAGATTCTTGTGTGCTCACTCCTCAAGCCTGCTCAGGTCCCTCTGGATGGTGTTCCTTCTGTTCTGTGACACTCAGCTTGTGTCATCAGCAAACTTGCCCAGGGCACACTCAGTCTCACTGTCTGCGTCACTGATAAAGATACTGAAGAACACCAGTCCCAGGACAGATCCCTGAGGGACACTGCTTGTGACCAGCCTCTAGCTGGACATAGAGCTGTTGACAAAAACCCTCTGTCTATGACCATCCCACCAATGCTATCCAAGCTGAGCTCTCCCTTAGCACAAGTGTCAGTGCGGCTTCCCCAAAAGATGTCACTGTACTAGCTGCAACTAACACCTCGTGACTGACACCACGTGATCGTTAGAACTAGAGCTGTCAACCCAGAGATAATGTAGATAGAAGAATCTGCTAACTTTGTAAAATATATCTTGTGCTAAAAAGATCTAAATCAACTGCTTATATTTAGGTCATTAAAACCATCTTGCATCTGAGCAAAAGAGATCATTTTTCTTTCAAAAGAAAAGCAGCTTAAACTATGATACCTTTAGGATCAACCTTTAAACAGCCAATATGGCATTTGAGAGTAAATACAGTGCAGGCAGCATTGTACCACAGTGAAAATAATCAAAGCAGTTCTCACAGCCTCTGGCTCACGAGAGCAGAAAATTCAGAACAGTTGAATTCAGCCAGCTATAAAATAGATGACTGCATTTGCGATAACAGTAAAAAAAAAGTGGTAACATTTTGCTGATCTTTCCTTGTACCATTCAAGAAGAAATTTAGTCTAATGTATGGTTACTATGCTCCAGAATACCAACCATTAGAAGTTATTTTTCTTTTTACTGATGCTTCAGGCTGAATTCTAAATCCATCTCTTCCATGCACTGCAAAATGTTGGCTTCTGCTCTTATCATTTTTGTAATGAAACGAATAAAAGCTCTGCAATGAGATATCTGAATCAAAACACTGACCAAAGGTCAGCTCTGCATTAATTGCAGCAAATTATAGGGATGGAGAATTGGGCTACAGAAGAGGACACATGAAATTCCTGTACATAGCAATGTATCCATGTTGCAATAGATGTGTACCAGTACAAAGACAATATTCTATAACTGCTGTGATAGAAGAGGGAGGCACATACACATTCCTAGAAAAGCTAATCAAAAAAGTAAGAAAATTAAATCACCTGCCAGAATCAAAGTATCATCAGTTGACACCAGTCTTCCCCGTCCAGCTACCCTCTAATTAGAATAAAACTGTTTTTTCTTCTAACAGCACATACATATATTCTATAGCTACACACACACACTCTTACACCCAGTCACCTCCTATACTAAACACAGGGAATAAACAACTACTCACTTCCATGAGATATGAACACTGCTCCTTCCTGATGGCCACGTGCATTTCATCCATTCAAAAACATTCTATATCTGTGCATTAAAAAGTACACAACACAAATAAGCAATCAGTCTGATTTTCTGTGGCCTGTTACAACCACTCAGCCAGACCAGAGGATGGCAGCCAACTACTCTGGGAGTGGTAATGAGCTCTGTGATCCCAAACCTCTTTGTACAGTGGGTGAGCTATAAGAAGTACAACAGACCTACAAAATTCTCATCTCATTCACCTTCCCTACTCTGTCACTTGACAAACTTGCATTAAATTGCTTTTAAATTAAATCATGGTAGATATAATGCTATCATTAATTAAAAACAAAAGCTTATGTTGTACTGTTGGCAAAAACAGAGATGAAGCTACACAGCTGATCTCCCACACCTTACCCTTGTTCAGACAAGGCAGTGAGGACGAAGGGGTGTTCAAACTCATAAAATATCCTACTACAGAAAAACTAAACAAGTCTTAAACAACAGACACTGGAAAGTTTAGTTAATTTTGACTGTTTTTCTAAGAAGCCATATTAGTTCAGTAGTGTGCAGAAAGAATTAATACAGTACAATGCTTATAATTTAAAGTATGATTAATTCTTTAAGTAAAATAATAGACACAATTACTAAATAACATTCTAAACATCTGGAAACATCAAAAAACACATGCAACACTTTGTTGAAGGAAAAACTGGGAATTCAGATTTTAAAAAACAGTGTCTGATTTCTGATATGGAGTCTTCTTACACAACACCACACTTTTCTGTGGAAAGGTATTTACATTATATGTACATTATATGAAAGTTATATGAAAGCTGTGATTAGCTTTGTGTCTTGCGAACAGCCAAGCAACTTCAGCACAAAATCCTCCCACTCTCCTTGTCATACTGTTTAGTAGCCAAACATTTCTCTTCAAGCCAGCAGCATGACTGTATGCCATTTGAAGCAGAGTGCCAGGAAGCCTAGAGTTTTTTCCTTTCACTCTTGATGGTATACACATCATCACATATTTGGACTTCTTACTCATTTGGTTTAGTGTCCGAGCTGAGGTATGTGAACTGATTTGACCTGAACCATCATCAGGTTTACACCAACTACCAAGGATGTGTGGTGGTAGAATGAAGTTGTAGTTCAAAACAGAGGTGGCAGAGCTTCCATTAACCTTTTTTGACACCACTCCATTACCTAAGAAAACACTCACCAGTAGGCTACAATAAACTACAAACAAAAAATAAATACTAAAGATGCTGAAATACAGTAAGCTGGGACATCACCAAATCTTTATTTCAAAGTAGGAAATCATCAATTCATTAAAATCAGACCTTCTGAAAGAATGATTCCTGTTCTGTAAGTACCTCAGATAAATGTTTATTTAAACAAAGGGAAACAGCTCAAATGGAAGAGACTACAACTCATTCCAGCAATCCAGCAATAGAGGAATATCACCTGCCTACAGGTACTGAAGAGCTAGTGCCTGCTCCAAATCAGTCTGCAGCAACACTAGAAGTGTGCTTTAATTCCTAGATTATTTGTTAAGAGGAGAAAAGGAATTACTTTACATATTTTTCATCTTCTCCTCCTATTGGTTTCCTAGCACCAGTCAAAGAGCTAGCAAAGGCATTTCCCCACTCCAGAGCTCCAAAGGAAAGAATCCCAGCAGCACTCCATCAGTAGCACAACTGTCGTGAACGCTTAGGAGGATGTAGCAACTTGCTTGGCTCCTACAGCTCTCCACTGCAGGAACTGTGCCAAGGGACTCCATCCCCTCCCTGTTCCACAACAGTGGTGAATGGATCACACCACTGAATTGTTTGTAACACTGCTGAGGGCCTAAAGCCTGTGGTTCTGCTGGCTGGCATCCTAGAGGAGCATCTGAAAAGCAACACTGATCCAGCATAAACTGAACACGTCTAAAATTCCTGGGCTTACTATATGCATCTCACTAGCAGAGACAAGTCTAGTTTTTTTCTGGATTCAACTACATGGCCATTAAAATGTTCCTCTCTGATATGCAGAATAGAAGGATGGGAGAATCTGGAAAGAGAACTTCAGATAGAGAAAACTCACTTTCCACTGCAATGCTTGTCAAAATAAACGTTACAGTCTTGCTCTTCCTCAAATGCCTGAATGAATCTTGCCAAATATACTGATAAAGAGCAGTGAAGTTGTAAAATATGATCTGCTTGAACTCTACTTTGCCATGAACCTCCTGCAATCCCTCTCCTCTGAAAAGGATAATTTTTAGTCCTTACAAATTGCAATTTATCTAAGTCATTCTTGCCAGGTACTCAAATCATTGGAAGTCACTTATATCAGCGCATATTCCAGCTCAGAATGACATGCCAAGAGACAGCTCAAGCTAATTTGCTAATTTTACCAGAGTATCCTAACAGCAGAGTATCAAACGTAGTAGAGTACCTTGCCTCAGTCACTATGGTTTGTCTAAACAGTACAAACAGAGGGACAAATGTGAATGCTAGGAAGCTTCCACATCCACATTAACCTGTGTACAGTGTGATCATTAGAGTAAATTGCTGTCATCTTCGAATAGATCCTAAGTTCAAAGGAAGTCCCAGAGCTACTCACCTTTCAGCTTTCTTTCTACTGAATATTCTAAGGTCACGCTCTTTCCTCTCTCCAGTTCAGAGGTCTCCGAAGAGCCAGTTCACCATTGCTAGATGTGGAGGGCTGATGCTCAAACACATGTTGGAGCAATTCCTTTAAATTCAAGGATTTATGTATAATTTCATCAGCTGCTTGCACAGCAAATGCAGGACAGCACAGTAGAGCTCATGCTCAAAGATCCTCTGGGCAGAGCGCTTTGGATACAGTCGCTGGAGCTGCAGGAAGCATGATGACAGCCAGCAAGTTCACAGTGAGCTCTGGGAAAGGAAGAACTTTAAAAGAGCTCTGAAAGTACTCCCTAATGCTTTGATGAATTCAAAATGATGAATTCTGAATCTGATGAAGCCAGATACTCAAAGGGAGGTAAGAAAGTCCTAAAGAAACCTTACGCAGCTAGGTGCTGGGTGACTAAAGAATGTTTAAAGCATATGTAAACTTTTGGAGTTACGCATATGCTTGAAGGTAAGTACTTATTTGATCTAAATGTGTCAGAGCTGTCTAAGCTTTGCAAGACTGAATTCTGAAACTAAATGCAGCCTTTCATTTTCATACTACATAGGCCTCTGAAGAAGATGCAAGTTTTTTCTTAAACACTATTTTAAATTAAATTGTGTACACACATATTTGAACATATGTATAAGAAATACTAAAAAAAATCCTTATAAATGTCTCTACTACAGTGACTTGATGCATATGTGAAAACAGATACAGACCCAGCAGCGTTCCCCTGTTTACAGTACCCATGATCACACCCTATACCAGCAGCAGTACCACTGGTATTTTGCTGTTCCTAGACTTACAGCTTAATTTTCCTCCCTCACTTTCCTACTCCCAAGGAAAATCATGATTTCCTATGTTAACAAGAGGTATTCCTGGAAACAACAACAAAAGCATTAAATAATCTAACCTATAATTACTTATTGTTCAAACAGGCCCTCCATCTAGTTGCTACTGCACACTAAATAAGCAGCTATTACAGTGTTTACTGGACCTTGAACTGCACTTTATTTAGAGAAAGAAAAAAAAGAAACCAGTTTTCTTTCCAGTTGAAAACAATGATATCCAGGTATTATTGTTCACAGACGCATCAAAATCAATGTAAAAGTAAAGTCAGTCAATGCAGATTGAGTATCGCCAAAAAGAAGGCACCTTCAACAGTCTCCCCCTGACGATCAATGAGCCAGAGAACCTTTCTGCTTCTAAAGGTCAATATCACATGAGGTCCTGCCTGACAAGCATGGACTGAGGCCCTGATTTAGCCAGGCATAGAAGAGGCTTAAAAAAAAATTAAAAATGTACAGACTTCTTAATTGGCCAGCAATAATCCTGATGGGCAAATAGCATTAGACAGACCTTTACTTTCCATCTATCCTGAACTTCTACAAAGGAATAGTTAAGATACTTTTGTAGGATGAAGCAACATACTTGTTTTGTGGGATCTAGTGTTCAAAAGCATCAGGTTAAGTTACTACTTGCAGTTCCCAGCTGTGCCCTACCTGTTAGAACTGTCAGTGTACTGACAGATACCATAACCAAACTGCTTGAGCAAACGTGTACCAGCACACTTCAGATGAGCATCACATAGAAAGGAATGCCCAATCTGCTACATCTCCGTTGCCACTGCTGTTAATTATCAATGCTACAATAGCACTTACAAGCTCCTACATACCACGCATAGGCATTGTCAAAGAAATGGTGCCAGATCACAGAGTTAACTCACTAAGCAAGCTGAATTCTCAGCTTCTCAACTTGCTCTAACCATTCCGTAAGCAGTAAGAACTGGAACACAATAAATTGGGCTGGCTGGGAATTTTCCAATCAAATGGGGCTTTTGTTGGAAAAAAGTATTACTTCATCACAACTGGAACATTCCTCAGAAACATCTGCTGAACAAAGCTTCTCCAAAAAAGCCATTTGAATTCCCTGTGAGCCCGTTATCCCTCCCCACATAGTCCATATCACAGTAAAACTTAAGATGAGAGAAGTTCATCATATCAAAGCAGGAAATTACTGTGGTTTATGCATTCAGGGAAGAGCTGATGATAGCACTTATTGTCAAGTAAGGCCCTGTATCAGTTATGCCTTTCCTTCATTCCCCTAGAGTTCCTTCAAGTAGTGGCAAAAGTGACTCCTGAAGAGCTTTTGTTTTAAAATGTCTGACAATATATATTTTCATGAAGTCTTGCATAAAGCTGGCATCTTCATTTAAAAAGAGCAGTCACGCTTGTCATTCTTACTGTAAGCAAACCACGCAATCAGAACTACAAACTAACACCTCTGATATAGCCACACCAAAATGAGCAGGGCTGGCCCTGCAAGCAACAGAAGTGAGCTGCAATTAGACTCTGTGGTTAACAGAGCTCTGCTGCTGGCATCCACAGAACCAAGGACTTGGCTAGAGAGTGCTGGCTCTATAGCAACTCAATATTTGGACTCCTCTCTCCAAAAAATAGAAATGAGACCCATGTATGAGAAGCAGCTTACAAAAGGAAGAGAAGTCTAGCTCCATTAGATGTCTTTCTGAGAAACACAGAGCTCCCAGGAATGTTGACACACCAGGAGATGTTCCATTTTCATTCATCATTATTTTTCTTGAGGGTTCTGGTCATTAGCTCAGACCACAGAGTCTAACCACCTTGTTCACAACCTGAGCACAGCAAACAGGGAATGCTTTGGCTCCTTTTAGACTGTCTGAACTATACTGTCAGAGGAGAAATACAGTAAGCCTTTCACCACCTTATCCCCATACGCACCCTACTTTTGGACAGGGCACAAATCACAGCCTTGGTCTTCAACTCTAGCAGAACACAGGCTCCATCTTGTTGCCCTCAGAGAAGGTGCTTATCCTAAGGATTTTTGAAACATTTCTTCCAACTTTCTCAGAGAGTGCCCTCCAAAGATGGAACAAAAAATGCAAGCTACCTCTGCCCAGCCCAAAAAGAAACTACCATCACAAGCATGAATATTTTCAGAACATGCTGGAGAAAGGCAGTTTTGCCTTGTCTTCCCTGCAGGCTGCTTTTTTATGAATACATTCACTTTTCCCAAGCATTCATGGAAACTTTCACTCAAATCAGAGTTTCAATTGAAAAGCCAAGAGCTTTTATAGAAACATGGAAGATTTACTGAGTGTTGTGTGCTTACTGTGTCACCATCCAAACCTTACGATGTCACATTCCTCTTTTGAGTGAAAAGTCTGCTAAGAGACTTGCGATGGCTACCTTCAACTTTTACATTCAGACATGTCACATGCATTCGCCCAGTGCTAGCCCCCAGTGACTGAAAAAAGGGAAACACCACTTCCATACTCAAGAAAGGGAGAAAGGAATACCCAGGAAACTACAGGCCAGTGAGCCTCACATCTGTGCCTTTGAAGATCATGGAGTGGATCCTCCTGGAAGAGATGTTAAGGCACTTGTGAGATATGGAGGAGATCTGAGACAGCCAGCATAGCTTTACAAAGGGCAGATCCTGACCTAGTGGCCTTTTATGATGGAGTGATGACACTAGTGGAAAAAGGAAGGGCAATTGCTGTCATCTACCTGGACTTGTGCAAGGCCTTTGACAGCCTGGAGCACACCTCCTATGAAGAAAGGTTGAGGGATTTGGGCTTGTTTAGCTTGGAAAACAACAACTCCAGGGAGATCACTCTGCAGCCTTCCAATACTTGAAGGAAGCTTAGAAGTAGGAGGGGAACTGACTTTTTACATGGTCTGACAGAACAAGGGGGAATGGCTTTAAACTAAAAGAGGGGAGATTTAGGTTAGATATTAAGGAGAAGTTTTTTCTCAGTGAGTGGTGAGGCCCTAGAACAGGTTGACCAGAGAGGCTGTGGATACCCCCCATTGCTGAAGGCATTCAAGGCCAGGTTGGACCCTAGGCAGCTTTATCTAGTGGCTGTCAACCCTGTCCGTGGCTGGGTGGTTGGAACTAGATGATCTTTAAGATCCTCTCCAACCTAAGCCATTCTATAATCCTATGATTTTGTGATGCATTTCACTACCCGTAACAAATGCTTATCCATCTTAATTTTAACAGAAGTGGAATAAAGGGCTTTCAGTAACACAGAAATGCACGCATCCAAAAAAATAAAGAACATCTTCAAAAACTCAAGTCTCCTTTAACTCTTACAATTTCCTCAGAAAATTCGGTGAATGCTCAACTTGTTTTCAGTCTCAGACTGCTACCTGAGGTATTGCTTGAGCTGTCTGCATCAAACAGCTACTTGCTATTCTCGACAACAGCATATAAGATCAAAAATAACAGTTTGCAGAGAAGAACAGGGACACTGACAGTAAAGTGATTCACTTAAATTTTTCCATCAGAACTGAACTGAGATTCCACTCTTCAGATTTTTCTTTTGCATTTTCCTAGGGTAATTACGTAACTCTAACTCTTAATGTGTTAATTTTAAAAGCATTTTATGTCTAGCATCATTATGATCTCAGAAAACTTGATGAGTTATTTTAAGGCAGACGATTACATACTTATACAGACAGTGCCAAGATGCATCTATAGGCAACTCCATAACTACCTGCTTCTGAGACCGCCTGCCCAGTGCAAACACCAAAACTTTCTTCAGAACTACTCTTGCAGAACACCAGAACAGTCAGGTCAAACATGCAACATCAATTCAGAAAAGTTCTTAAGCGCTCCTGGATTTCATGAAACTTAAATGTTTGCAAACATTCTTCAGAGAGAAATGAACTTAAGCACACACTTTTTGAACTGTTTCAGAAGTTCTCATGATATTAACATGAAATATCACATCTGTAGATAGAAGAAGAGAATTTTAACTAAGAAAATTATTTTCTGGACACCTTACAACAGGATTTTTGTTCTTTGGGTAGTTGTTTAGGACTACATTTCATTAAAAAGTGTACTGAGCTTCACTGGGATGGAGTTAATTTCCTTAACAGTAGCTTATACAGCACTGTGCTTTGGATCTGCAGTCGCAATAGCACTGATAACTCATCAGTGTTTTGGCTATTGTTGAGCAATGCCTGCACAGTGTCAGGGCTCTCTCTTCCTCCTCACCCACACTGTCCCCACAGCAAATAGGCTGGGGATAGGCAAGAAGTTGGAAGGGGTGATCTGGAAGAACTGACCCAGACTAGTCAGAGGGATAATTTCATGCTATGCATCATCAAGTTTAGCAAAAAAAAAAACTGGGGTAGAGGCTTCTTCATTGTCGTTTACAAGGTTGTTGTTGTTCAGAGACAGGCTGGGCATCACTCCAGACATGGAAAATGGTGAACTAATTGCCTCCGCTTTCCTTGTGTTATTTCCCCTCCTTCTCCCAATCTTCCTTTACCTATTATACCATTTTTATCTCAAGCCATGAATCTTCTCACTTTTGCTCTTCCTATTTTCTCTCTCTGTCCCACCAGCATGGGTGGAAGAGTCATTAAGCTACTTTGTGAGTGTTTGGCTGCTGTACAGGGTGAACCTACATTAAGTCATACAGAAAAGCCACGCCAGGTTAGGGTGCTATACTCTTCCTCAGTTTCTGATGTAAAACCTGCCCCCAGTATATAGTGTCTGCAAGATTCCATCATTTCCACAGTTATATATATGGTGCTTTAAATCCAAGAAGCTGAGCTGTAAATAGATAAAGGGTATTATTACTAAATTATTTTACTGATGGGTAGGTATTGAGGTAGAAAGATACTATAGGAAAACATTTTCAGAATTGATTAGAAGTGTCAGCCTTATTTCTACAAGGAACATTTACACACACCTGCCACGTTTTAATAGTGACCTGCAGGTTTCTCAGAGCTAGAAAACCAGTTCTTTATTAGCTTGAGGGAGATAATGACCTCTTTATCACTGCCTCTCCAATTGCAAGTTTTGGTTCACTAACTTGGCCCTCCAGTGACTTGCCAGCAACAATTTCCCTATTTTCAGAGCCA
The DNA here is from genome assembly GCA_024606505.1 of Aquila spilogaster. Lineage (NCBI taxonomy): Eukaryota > Metazoa > Chordata > Aves > Accipitriformes > Accipitridae > Aquila > Aquila spilogaster. The sequence continues at coordinate 29,037,266 of JANHGO010000071.1, read as the reverse complement.
CAGGCCATAATTCTGATGTGAAAAGCCAAGCTCAGCTGAGAAATTACCATCTTTTAATTGCAATGACTGAAAACCAGCTCTGCTGCTCTTAAAAATTCCGGTGTTGTGTAACACTTCTAACAAGGGGAGAGATGCTTCTAAGGTATCCTGCTCTCTAAACAAGTCATCTGTTTCTGGCAGTTCAAGGTCTGGTCAGGACCTGACCCAATGATTCACTTAGCTGCAGTAAGTAGTCAGACAAGCAATATTTCAGCACGTACTTGGCCACAGTTGGGATCAGCAGATGTATGGGAACAACTTTGAGCACTCATATCTATCTTTCTTCCTTTGAGGAAGTCACACTGCTCACAGCTACCATGTTTGAAGTGCTAAATCTTTAACTAAAAGACAACCTATGTCACTCCCTCTAAGCCTTCCATCACCAAAAGCTTTGGCATTTTGTCATGTAGAAATTACATTTAAAAAAAAAAACAAAATTAAAAAGAAATTCTTAAGAAAGGAGAAGTACTGCAGAAATACGGTAAATGCAGGACACGCAAGGACATGTGCAAATGAGTCCTCCTTCTGCCTATTGTAATAACATCTGAGCATTCCACAAACCTCAGTACAAGATCTATTTATGCTCCCAACATCCATACTCAAGTGCAGAAGAACAGCATTATGTCATTTTACTAATAAAAAGAGGTATTAAGTGACTCACTGAAGATTTCTCAGGAAGTTATTGATAAGAAACACAATCCAGATGTCCTAGGTTACAAGTAAACTGGAGAACCTTGAGGACATTTGATGAACAGAAGGGCGAGGTGACTTGTCAGGCTCAGAACTGCAGCTTATGTCTTCGTAACATGCTGGACAGAGACACACTGATTACTTTTAAACACAGTATCAGAAGGAATCACTTGGTACCTTCAAACGAAGTATTTTCTTCAGAACAAGTGTCAAAACGTACTGGGTTCAGACTACCTCTGAATTGAGGCAATCGCAGTCTCAATTTCTTCCCTCCTCCCACTCTCCCTTTTTTTTTCCCTATATCTATAAAGCTGTCTTTTCCTCACCACTCTCTGAGCGTGATCTTGGACAGTATCAAGTGAGAGATTATTTCCAAATACCAACTCAGCAGAATCTTCAGCTGCAAATCATGCCACATTTTCACAGTAGTTCAATTTCAAAAGGATGATGAGAAGCAGTAGGACATTATAGTAGGAGATTATTAACTTAGTGACACACAGAAAGAAGCTAAAGGAAATAAATTTAACTGGAGAGGTGAAAGATAGGCTCCACAAAGAAAATAGGAACCAAAGCACTTTCTGTGATGTTCAAATAGTCTGCATTCCCATGGTGAAAGCAGCCCCTAAAGTTCCTGGCTTGTTTCTGAACCGATAGAACCTATAAGTAAACAAACTTCACACTTGTTATTCATCACACAAACATGCAATACAAAAGTGAGCATACTTAGCCACTAATCTGTATCTTTGAAAGAAGTCAAAGCTACAAAGTATAGAATTAAAATATAATTTCTCCAACTGTAGCATTTGTCTTTGTTTTTCCTTTTGGTTTCTTCTTCTGTCATTGTTGTGGCATGTGCCACATTGCACTATGGTCAGTCTTAGTACAACAGTTCAAGAAACCTGATGAACTCAGCTGTAAAGGATAGGCTGAAAGTGTGACATAAGTTTCTGGCATGGGACTAGGAAAGCTCAGTCACAACATTTGCAAAGAGAAATATGAAAGGTATCTTACCACTGTGAATGTCTCCAGCTTCTATTCTTGTTTTTCTATCTTCTCCAGTGGTCTGTATCTCCTGCAAAGACAGGTGGAAGATAAAAAGTTACCAACCAACTTTTGGTTTACTTTAGTGATCTCTCCTTACAGGAGATGGTTTCTTAGAACAGATTTGTTTTAAGTGAGAGTGTTGCATGTGCGGTCAAGAATGGATCTAACAACAAGTCTGAGGCAATTGCCTAAGCTTCTATGGCAGTGAAGATAAGCCCTAAAAAAATGGTAAGGGCATCTGTCAGCATCCACATGTTGACCAAAGTTATTTTCATAGAACAATCTCATATTTTAAACTCAGTCTAGTCAGCACACTGGGATAGTACCTTATGTTCACAAGTACCTGAGCTGTAAACAAAGATAAACCTTAGATAATGCAAACCGTTCTACCCAAGAAAGCAAGAGGGCTGTAGATGCAACAGATGAAGTAACTCGCCAGTGACTAATTCAATCCCTCTGAACAGCACCAGCGTAGCTTCAGTGTGAGCATCCTCTAATAAGCAACATCATTATCTCAAGAGCACTGAGCTGAAACAAAGCCAAGCCCAAAGAGCAACACCAGCAATTCACCCACATGACAAGGCCTTTGCTGATTTGCATAGAAATATTAGAGTAATTCTCTCCCAAAATTAAGAACACACAATTACACAGACAGCCACGTACCCATGTCCATATGCTGATGGATAGAAACTGATATCCTCATTTCATAAGTGGGGAAAAAATAAAGGAATAGAATTAATAGCTACATTTTGTCCTCTCTTCCGCAGCAAGAAGGCAGTCTGCAAACTCAACTATGTGTGCAGGATGTTATTCCTAGTTGGCACTTAAGGCACACTGGTCCTTGTTTGCTTGGGAATAGGATGTGTTCAGCAGCCTCAAGTAAGCCCAGAACTATCACATCACAGTTTTGAACATCCCAGTCACTGAAATCAGCCTCTCCGAAGCCAGTTCTAATAGTTTCTCTTTGCAAGTTGAGTTCTTCCTTCCGCATTAGAAAATGTGACTATTTCAGACTGTTTATGCTTTTTGAAACCACATATTTTCCCAAAGATTATAGCAAAGCAAGGAAGTCCTATCAGAACCACAGGTTTTATTTTAAAGCAAGGTAGAAAGTTCTTAATTGCTTTTGCATCTGGAAGAGCCAGGTGTTTCCTGAAGCACTTCACCCAGCAAAGCCTCCCAGAACAAAGGCTCTGACAGCCTAGGTCCTAAAGTCCACTGCAATCTAAACACATATTATTGCATGGCTTGCTGAGTCACAGTTATGTTCAAAATAAAAGAGATGAATGGAGCAATTTAAAATGTGATGCTTCACTGGAGAAATACAAGTATTCACACAAGTATTCACACATGTCACGATGTTAAAGAGCAGTTCTGGGTGTCAAATCTACACAAGCACAGATTTGAGAGTTGAAAACAGAGGGGCAGGAAACCTGGTGAGGGAAGCATTCTCACTTGCACATTTTTGGCAGAATACTCATCCTATGGGCCCTATCAGCAATTTGTTCTTTGATGCAAACAAAGACAAGACTTGAGCCTTTATTCCCTTCAAAGAGGCACAAGAAAGGGCTGAGAACAAGACTGCATGCATCCCTTTTGTCTAGTGAGAGACTGGACAGTAAAAGGTCTGGTAGTTACTGCATTTCTTACGCAAAAACACACGTCACTATATATCCTTCCAGTAACATCTGTAGTTTGCAGGTGGTATTTTTAAGATTTTAAAAGATCAAACCATGCGCATTATTGTACTGAGAAAGCCTAGCTATTCTTCCCCTCCACCCAGCATAGCACACTCAGTTTTGTTCTCCCTCAAGCCAAGTTGTGGGATAGATTCCTTTCCAACTTCAGTGGAAAATTAAAATCTGGAAATCAAATGAGAGGAAGCTGACAACTTCAAATATATATGCATATATATATATTATTTCTTTCTTCCTTCCCCGATCAGTGACCTTCTGACAATTTCCGCCCTCATGAACTTCACAAAATATTGATGACTGAAGTGACAGGTAATCATAGAAGCCTGTTCTTGATGTGGCCTCAGGTATGAAATATGGTTGTCAGTATGAAATTATTTATGTTAGAGCTGTACTTCTTGTACTTTGAAGACTGTTATTTTTGAAGACTATTTTAAAAGACAAAGGAACATAAGCAAATAATTGAAGTCAGAAGTCTTTGTTTTGCACCACTGTACCATAAAAAAGACAAAGTAAGTAACCAAGGCAGCTACATAACATATGTAAAATTTACAAAAAACAGTGTTTTATTGGATGTTGGAAAGGTTCTTTCTTCCCAAACATCACAGCTATCAAATTTGACCAAATGAGACAATGAGATGCAATACCTTGGGAAAAAAAATCATAAGGGACATCTCTCCATAATTCACTACCTTGAGTCATCATTTTGTCCTCATTGTATGTTCCATGGCATATTATTAAAGAAAATGTTATGTAGGAAATAATGACTCAAGGGAAATGAAAGGAAATTAAGAGTAAATGCACAACAGTTAAAAGGAACCCTATTTTCTTTGAAAATACAAAAGTGAAATACTGTAGCTTGAAGTCTGCAAATGTTTAAGTTAATTTCTCAACAAAAGGAAAAGGTCAATTCTTGCAATCATAGGTTAAAGTGATTTTGTATTTTTACACACAAAAAAATAGGACCCTCAAGTAGGAAACAATGATGCAACTTTGCAGATTAAACAGACACTTCAGAAATGGTGGCCCACATTCCTTGGTGGCAAATCTGTGGCTGATGAAGGCCATGTGTATGGAGGAGATGCCATTAAACACCCACTCAGAACCTTAAAAAAAAAAGCCACAGAAAAGAAACTATGGAAGAAAAAAGTAGATATTCAGATATCACATCCCCAGACCTCACATTAGTGAGGAGCAAAAGCACCAAAACTAAACATAAGCCAAAAGAAAAGTAGCAGGAATCGGTGCTCATCGCAGCTTTGCAGCCTTGGAGAATATACAAATGAATCAATTGCTTAAATCTCTTCCACCTTGAACTCTGATCTCTTTCACAGTTGCCTAATTCTAGTAGGAACATGACACATCACACACATGAACACCAGAACCAATTACTAACATACAATTCAGACCAAAACAGTGGTCCATAGAGATGTGCACCTTAATTGTTCTAGAGCGCAGACCCAAAAAGTCCATGAGCTATGTAACACACTAGGAGTCTTTATCCATGATCAGCTTTCTTTCCAATTTTGAAGAGAGAAAAAAACAACAAAACATCTCTGATCATTTCTCTTCTGATGCCTAGCTCTCACCCCTTAACCTGAGGCTTCATAATACACCTGCCACACAGGAGAGCTCGAATACTGCACTCTGCTCTCTGCTGATTCCACTGTAGCTTTATGAGCCTTCTGGATCCTAACAGTAAATATAACCTTCAGCACCTCCCTTCCTGAGTAAATATCCTAAATGCAGGTTAAAAGGTATTAAGTATGGCACAGTAACAAAGGTCAGTGCTGAAGGAACATGCAGTGTGAGGAGCGAGTCCACAGAAGGCAGGGAACCTTCCACCACATGCCGACATGACCAAGTACAGAGGTTATTTACAGTCTGCTGTAACAAAAAAAAAAGAGCAAGACTTGGTTGAGAATTTTGGCATTATGTTTTTTTGGACATTTTTTGGTTTTAGCTTTTTGGCCTGAGCTTGTGAGCCAAACACGCTTCCCTAACTGCTAACGCTCAATTGTTTAGCACCTGGAAAGCAAACTTCACTATCCTTTATAATTCACCAAACCTTAAGACATTTAGTGCCAGTCTTATGCCCAGCACAGACTGTCAGCTCTGATGTAACTGATAAGAGTGGTGCTCCTTGTCTGCCACTGCTACACTTCAACACAACTGCAAGATTGCTGTTTTGCACCTCAGTACTTCATCATTTAATAACATCCCTCAAAGTCAAACTTGCTGCCATGATGTTTCATTTTGTGTGCTGGAGTTTCTAGCTCCTGCCAGGAAATGCAGTCTTGAAGATACTCAGCAGGATCCAGCTGCTGAGGACAATTCATCTTGATGCTTAAAATCTGCATTTCTTACAAAAACAAAGCTTGCATACAATTAGAGCACAGCACAAGCTCCTGAGTAAAACTATCTTCTATCTGGTATCTGCCAAAGATTTTATAGCAAAAAGAATCTGTTGACTTTAGGATTGGGAAACAACCAAATAAAAGCTTTAGGACTGAACCAGCTCCTACACCAGATTTCTGTCCAGTGACACAAGCATGATAATAATACGTCAGTAGGGCAAAGGATAGGATCCATGTTCAGCACTGATCCAATCCAGGCGGGAACTGCAGTAAATGAAGAACAGCTGCAACAGGGAAGAAAACCTATAAACGTTGTGTGGTCTTGTTCTTGAAGGCTCTCACAGCAGAAAGCAAGCAATGCAATCAGAGATACAGCTGGCATAGCTTCAGTTCCAGCCAGCAGAAGATAGCATGGTTTAAAAAACAGACAAGTTCTGGTGTTCACCATTATCTTTAAGTCTTAGAGGACTCGAAGATCAAAAATTCTGTCCTTTTTTCCCCATATGAAACTTTGCCTGATTCCATGGGAGCTTTGAGGTGAACTAAAGCACAGATGGTTTGTTTTCTTAAAAGAAGTCCACATTAAAAAAGTCTGCAAGTACCTTTACTCCTCTAACAGTGATCTGCCATTATTTTAGGCCATTATTCCTACTACCTCAACAGCAGTCAACATTTTCATCTCAAAGGCCTAAACATTTTCCTAGTGACCAAAATGGAACTGGAATGGACCTGGAACACAAATACGTGAGATGCACGATGCTAGAAAAACAACATCATACAGTTACTACACCTATTATCTCATTACACATGAAACCTCTCTTAGAAGTTTCCTGTCAAAAGTACGTTGTAAACACAAAATTGTTAGAGGACTGGGTTATGGGAACTGCTAAAGCACCTTTACTCAGACAATTAGCATAAGGCAACACTTAGAATTTCCACTGCCTACCTCCTACAGCAGCCATACTTCTAACAGATCCTTCCACAGTTGGGTATGTTTACACAGATGTGGGATCTTTTTCCCCCCCCAATCTCTTGCAAACATACAGATATACCCAATTATTATTTTTAATTCCCCACTTTCAGAAACATAAGAGAGCTTCTGTAACTCACTCTAGGCAAACAGTTGATGACTTCAGCAGATTTATGGAAAGCTCTCTTTTTACTACTTACTAGCAAACTCATCTACATGTAAGAATGCCCAAGACGAGATTTCTCCAGAATGAACTGCACTAAAAAAAGGAAAAAAAAGCAAATAAAAAAACCCAATTCATTTGCAGCATATAATGCCATCTCAGATTTGTAACATCTTTCAGCCCAAAGATGGTATTTTTCATTTGACAGAGATTCTTCTGTGGAACAGAGGTAACGAAAAAACTACCCATACACGTATGCTACACCAAAATCCCAGTGTCTGTGCGCTTTGTCAGGATCAGCTATTTGGACTGGAGATGAGAATTATCACTGAAACAGATGAGCCCATGCATCAAAATTATAACCCTAGGGGCAGAAAGCTGAAGCTACATTCTAAATGCACACAATTTTCTGTACATTCTGACACAAAATCCTCAGTCAAACAGCTACAAAAGTTACTATCATCATTACTGCACAAAATAGTCTCTCACACATTCCAAGCTAAGCTTCGTCCTCTTTCCCACCCTCAACAGCGGATGCACATAAAGCGTATTTAAAAGGCAGTCTCTTGGCCATAGGTAGCAAGACTGCCTGACAGCACAAACCATTATTTGTTATTCCTTTCTTTTAGCCAGGATCCTAGTTTCTGAATTTAATGAGTTTATGCAGAATCCTAGAAGTAGTCCAATGTACTGAAAAAACATATTTAAAATAGAAAGCCTGTATGAGCAGCCAAATGGAATACTTGAGACAAAAAAAAAGATCATTAAAGAAGCTGCAGAGGATTTACAGTTCTGTTTTGTTTGGATCTGTACAGTAGACCAGTCCATAAACAGAAACTTAAAAAAAAAACCACCAACATTTGCTTTGTTTTATTTGAGAGTTGTGGGAATGCCGGTAACCAAGCAACATCACAAAGCTGGAGAACCCTGGTTAAGACAATCACTGATGCCCTGACGAGCCAGGATATGCTCAGTGCAGAAAGGGAACTCAATTTTTACAGACTTCAGTGGCCCCAAGAAAACTGAGAAAAAGACTGTGTACAGTCTGTGGACTCTACAGATCTCCCATACCTCTGTGCAAAAAACACCTTCTCCTGGCTGAGTTCTGCTGTCACTTCAAGTCCATTGTGAGTTTTACTCGCCAGTTTTGCACACCAAGAGGCCAATCTGTAAGAGTAAGCTTTTCTGGCAAAGGATGGAGATCTCAAAAGAAAAAAAAAAAAAAGTGCCTCAGACAGCCTAAGCGTTGACAAGTTAAAAATAATCGCCACAGATTTATTAGAAAATTTAGCATGGACTTGTCTAAATATACGTATGTTAGCTCACACAAAATAAGCTTAGAACTAATTCTAAAAGAATATCAGGAAAAAAAAGCAACTACCAAAAAAATAACAATGTCATTTTCTGGGCAGAAACCATCTTCCCATTCATTTCCAGTAAATCAGAACAATTAAGCATTTTACAGCTTCTACAATTAATGACAGCTGGAATACCTCATTTCCAATTAACGTGCAATCACCACTGTTTTCACACTGGCACATCCTCCATGTAATGTCTTCAGCCTCTCAACAGAAGGACAGAAGCTGTACTTCATACTTTGCACACTGAAATGAAATTAGTTGCACTCTCTCTGTCAAATATTTTTATCCCAGCACTTTATAAAGGAATTTTTTTTTCAGCAAACAAAACCAAAATAGACATTTTCTTAGCAATGCCACCCATGCATATACATTTCTAGACAGTCATGACAAAGAAAGAAGTACTTTCATGACACTTTTTGAAAGAAATTGGTGAATTGCTTATCTAAATAAACAGGAGGCAGAGAAAACATCTGAATGCACGTGCTTTGAGTGAAGTACAATTTTAGGACATGAAAAGGGTACATACTGAACATAATCAGTGGATGGTGGGTAATGCATCAAGGCTATGGATGCTGTGTTTACACTGCATTTAGTAGACAGCAAGAGGGAGCAAACTCCACATCCTGCCCTGAGAGCATCCACTCAGCCCAGAAGCTAGTGGGATCCTCCAGTCTGTTCTATCCCACAACATCCTCCTTTCTTCCAGGAAGAACAAGAACCAGGAACCCCAAGCCAGTTGCCCACTAAGCTGTTTCACACTCTTCTTCCCCCCCAGGTACAGGAGGGAAACAGAACCACAGAGCACATGCTCTCATGCTCTGGGTTTTATATTTCAGAGCACTCAGGATGAGGCATACTGCTTCAACAAAGAAGTCCAATCCTTACCTCCCTCCTTGTCAAATGGGAAAATACCCTTATGTTGTTGCACACAAACTCTAAGAATGAAATCATAATGAAATCAATTCACAAATATAAATATAGCTCAAGACACTTCTGAAATCCTAGTAGGAAGGAGGAGCAAAATTACCCAGGGGACCTTGGTTAGATTCAGTCATAACATAATGAGATCCCATTCCCATGTAGTATCTCACATCACAGAGGAAAGCATGCAGAGCTCTCTCATAGACCCAAAACAGAAGGATCCATGAAACGCTAGTTTATATGTCAAAGCAGACACTTCATGGGAATACGAATAACAAAGTAACTCCCAAAGTTTTGGGGTAAGCTTCTCATACAGGAACTTACTGCTTCTCTAATTATTTCAAGGCCAACTTGGGCTTCAGATAAAATGCTTATGTTAATCTTGAGTCAAACACGATTTCTTATTAAGAGTTGTTTTAATGCATTGCAAACATTTTATATGAAAAAGGCATTTTACATGGGTTGTAGTTGGAGGAGTAACAATTATTTTACTCCTTCAGGTTTAAAAATGGTAGCAGATTGTAATGCTACAGTGGGATGGAAATTACTGCGCTAATAGCAGGGTGGCAAAGTCTTGAGCTACAGCAAATGAGAACAAGCTTAAATACAGCACCCACAGATGCAGAAATGAAGGAAAAGAGCTGCTTACCCTTGGAAAGCCTCAGGTAGGCAGGGAACTCCAGAGAGATACCCTTACCTCCTCTGCCAACCCTTAAATGAGGTCAGGGAAGGGGTGGATCCTGGCTCCACCCCTTTTGGTCACTCAGGTGCACTGCATGCACCTGAGCTCCCCTGGGTTGGCC
>JANHGO010000071.1:29002258-29027124 GCA_024606505.1 Aquila spilogaster | reverse complement strand
TCTTCCTATTTTCTCCCCACTGTGAGGAGCTGGTGAGGTGAGTGAGTGAGCAGCTGTGTGAGTGCTTGGCTGCTGGCCAGGGTAAACCCACCACAGCAAGTCACATAGAAAACCCATTCCAGATTTGTGTACTATACTCTTCTCAGATTCCGAAGTAGAACTTGCCCCAATATTCAGTGTCTACAATATTGTATTATTTCTGTAGATATTTGTATGGCACTTTACATCCAAATATCTGAGCTGAGTATAATCCTCAGCACAACTCTGCAGTCTGGGGAAGCATTTATTATTATCATTTTACTGACAGGTAGAGATGTGGAGAAAGACTATGGGAAAAGATTTTCAGAGTTGATTAAAAATTTTGGCCTCATTGCCAGGAACATTTATACACACCAGCCATCTTTTAACAGAAACCTGAAGGTTTCTCAGAGCTGAAAAAACAGCCCTTTACCAGTCTGAGGGCTTTACTGACCTCCCTAACACTGCCCCTCCAAGTACATGATCTGATTCACAAATTTGGACCTTCACTAACAAGCCAGCAACAATTTCCTTATTTTCAGAGCCACAAGACATTATTCTTATGTGGAAGATCAAGTACAGCTGAAAAGTTACCATCTTTTCACTGAAATCATCGAACACCAGCACTGCTCTTCCGAGAAATCCCTGTGCTGTGTAACATTGCTGACAAGGGTGGATACGTTTCCAAGGTATCTTGCTCTCTAGGCAGGCCATCTGCTTCTGACAGCTCAAGGTCTGGTCAGGAACTGACCTGATGATTCACTTAGTTGTAGTAAATAAAGCTCATAGTCAGACAAGTAATATTTCATCATGTACTTGGCCACGCTTCGGATCAGCAGATGTGCAAGAATCACTTTGGGCATCCATATCTTTTTTTGTTCTTTCCTTTGAGGAAGTCACACAGCTCACTAGTACTGAGCTTAGCGTGCTAAACTGCTAACTAACAGATTGATTATATTCAGCGCCTCCCTGTAAGCCTTCCACCACCAAAAGCTTTGGAATTTTGCCACGTGGCAGCTCTGTGTAAAACAAGTTTCAAGCAAAAAGGAAATCCTTAAGAAACAGTATAACTGCCGTCCACCAAAGAAACAGGGTACAGGCAATGAATAACGTGCAAATGAGTCCTCCTTCTGCCTATTTATTATAATGTCTGAGCATTTCACATACCTCAATACATAATCTATTTACTATCCCAACACCCGTGCTCAAGTGCAGGAGTATTGTTATCTCATTTTACAGATTTAAAATTGAGGCATTGAGTGATTCACTGAAGACTTCTCAGGAAGCTATTCACAGGGAACACGATCCAGATGTCCTAAGCTGCAAGTAAACTGGAGAACCTTTAAGACATTTGAAAAAATGGTCATCCCCATTAGAATTACACAGAACGGTGAGGTCATTAGCCCACTTGTTAGACTCAGGCTTGGAACAGACTGAGCTTATCCTTTTGTAATATGCTGGACAGAGAGAAACTGCCTACCTTCAGACACAACAGCAAAAGGAATTGATGTGTTTAAACAAGTATTTTCTTCAGAACAAGTGACAAAAAACATTGGGTTCAGACCACCTCTGAACTGAGGCAATTGCAGAAACCCCATTTCTCAGTTTTGTACGCTTATCTCATTTTTTTTTTTTTTTTTTAGTACTATGAAGCTGCCCTTTCCCACCCACCATCCTCTGAACATCACCTTGGACTATACTTAGGGTGAGATGATTTCAGAATACCAGTTCAGCAGAACTTTCAGTTGCAAACCATGATACATCTTCACAGCGGTTCAAACAACTAAAAAAAGGATGAGGAGAAGCAGTAGGACAATATAGTATGAGCTGATCAACTTAATGACACAGAGAAAGAAGATAAAGGAAAAATTTTTCTGGAGTGGTAAACGAAAGACTCTACAGACAAAACATGAACCAAAGCAGCTTCCAAGATATTCCAATAAATAGGTTGAACTGCCCTGCTGAAAGAAGCCCCCAAAGTTCCTGGCTTCTTGTTCCTGCACTGATAGACCTATAAATAAAGTACCTTTCTATTTGTTATGCATCACACACGTGCAATGTGAAAGTGGGCACACTTACCCACTAGTCTGTGTCTTTGTAAGAAGTCAAAGATACATAGTAAGGAATTTAGAAAGCACCACTTTACTAATTGTTGCATTTGCCTTTTTTTTTTTTTCTCCTGTGACAGCTATGGCACATGGCACTATGAACAGCTTTAGCAGGATAGCTCAAGAAACCTGATGAACTCAGTTGTAAAGTATAGGTTGAAAGTGTGACTTGCAAGTTTCTGAACTTACCCAGCCACATGCCAGTCACAATGATTAGCAGAGAGAGATGTAAAAGGTATCTTACCACTGAGAATGACTCCAGTTTCTGTTCTTATTCTTCTATCTTTTCCAATAGACTATCTCCTGCAAAAACAGCTGGAAGTTAAAAAGAAAGTAATTAGTTCATTTACTCTTGATTTACCTCACTGCTCTCTCCTTACAGCAGACTTTTGTGAAAAAAAACATCCCTCATCCCCTTACTACTTCAGTCAACATGCGGGGGTGCTGACAGATGCCCTTACCAGTTTTTACAGGGCTTATCTTCACTGCCATGCAAGCTTAGGCAATTACCTAAGCCTTTTTGTTAGCCCTGTTCCTGACCACACATACAATTCTCCCAGCTAAAACAAACCCATTTTTAAAACTAACACATATTTTAAACTCAAACTAGCCAGCACATTGGGATGTGCAGAAAGATAAACCTAAATGATGCAAACCGTTCTATCCATTAATGCAAGAGGGCCATAGGTGCAAGTTACAGTAACTCCCCAGTTACTAATCAAATCCCCCTGAGCAGCACCAGTGCAGTTTCAGTGTGGTCATTCACCAATAAGCAATATTATCTCAAGAATTCTAACTCAGCTGAAACAAAAGGGAAGCCCAAAGACTGACACCAGTACTTTGCCCACAGTACAAGGCGTTTGCCAATTTGCATATAAATTTCAGAGGAATTCTCCCCAAAGTTAAAGATGTACTGGACAGCTGAGTGCCTGTTTATGTCCATACACAGACGAATGGAAACTGATTTCCCAATTTCATTAGCAGGAGGAGGTCAGGGGGGAAGTAAGAGGTAAGTTTTGTACTCTCTTCCACAGTTGCAGGGAGAAGGCAGTCATGAACTGGTCTATGATTTAACCACGCATGCCAGACAGGAATTATTCCTTTCTAGTTGCTACTTAAGCGAGTTGCACACTGGTCCTTGTTTGCTTTGGAATAAGATCTGTTCAGCAGTACCTCAGCTAACCCTAGAAGTATAACATGACATTTCTGAACATCCTGACTGCTGAAATCAGTCTACTAAACCACTACTACTCGATTGTCTTTGCAGACTTATTTTTCCTTCTGTATTACAAAATACTCACTCTCTGTAATAGACCAAAAGTGTGTGACTGCTGTCCTGTTTCATCCATTTTATCCTTATTGAAACTATACATTTTGCCAAAGCTAAAGTGAAGTTTTAGAGTGCAAAAGTCCTGTCAGAGTCACAGGTTTTATTTTCAAGCAAGGTAGAAAGCTCTTAATTGCTTCTGCATCTCAGCCAGGTGTTCCCTGAAGCACTTCACCTAGCAAAGGCTCCCACAACAAAGGCTCTCACAGCTTAGGTCCCAAGGTCCATTGCAATCTAAACACACATTTCTGCATGGCTTGCTGAGTCACAGTTATGTTCAAAATCAAAGGAATGAATGGAGTAATTTAAAATGTGATGCTTCAATGAAGAAATACAAGTACTCACACATGTCGCATTGTTAAAGAGCACTTCTGGGTGTTGGAATCTACACAACACACACACATCCATCAGATGAATAGAGGGGCTGGAAACCTGGTGAGGGAAGCATACCCACTTCCTTGTCTTTGGGCAGACTACCTTAATCAAGAGCTCAGGAAGAGGCCCACGCTATGACCCTACCAGTACTTTGTTCTTCAGCACAAGCAAGGACAAGACTTGGCTATTTATTCCCTTCAAAGGGACACAAGGAAGGGCTGAGAATGAAGGAGACACTGCGCATCCCTTTTGTCTAGTGGGCACCTGAATTGGGACCAAGAAACACAGCAACAATCCTAATAGTTACTGCGTTTCTTACGCCAATATATGGATGTCTAACTCCTTCAAGTAATGTCTGTAGTCTGCAGGTGGTATTTTTAGGATTTAAACAGAACAAATCAATCATGCACATTATTGTACTGAGGCACCACAGTGATTCTGCTTTTTTCCTGCATAACACACCACCTGCTAAACCCCAGTTTTGATCATCTTCAACCCAAGTCGCAGGAGAGATTCCTCTCCAACTTCAGTGGAAAATTAAAATCTGAAAAATCAAATTGGAAGAGTTTTACAACTTTAAAAAAATCCACACCCCCCCCCCCCCGTGAGTTCTTTTGACAATTTTTGTCCTTTTGAACATGAAATATTGAAGACCAAAGTGACAAGTAATCTCAGAATCCCATTTCTTGATGTGGTCTCCGCTATGAAATATGGTCACTGGTATAAAATTATTCAAGTTAGAATTGTAATTCTTGTACTTTGAGGGCTGCTACTATTAAAGACTATTTTAAAAGACAAAGGAACACAAGCAAAAAATTGAAGTAAAAAGTTTTCATTTTGCATCACTGTAAAGTAAAAAAGCAGATAACCAAGACAGCTATATGTAATATGGTAATTTACATATGGTAATATGTAAAATTAAAAAAAAAGTTTTATTGGATGTTGTAAAGGTTTGTTCTTTCCAAACAATACCAGATCTATCAAGCTTGACCAAATGAGATGTAATACCTTGAAAAAAATAAATGGATTCTTATGGGACATCTCTCCATAATTTGATTACCTTCCTAACTCACCATTTTGTCTTTACTCAATGTTCCATGGCATATTATCAAAGAAAACATCAAGCAGGAAATAATGACTCAAGGGAGGAGAAAGGAAATCAAGAGTAAAGGTACAACAATTAAAAGGAAACTTGTTTCATTTCTGTATTATCAAAGAAAATACTGTTGCTTAATGTCTGCAAATGTTTAAGATAATTTCCCATCATAATGAAAGGTCAATTCTTAAAGTGATTTTTATTTTCAAACAAAAAAGTCCCTGAAGTAGAAAAACATGCTGTGACTCTGCAGATAAGAATATAGACTTTAGAAACAGTGGCCCATATGCCTCTGTGGCAGATCTATGGCTGATGAAGACCACGTGTGTGGAGATGACATGAAACATCCTCTCAGAACCTTCAAATCATTGTCCCCCACTGCAGGGTATGAAGAGAAAAGAAGCAGAGCTTCAGATATCACATCACCAAACCTCACATCAAACAGAGCTCAGTGACAAACAACTGCACCAAAACTAACATAAGCCAAAAAAAAGCAGCAAGTATCAATGCTCATCACAGCTCTACAGCCCTGGAGAACATACAAATAAACCAAGCACTTAAATCCCTCCCCATCTTGAACTTTGACCTTTTTAACAGTTCCCTAATCCTAATATTAATGTGACACACAACACATGCAAGCACCAAAACCAGATACTAAGGTTAAATCTTGATCACAAACAGCTATTCATAGATATATAGGCCTTAATGAATCTAAAGAGCAGAATCAAAGCATACCATGATCTATATAACACTCTGGACAGGAGTCCTCATCCTAAATGAACCATATTTACTCTTTGGAAGAGTAAAACAAGCTCTTTGATCACTTCTTTTCTGATGCCCTGACCCAGCCTTAACCTAGGTTTCACAATACACCTGTCACACAGAAGCACTCAAAAAACTAAACACTGCATTCTGCTAATTCCATTATAGACCTATGAGCCTTCCAGATCCTAACAGTAAACATAACCTTCAATCCCTCCATTCCTGAGTACATATCCTAAACACAGTCCAAAATACAATGTTAAGTATAGCCCAGTGACAAAGATTAGCAGTGAAATTAACTGGAAGTTATTTGTGTCTAAATCAACTCTTACCTTGTGGAAGCCAGCAGTAAATAAAGTCCTCCAGCCCTAAATCAAAACCCCAACTTAAAACATAGCTATCATCCAACACAACGACAAATTGAAGCAGAAGCCAAATTGAAGAGATCCTGCCTGCAGTAGCCTGCATACAAGGAGAGAGATATTGCAGGGCTGAACATTAAACTGAACTCAGCACTACATGTTCACAAGCTCAACAAAAGACTACCATAAGGAGGAATGGAAGACTTCAGTTCTGCTAGCTTGCAGGGTACAGTGCTCACATTTAACTCTGATGTCTCTACCTGTCACTTCTACATTTAATGTTAAGAATAGTTTGTTTGGGGTTTGGTTTTTATTTTGGTTTGGTTTTTGTTTTTTCCAAAAATTAAAAGCTAGGTTTATTGCTGGAATCAGAGGCATGCCAAGCTGGGATGAATGCTGGTAACAGAAGGATACAATGGACTACAGCTAGTTTTCATTCCAGTGTATTTCTCTGGTAAGGCCATTGATGGAACATCTAGTGTGAGAAGCAAGTCGAAAAAAGGCAGGGAAACTGCTATCAAACGCTGACATGACCAACTGCAGAGGCTATTTGTAGTCTGCTGGTATACACACAAAAAAGTGAGATTTTGTTGAGCGTTTTGGCACTTGGATTTTTGGACCTTTTTTGTTTTTTATTTTGGCCTAGCTAGTGAGTCAATCACACTTCCCTAATTGCCAATGCAGTTATTTAGCACATGGAAAGCAAATCTGTGTCTTTGACACTTAGTCAAACCTTAAGACATTTAGTCTCAACCTTATGCCCAACACAGACTGTAAGCTCTGATGTAGTCAAAGTAAATAAGGGGTGCTCCTTGTCTGTCACTGCTACACTTCAAGACAGTTGGCAAGATTCCTGTTTTGCATCTCAGTACTCACTCAATTAATAACAACATCCTCCAAAGCTGAACTCTGCCTGCATTTACAACTAACCCATGATCTTCCATTTTGTGCACTGCAGTTTCTAACTCCAGCCAGGGAATGCAGTGTTAAGGATACTCAGCAGGATCCAGCCTTGAGAGAACAATTCATATTGACATTTACAATGTGTGCTTCTTATTACAACAAAAGATTATAAAGCAGCATAAGCTCCCTGACTAAAACTACCCTCATCTAATATTTGCCAAAGATTTTATGGCAAAAGAATCTGTTGACTTTAGGACTGGGGAACCAAACAGAAGCTTCAGGATTGGACCAGCTCTCATCCTATGCCAGACTTCTGTCCAGTGACACAAGTGGAATAATAATACCACAGTAGGGCAAAGGAGAGGATCTATGTTCAACTTGTCCAGGAGAGAATCACAGTAAGTGCAGAACAGCTGCAATCAGGAAGAAAACCTGTAAATGCTATGTGGTCTTGTCAAGGAGAAAAATTATTCTTGAAGGCTCTCATAGCAGAGAGCCAGCAATGCAATCAGACATACAACTGGCACCACTTCAGTTTCAGCCAGCATGAAATAGCATGGTTTAAAACACAAACCAACTCTGGTGTTCACTATAATCTATACATCTTAAAGGACTTGAATATCTAGTCCTTCTAGCCTATGAAGCTCTTCCTGGTTGCGTGGGAACTTTGGTGTGAGTGAGCTAGAGCATCAAGATGGGCGTCAGACTCTTTACAGATACAGTTTTTAAAACAAGTCCACATGTAGAGTCTGTAAGCACCTTTGTTCTCCTAACAGTGATCTGTCATTATTTCAGTCTGTTACTCCTCCTAACTTAACGCCAGTCAACATTTTCCTCCCAAAGCATTAAGGGCCTAATCCAATTCCTACTGACAGAATTGGAGCTGGAATGGACCTGTAACACACACATACATGAGCCATATGGCACTGGAAATTCCACACCACACAGTTAAACACCTAGTATCTCACTGGATGACAAATCTCTCTTAGAAGTGCATTGTCAGAAGAACTGGACCGACTGAAAACCCAAAACAGTTAGAGGACTGAGCTGTGAGCCCCACTAAAGCACTAGCTCTCAATGAGAATAAGGCAATGCTTCGAACTTCTACTTCCTACAAGAATTGCTGTCTGCTTCCTACACTTTCCATACTTCTCATAGATGGGGATAGTTTTTTCCACAGCTGGGAATGTTTTACTTGGATGTGTTTATTTTTCCTTAATCTCTGGCTGACTCACAGATATCTTCATTTATTTTAGTTTTCTCCACTCTCAGAAACAGTAAAGAGGGTTTCTGTAACCAACTCTAGGTACACTATTAAAGACCCTAGTAGTTTTATGGAAAGCTCTCTGTTCACCAAGAAACTCATCCACATGTTCCCAGAGAAGCCTTATTTTTGGAATTAACGTCATTAAAAGAAACTTATACTAACTTGTAACATATCAATAGAATGGCTGTCTGAGTTAGTTATCTATTTCAGCCTGAAGGCGATAAAAAAAAATTATACTTTTCATTTTGCAGAATTCTTCTGTGGAGTAGGGATGACAACAGAATAGCTACCCAGGCACCTATACTATATCAGTTCTCAGAGTGTCTGTATACTTTGTCAAGATCAGCTAAGCAGATTTAAGATGAGAATTTTCCCTGAAACACATGAGCCCACATGCCAAAATTATTCCCTTAAAGGCAGGAGAGGACTTCTGAAGCTACATTTGGAAATATTCACAAAATGACATAAGATCCTCAGCCAAATGGTTATGACAGTTTTTCATTATTATCATTACTAAAGAAAATATTCCCTAACACATTCCAAGCTAAGCTTTGCGCCCTTTTCCCTGCCCTGAACTTAGGATGCACATAAAAATATATCTGAAAGGGCAATATCCCAGCTGGAGTTAGCAAGACTGCCTGACAACACAAGCCATTATTTGTTATTCCTTGCTTCCAGTCAGGATTCTAGCTTCTGAATGTAATGATTTTGTGCAGAATCCTAGAAGTAGTCCAATATACTGAAAAAAACATATTTAAAATAGAAAGCCTTTGTGAGTAGCCAAGTGGAATACTTGAGGAAAAAAAAGATCATTAAAGAAGCTGTAGAGGATTTACAATTCTGTTTTGTTTGGACCTGTAGTAGCTTAGCCTATAAAGAAAAACCAGGGTTTTTTTACATTTGCTTTGCTTTATTTGAGAGTTGTGGGAATGACAGTAACCAAGCAACACCACAAAGCTGGAAAGCCCTGGTTAAGACAATCGCTGATACCCTGATGAGCCAGGATATGTTCAGTGACAAGAAGAGCTATGGGATCTCCATTTTTGTACACTTCAGGGGCCACAAGATCCTAAAAAGAATGAGAAAAAGATTCTGTAGAATCTATGGAGTCTCTATGCCTCTGTGTGAAAACTGCCTCCTCCGAACTGAATTCTGCTGCCACTTGGAGTCCACTGTGACTTTTACTTGCCATTTTTGCACACTGAAAGGTCAATCTGCCAGGAAAGCTTCCTCTTACTGAGGCTGGGGAACTAAAAAAATACTGTCTCAGACAGCATAAGTGTTAACAAGTTAAAAAACCTCCACAGATTTATTAGAAAATTCACTGTGGACCCATGTAAATTTGAGTATGTTAGTTTACACAGAACATTAACCTTATAATTAATTCTAAAAGACGATCATAAAAAGTGTAACTAAGTTCAAAAAAATATCCACAATGTCATTTTCTGGACAAAAACCATCCTCCCATTCATCTCTAGCAAATCAGAACAATTAGGCATTTTACAGCTTCTACGATTAATGACAGCTGAAATACCTCATTTTCAACTCAAGTGCAATCACCACTATTTTCAAACTGGCACATACTCTATGTAATCTGTCTTCAGCCTCCCAACAGAAGGACAGAAGCTTCTGAAAGAAGTAGTACCTACACATTTTGCACACTATAGCGAAATCAGTTGTGCCCTCGCTCTGTCAAATAGTTTTTATTCAACACTTCATAAAGCAATTTTTTAAACTGTTCCAAAACCAAAATAGCTATTTTCTTAATAACAAAGCCAATGTATATATTTTTGTATACACATTTCAAGACTTAATCATATTCTGAGAAAGAAAAGTATGTAAATGATGCTTTTAAAAAGTTAAAATTATTTGCTTAGCCAAATAAGCAGTAGGCAGAGAAAATGTGTGAGTGCATATGCTTTTAACTGAATGAGGGATTATTTTAGGAGACAAAGGGTATCTACCGAACATAATCAATGTGTGGTGGATAATGCATCAAGGCTGCGGATGCTGAGTTTATGCTGCAATTTAGTAGACAGCGTTACAGCGGCTTAGTGTCACAGGTAAGGCAGTGAGATCAGTAGCAAAAGCAATGTAGTATAGCTATAGCAGACATGTGCTTAACACACAGAATATGCAGATATTGTGAAATCTACAGGGTACATTAAAAAGCTCAATCCTGAGGAACAGGTTTACAACTTTTCCTGATACTGATACCCAGCCAATACTGGGTTTTACTGTGCCTTATTCTATATCAGAGACTACAATAAATAAGAATTAAAGACACCAAAAAGCCCTACTAGAGACCACATCTAAAGATGTCCCCTCCAAGTTACACTGGGACACAGAGAGGGGGCTTTAGGGGACTTGGTCTACCGCCACCCTCATCATGCTTGTGAAAAAACATCACACCATGAATGTGAAAAGCAGAACTTTTCATCAACACTAAGTCATGTCATAACAACAGTGTTGAGTCTGCCTTTGTAACAACATCAGCGGACATGAAGTCCAAAGAAGACAGCATCTCCTGGGAATCCTCACTGGAAAGTAGCCCAGCAGAGGGATGTACACTCTGCATCAGCCATTGGAGCAGGTACTGCATCCTGTTCAGAGAGCAACCACTCTGTCCAGGGTCCAGTACTGCAGCAGCAACGGGATCCTCAAGTCTAATTCCATCTCACTCCATCCCACTTGGCTGGATCTCTGGAAAGGAGGACTGAGAACTCCTAGCCAGCTATCATCTAAGCAGTTTCATACTCTTCTCTCCTTCCTGGTGCTCCTACAAGAGCTGATCGCAACTATGAAGCACATTTTATAGTATAGAGCTCCTGTCAGAGAATCATAGAGTCAGAGAATCATGTAGGTTGGAAAAGACCTTGAAGGTCATCGAGTCCAACCATCATCCATGCCCACTAAACCATGTTCTGGCGTGCCTTGTCTACACACTTTTTGATTACCTCCAGGGATAGTGACTCAACCACTTTCCTGGGCAGCCTATTCCAATGTCTGACAACCCTCTCAGTAAAGAAATTTTTCCTAATATCCAACCTAAATCTCCCTTGCTGCAACTTGAGGCCATTTCCTCTCATACCATCTCCAGCCACCTGACAGAAGAGACCAGCACCCACCTCACTACAACCTCCTTTCAGGTAGTTGTAGAGAGCGATAAGGTCTCCCCTCAGCCTCCTTTTCTCCAGACTGAACAACCCCAGTTCCCTCAGCTGCCCCTCATAAGACTTGTGCTCCAGGCCCCCCACCAACTTGGTTGCCCTTCTGTCATTAGATATATTTCTTCTTACATAAAACTCCAATCCTTATTTCTCTCCGTTTAGAATGGGAAATACCTTCTTTTCTTGTTGCATATGAATTCTAAGAATGGGATCATAATGAACAAAAATAAATAATGAAATCAATTTACAAATGTAAATATAACTCTAGCCTCTTTTGAAGTTTTAATAGGAAGGAGGAACAAAATTACCCAGGGGATCTTGGTCAGACTCAGTCACAAGCATAAATGAGATCTCATTCCCATGTGGTATTTCACATCACAAAGGAAAGCATGCAGAGCGCTCTCAGCCCTGAGACAGAAGGTTCCACGAAACACTAATTTGTACGTCAAAGCAGCATTTTCATGGGAATGACATACAAGCAACAAAATAAACCCCCAAAGTTTTGAAGCAAACTTCTCACACTGGAACTTACTGTTTCTTTGATGATTTAAAATATTTTGGCCTGGGCTTCAGCTGAAACAATTGTGTCAGTCTTTTACTTATGAAGGAATTTGGCTAAAATAAAGCAAAAATACAGCTTGGTTTTCTTTTCCGCTAATGAGTTTGGTTAAAAGTGAGTGAGTGCTGGTGCAAATCTGGAATGCCTTCAGTGAACTCAGATACACCCTATGCTAAAGGAAATCAGAGTTTGCTTCAGTTTATTGGCATAGCACCTTCTGTATGGATCATTTATTCAGAATTCCTGTCTGTATTTACCGACCTAGGAACAAACATGTATTTACTGCTGACATGGAGCCTCACCAACTGACTTATGACTTGGCACCTCTGCTCCAAGTGCCTTTGAGATACCAAGAGTAAAGTTTGTTCCAGTAATATCCACTCACCCACAAGACATAGTCTGCATATTTTATGGTACACTAAAAAAAGTAACACGTTAGATTTAATGACAGAAAGTTGCATGGAAAACATTACGTGCATGCAACATGGCCAAGCTATGATCTCTAACCCAACCTTTGCTTTGGCGAACTATCAGACTTCTGTTTGTTTTAGCTTTGCAAACTCACAGTACATTGATGTTATTTATTTTCCATTTTATTTCCTAAGATTTTTGCTGCTTAAGTAGAAGGTAGGAGGGGCACAATAAAAAGAAACATGGCTACAACCTATCTTTCTTGTTTCCAAGGTCTCCTGACTTTCACAGATGGACCTAAGTGGTATAGGCTCTGCTCACATCACCCATGAAATCAACTCAACATCATCTTTTTAACTCTAGTCCCCGGTATGAACAACTGAAGATTTCACATATCAACAAATACCTTAACATCCATACCTGCAGATTTCAAACACACATGCTGCCTGACCACCTCATATTCATCTTGATCACCAATATGTAAAAAATTAAAATTTATCTCAGCCATCTTACTATGTAAGTGCATCTCTTCTCCTAGTGAATTACTTAAGTCAATGAACTTGAGAAGGCATACAAGCAACTCCTAGTGTATGTTCAGGACTACAGCACACTGTAAAAGCTGGCTATTAAAAGCAGAATTACCAAGTTACAAAATAAGAGCGAAATGATTACATCTTTTCACATCTTGTATATAATGAAATGCCTCATTTAACAAAAGTCATACTAACAGTGAACTATCAGTATTCAAGCCAGCCCTAAAGCATGGCTGAAAATCCACTGCTGTCACTCCTCACAGTTACGTCCTGCCAGCAGTATTTGAATAGGGAGCTGCCATACCTAAAGGACTGAGACCCAGTAGATCAGAAATGGTGTGTTAGGTGCATGCTACTATGCATGCAGAATTGACTGGAGGCATCACGTGATTTCCAGGAATGAGCTTAGGAGGGAGAAAAAAAGAAAAAAGGAAAGAAAAAATACAGATTTTTAAAATTTTAATTTCAATTCCTATTTAGAGTAGAAGACTTTCAAAACATTATACACTTTAATTACTTTTAACTACATCTTCTCTAAAGAGAAAGTAAAAGGAGATGAGAAGAAACATGATTTTTTTTCAATGCATTACAAGTACTTTTTATATGGGTAAGGCATTTTAGATGTGGGGGTGGTAGGTGGGAAAAAATTATTTTAATCTCTCATATTTTAAAAAGGGTAGCAGATAAAAGCGAAACAGCCATTCTTCATTGTATTAGAGGCCAAATTTTTACCCAATTCCCTATGATCATTGTCAGAACTTCCAGCAGAAGTGAGGGAATAAAGGAAAACCTCAGTGCAGTCTTCTGACACAACCAATCTGTCTGTCCCCACGCCCAAAAATAAACATGTTGCAACTGCAAAAAAGGAACACGAACTACCATAGAACACAGTACCTAACATTAGCTCACTAAGGAACAAACATGAAACTGCTGAAACAGTCCTCCTTCAGTGCTGATGGCTTACGGTTAAGTAAAAAGATCACAGAAATTTAAGGAAAACCTTCAAACTTCGGGTATGTCTAAATATATCAATATATAGTTATTTTATATTATTTATTATATAAAATAAAAATAATATTTAACAAAATTTAAAAGCCTGAAGACAGAAGTAGATTATAAAGTCTGGTACTAGAATATAAAGTCCAACAGTTTACCAGAAACACCATTAGCTGGTCCCTCTCACACGCCTGGCATTTAAGAGAAGACTTCTGGAAACAGCCTCTCCTTAGGATACTACTTTGACCTAAATTTGACTATTATGATATCATGGCAGCATAAGGGATAAGAGCCACTGGGGAAAAAAAGCAAACAAAAAACCCAACAATGAATCAAATAATAATTCAAAACCTGACTAAGGTAAAGCCCCAGAGTGGGAGCCAGGATGAGGGAGGCAACGTAGCCAGAGCTGGGCAGGACCTGCAATCAAGGTTGCTTAATAAATATTTCCTAAACCAATAGAACAGAGCACTGTTACATAAAAAAGTGAAAAAATACATGATTGAAGAGACAAACCCAGAAACTGGCAAATCAATTCCTGTACAACCAAAACGGGAATTCCACAGAATTAATGGCCCAAGAGAAATTAAGAAACTAACATTTATCAGCAACACAGACAATTTTCCAGAGATCAAGAGGTTGCTTCGGCCCTACTCTTTACATATATATTGCATATGAAATGGAATTGCAGAGCCATTTTTGTAACAGCTCTAAAAGATGCACTCTCTGTATAAGTATTTTTCTTCTGATGGCCTGTCATTTTGGTGAAGAGAGGTTCAATACACTTAAGCTCTTTATGTTTCTCACAGAGGAATGCTCACATCTGTCAATAATCACATGAATATTATCACATGGCTGTTAACACATAATGGTTAGGACATTATTAGCAGTTCTCTTGGCTTCTCCTTTCAAGGAATTATGAGAACTCATTTATTTCACATGACTTCAGGCCAAATCTTTTATATAAATTGTCAGCTTGGATTCATTAGCCACTTTGAGGCAAAAATTAACATAATCTAATTTTTTCATATTTTGTTTTAAAAACAACACACACACCACCCGCCCCAGATACTTGTCAAAAGCAAATAGACTCCTGGATGGCTCCAGGTTTCAGTGTATATCCTAAATATGGAAATAGCATTCCAAACAATCTGGGGAGACAGCTAGAAACAGGCAAGGGTTGGGCCTCATTCCTCCTCCTAGGTTGATCCTGATGCAGGACCAAGCTGTGGGAAGGTAAACCTGGTAGACTCTTTCAAGGAAGAAGCTACATGAAAATTTAAAACCGTCATGTAAAAACGCATACAGAATCAGACCAGAGTAAATCATATTGTCTTCATCTCTGTATGCATGACAAGACAGATCATACATACACTTCTTAGACTTCCTTATATCACCTGTGCTGAAAATCTTACATAGTGGAGTTCAGATGGTGCTGAATATTAGTGGCCGATATATTCCCATCTCATCACCACCATCTGACTGTTCTTTGGATGTTTCTTTTAACTACACACAGTTTATTTGTATACTTTTTGCGTGCGTGTGTGTGTGGCTTTTTGTTGGTTTTTGGGGGGGGCTGGGGGGGTTAAACTTTAATCCATGAACAATTACCTTTCTACATTTGTATTAAACACAGAGGGTTAATAATTTATGGCCTGTCTCTTAAGAAGTCCATCTGCTGTTCAAGAGCCTGTGTATCCCTATATTTTCCATTTCAATTAACAGCAGATTCCTTCCCAAAGCTCTTCTCTGTGGCTAGCACTGCAATCTGAAAATGTCCAAAAATGTAGTGCATAAAAGCCCCTGAGGTCCCTCCCAGAAAAATCCTAAACTAGCAAAAGGCAAAGCCTTTTATGGAGTCTGGTACCAAATTTGTTTAGAGACAAAATCCAACAAAACCAGCACACTCAGCAACAGTCATCCCAAACCACCCCAGCTGCCAGCTGGCACCAGTTCCAGTGGTACTCCATGCCTGCCGTAAGGCCTGCAGGAGGAATGCAGCTCTGCAAGAGCCTTGCTCCCATACATATGTGGTGAAGCACCTCCTACCTTACAGCCCAAGATTTCAAAATAAGTTGTCCTTGCCCAGGTCTTTTGGCACTGCAGAAAAACAGCACTTGCTATCATGCTGTTTGACCATTTCCCTCTATTAAACCACTTCTGAAGAGCTGGGCTCTGACTTCGCAGGCAGCTCAGTGAGGATGCAGAACCTGGTAGGCTGAGTTCAGCAGAGAATGAGCACTATACCACGATACAAAATATCTATTTTTTTGTCACAAGTAACAGCAATCTTGCAGTTTTTCTTTTTTAGTTTACAGAAAAGGAATCTTTAATATCAGGCTGAGTGGCTTTCCAAAAGGAAGAAGATCTTATTCACTTAAAATAGTGAATGATAGTTTAAAGGTATGCTATTCAGTTTAATTAATGATTGCATTTACATTGCTTCATTCCTTTAATGTGATGCAACAATGGTAATGACTAACCTTTTTGCAGTTTAATAGACTTTGCAACTGCAAGATGATCCCTCTTCCATTTAACAAGCCCCTTGTTATAGCTTAATAAATCTGGTTTTGCTCTTTGGCAATTCTCATGCAAATGCTTTGGAAGGTACCACCATTCACCTACAGCCTGATCTTCAGGGGACCTGACTGCACACAATTCCAATTAAAACTTTCTGCACTCAACATCTCTGAAAATCCAACACCAGGAAGGCAATTAGAAGTTTCCAACCTTTCCTCATCTATAGGGTAATGTGTAAAATAATCAGGGTCAGATACAGTGTAACTTAAGAGAAGGGAATCACGTGTTAAAATGCTAACATGGGAACGTCAACTCATCCCATTAGCGTAGAGAAAGGCAACCCATCATTCTTTGTCAAGTGATGGCAGCGCAATGGATGAATTTACACACATGACCATCTGTTGCCAGATTAGGCAACAGCAGAATGACTTTCCAGACTGCCAAATGCCTGCCCTTGTTCAGAACTTCCTTGGTTTTGCAGGCTTACTCTCTTTACTACAAAATAAAATAGAACACTTCAAGTTATAGAGTACCCTTCATCCCAAAACACTCTGTGGACTGTGAACCCTCTCACAGAACCACCAGAAGTTTCAGGACTGAGCACTACATAAACACAGGACTAGTGGAGTGAAAGGCAGCACACTGCTGCAGCCTGCTCCATAGCTGTCTCTCACGCCATATTCTTGGCTAAGGACACAGAACCAAACTCCTACTCACATCAAAAGTGCTGCAAAACTTTCAATACATGCAGAGCTCTGACAGGACCTTAGTTTAAAATATCCCTTCCCTAGAAACTAAGCTGCAGAGGACCCAGACTTCACCAATTTCAGACACGTGAAGGGCTTGTGACCCTCACAACAGGAAAAAATTGTGATGTTACAGGCCACGCTGTGATGCAGACCCAACAGTACACTATTAGAACCATCTTATATCAAAAAGCCCAGTAAACTTAGTGCAAAAAATAACTACACAACAAAAAAAGGAGAATTTAATATAAATATTAAAAAGATCATAAGGCAAGATACTGATTTTACACCAGTATCACAAAAATGCAACTCCACTGATGTTGAGGATTTCCTGTCTTCAGCACGTGCCAGAAAAATGACATTTTCCATACAGATAAACACTAGGGAGTCAGGGTTCTTCTGATGTAAAGCTGACTGTCTGCTCAGCTCAAGGTTTCCCCAATGCATCACTGTTTGGATATTTATTTTCCTTCTTCTAGGACAAAATAATAATTACCACATTAAAAAAAAGTCAGTGCAGCTATTGCAATCAACTGTATGCCAACCATACTCTCTGGCCTTCTGCAAAACCTTCCAATCCACCAGCAGTTTGGTAAAGAATCAGCACATGTAGATCACCGAGGCACAAGAGCACAGATATTAGACAGGTGTATGGTTTTAGCAACAGATAATAAAGGGAGAACTGTTTTAATTGAATGACAAGGAAGCACTGATAATGGGCCAAACTCTGTACTTGTGCATTTCAGTGAACATAAGCCCCAAGAGAATCTGGCTCTAAATCAGTAACTTACGAACTGCTACAAGCCCATCATCATTTCCATCAGATACTTAACCAAGTGGTCAAACCTGAGGAATACCCTGTCAGGGCCAGGGACGCCTTGAGTTTGTACTACCATCGCACAGAAAAGATATTCCCTGTAATTCCCCCCTTTCACCCTCACCTCACAAGCTTCCGTTCCTACTTGAGTATCTGAACAGACATCGTTAAAAACCTGGTGCCTTCTGACTGCCAGAGGTCCTTCTGGGCCCTGGGATCTTGCCTGACCTTCCTCCCTCACCAGGGCTCCTTCCAACCACCACCTTCTCCTTTCTTCACTACTACAAGCCTCCAGGCACTCTTACACAGCAGCTGCTCCAGTTCATCTGTATTTGCCACACACTGCAGACCACTTCAGGGCACCATTGGCAGATACACCTCGCACTACCCATGCTACAGCTCTGTGCATCTGACAGTACACCTGATCTTTTGACTCCGTTTTTTCCTCGCGTTTCAGACCTGGCTGCCTGTCTGTTGGCCAGATGAATTATACAATCCTTTCTGGCTTCCACTGTGTTTGCACACAACATAATTTGGCTATTGTGGAGCAAGAAACCCTCAAGTTCTTTGAGGATTTTAATGAGAAGTAGGTTTCCTTCTCTCACTCTAGTAACAAAGCGGCTGCAGTACATGGGAAACCTCAGGAGCTGCAGGAACAGATGGGGAAGCCTCTCTCCGCCTGAGTGCTGTGCAAGCAGTCTATCTCCACCACCATCCCTCCCCTCATCAGCTCCAGAGTAAGGAGTACAAGCTCTGATCCTAACACCAAAGCACAACTTCATGCCAGCAGCTTAACAAACCAGCCAACTCAAAACAATTTCTAGCCAGCACTAAGTTATTATTGGAAAACAGAATTACAAAAAAGGCAACATTTCATTCAGACTGAGCCCTAAAGATCACTAAATCAAATTCTGCACAGGCTAGTATTACTGCACAAGATAGTTATTCCCTCCATCAACACAGAAAGGAGAAGTCCCACAGTGATGACATTTTGGGACTTGTAGATTTTTCCACCGCTAGTATAAACCACAGCCTCTGAATACATTCCCACTCAGAAGTACCACCACACCCGGACTACACGTGCAAGGCTTTCATTGCATTTAATTTTACACAGAGAACCATACACAGCACTGTAATTGAAATACTAAAAGTGGATAGTTTAAGTGTAGTGCAGAAGTGGAAGCCACAAACTGGATGTGTGTGGGACAGTACATACTGAAAGCTGTTTTTACATATTACTAAGAAAATAATTCAGTCTGAAATGACTATTCGAGTACATGCTTGAGCTCAGAGTCATCCGGAGCCCAATACTCTTCCTTGGCAGTTGTACTAAACCAAAAAGAAAGCCTCAAACCCTGATCTGCCACCCCATTAGCTGTCAGCATGCATCAGTCTTCAGCAGCAATAAAAGCCACGTGCCACGGAGAGCGCTCAGGCGGACACTCCAGCACTGAACCTTCAGGGCAAGCTCTGCACAGGTTTCTAACAAAATCAACCAGGATCCTGAAGAACTAGCATAATTCAGAAATGTCTCATAGCACAAACACTATCTTTTGATGCTGTTCCAGGTAAGAGTCAGTCAAACACCATAAATCATTGCATGGATTTTGCATAAGGTTGGGACAACAAACACCAGCCTACCTGCCCTGAATGTGGGGTGTTTATTTTGAAACGCTGCCAGGCAGGTTGGCCTTACCAGCACAGAAGGATAACAACTCAGTGAGACTGCACTGTCAACACAACAGTGGTAGCAGCTTCTTTAATGCTAACTCAAAACACACCCACAACTTTCGAGGATAGTCACCTCCCAAGAAATCATACTCACAGTCCACTTGGCCATGCACAGCACAAATAGATAACACTGCTTAACGCCACTCAGAACATAAAACAGCATCAGCCCTCTTAGAAGCACAGTTCACAGAAACACTAGTTTAAGTTACCACTTTAAAAAAAAAGAAATAGAACAGACCTTCAGCCAATCAACATCAAATAAAACTGTACCAGTTTACACAGGCCAAAATCTGTCCCCAACTCTGAGCACCAGCACACTGGTATTCACAAACAGGTGAGGTTTCTTTGCCATTTGAACTCTTACCTTTTCAACACTTGGGAGATTAGATTCATCAGTAATTTAAACACTGGACACAGTACACAGCCATAGGCATTTTTTTCAGTCAGCAAACCACTAGAAAGAGTATTGAAAGGCCCATTATGAAGGCCAATCACTATCCTTTTCTTGAATGACCACATGAGAATTGGTGACTGTTCCACAATGGATTGAAAAGGCCTTTTGTCTGAAGGAAAAGGACAAGGAGTCACAAAGTATTGCAGATTCATTTGTAACTCATGGTTTTTGAAGAAACTGTATAGCTTCAGTTAAGAGCAAACCAAGAAAAGAACAGGCTTTGAAAATGTTATGCCACAAACCTTTCCTACTATGTATATGCAGAGCATATTTTTAGATTAGTCTCTTTTGTATTACAAAAAGATGGGCAGGCATTCTATATCATTGTTGTTTTACGAGAGAAGTTTAAAACACATGCAGAGTTTTGACTTTATTCCAAAACCCTAATTAGGGTCTGCAGCACTATTTGCCTTGTCTAAACAGAAAATCATCAGAAGCTGTTTTGGTACAAGATCTAGTAAAAGTATAATTGCACTGGGATACTGAGTGAAAGCATTGTCACTGTTGCTTAATAATCACTTTAGTAATTGAGCAAATTTGCCATCGCCCACAAAGTATATGGTGGCCTATTCAACAAAAAGACACTTTTTATATTGAGAAACCAGCATTTGACTCTCTAATTTTGAAGTCTGTTTCAGAAGTCTCTCACAAAAAAAGGGTCAATTACATTTGCTGATGACTTCTGAGAAGTAAGAAATGTTTTACTTCTCCACCTGCCCCAATCACACTTTCAGTTCTCAGGTTTTACACGCAAATGCACACACACCCAAAAGGGGATTTGCACACATGATTTCATTACAGAGTTTCTAAACAAGCTTCACATGGATGAACTTTCAGCAAGAAAGACAGTGAGGGCTAATAAGCAAAACCAGATTTCTTCTAATCCATATCCAGAACTAGGAAATTATTGCACTTCCATTCAGAAACAAAAGTCACAGCTGTCAGACTTGCCCTCTTCACCCGTCTGTTCCACACACGTACTTTGAAACTAAACAGTCAAAAAATGTCAGTTTTCACTCTCCAGCTTCTTTTGCTGCATCCCAGAATTTATACTCCCTGTGCTCTCACAATCCCCTCCTGAAATCAAGCAATATATTTTGTACACACCATTAGTCAAGGTGCCAGTTGGATTTAGCTCTTCTGACTGCCCTATCAAATTATATCAGGCAAGGAGCTGGTCTTTGGCATGTTACAAGACAGCACCTACCAGGGCCAAAATCTTTGCTGCGGGAGTCACCAATGACGCCACTTTCAGATATATAACGGAAGTAAAAGTCCTGCTATGCCAAATATGCCCCCAATGTAACTACACATCCCATCATCTCACACTCTGTAAAACATGAGCTTATAGTCCTCAGGACTGTAAAGAGAATCTTGCAAATGCAAAGTAAAGGCAAAACAACACTGCACCGTCTTCTTGAAGCTCAAGGTGCTCAGAAACAAACAGGGCAAAGAGATAAAGAACTGCACAGCCCCCTGCTAATCTCAGTGAAGTTCAGGGCCAAATTCTTTGATAATACTATGGACTGGTGCTTTCAAATAACTATTAGCAGGGGAAGATACCCAGTCTAAAATAAAGGCACTTTGCTGTTGAAGTTAACTATTTCACTACTGTTCGTTTTTGTACACAAAAGAGAAAACTGCAAGAAAGCTGATGAAGCATTTGAGGAGGGAAGAAAAGGCAGGAGGAAGAACAGAGAAACTGGAGGATTGGAACAGTGCAGAAAAACACAGAGGATGGACAAGACAGTAGCACCAACCATAGTTATGGAGTCATATTTCCCCAGAGTAACATGGGCAATAAAATCCTTAACGTTAACTACAAGTTAACTACAATTAACAGTTAAACTATAAGTTATTTTTCTTCCCTTGATCTTTGTGCAAAGCCTCCTTGCTCTTGGGTTTTCTGCTCCAAATTGTTATGCAGCTTTACTTTTATCCTCTGGTGCACAGTGAAAAGTGGAGTTTGACCTTTCCTTTAGATGTGTAAAGTACCACACCAGATTGTTTGGAGAAAATGATTGAGGATTTTTTTTGTATTCTGCAAGACTAGCATTACTTAACAGTGTCCAAAGACCTCTGAGACATGGGCCCTGAAAACATACTAGGAAATACAGTCCCCAGAATGACAACAGAGGCAACTCCTGTGGATGAAAAGGAACACAAATACAACAGCCTGGGGGAATTAATACCAAATACAGGTTGCCTACAACTGCAGACAGGCACAGCTTTGGTACTTCCACCATTGCTAGAAGAAAGCTCAAAGAAAATAAAAAACATTGCAGGCCATTGGAATCTTGTTGTGCTTTCTCTTAAAAATGGGCCCAAACTGATTTCAGTTCTGGACAGGTATTTCCTTAAAATTTCGGAAATGGCTGGGAAGTGTCCTGACATAGCCTCATTTCCATTTCTTTGAGAAAGAAAGACTAGATAAGAAAAACTGATCTAGATTCAGAACCAAACCTCCCTCAACACAGAAAGTACTTGGACATGCTTGCGTTCAATCTTCAGGCTCGTTACTATATGTCAGCCAAAACAATAACTCTCAAGCACATGTTCCTTCTTAGGCATATACCTAGGCATAAGGACTGTGGAAACAGCCCCTTCATTTAAGTGTAACCCTGAGAACATTTTGAAGGGTACTTAATTTACTTCATCTTAATCATAACACTTTCTTACACAGTAAATTTCCCAGAGTTGTGACCTTACCTCCCTACATGTTTATACAGCACCTGACACAGTACAAGCCTTATCTTGATTGGTGTCTCCTTACATTTAACAGATCCTGCTGTTCTCATAAAGCGCCAAACTCCTTCAACTCCCATAACATAATTAGTAGGAGAACACTCACAGCCTAGCAGCAGTGTTCAGCTCCAGCAGATTCTGATGGCGCCTCACAAAATTCATCAGAACCTGTTCTGGCCTGGAAATCATTCTGCATTTACACAGTTCGACTGCTTTCACGGAAACAGTTGTGGCAAGGGCACAGTGTCCTGTTCACAGTAGCTTGAAGACTCCAGTTAGTGGCATTCAACAGGTTATCACCCAGGATTTCTTTCATGGTCAGTGCAAATACGTTCCTAGTTAACCTTGACATTCTGCATGCAGCAGTCTTTTCCACTTTCTGTTTGGAAAGTTTTTAGTTCACCTTCCTTGAATCATCATGTTTTGGAAAATATTTTATGGTTGCCTCAGGAGCTCAAAGAAACAGAAGAATGATGTTTTACACATACACTGGTAATTCAAATTTAAAAGTTAACAGAAAAGAATTCCCATGGAAGATCATTAGTTGCCTTGAAGCACATTTTCAAGCTGGAATCAACCAAATCAGTCCAGGGGAATGGGACCTAGAATGAAACAGATGGATTTTCTGTGGTGCCTCTTAGCTCTCCTAAAGAAAATAAATCTGGTAGTACAAGTGATTCACATCTCAGGATGAGATGAGGCTGAGGGTGGGGAAGAAGCTTACACTATTCATTTACAGCTCAACAAAGGAAGCATTGCATTCTGACAGAGAATAAAAGAATATTGCCAGCTGCCACTGCTTATCAGCGGATTCTACACCTAATGATTAAATTTTTTTTCACGCACAGTAAAAAAAGACAACAAACGTTAAAAAAACCAACCAAACCAAAACCCTGTCACCTTAGTGGTCTTTTGCCTTGGCGCAGATAAAACAAGTCCTCAAACGGATGGATTTGTGCAGAAACAGTAGCTAGGGCACGGCAACCTTCATCCCTACCTTGTGGTATGCGAGCACTCGCAGCAGCGTTTCACAGCCCATGCAAAAACGTAAGGCAGCATTTCAGGAACAAACGTACCGCTGGCTCAGCGCGTCTGGCCGCGAAGACAGCCGGGGATAAACGGCTGCGCTCGGAAAGACCCGGCTCCCTGTTCCCCGGGTGTGCGGTTAATCATTTACGACCAAGGCTGTTACCGAATAGCCTTGAACAGCACGGCACAGCCCAGCCCAGTTTCGGCTCCGGCGGTGCCTGGGGGCTGGCGGAGCGGCGGGAGAGGGCGAGCCACGGCCAGCGGCTCCCGGGCGCTCGCAGAGCCGGTCCCGGCGCACGCCGGGCGGGGCCCGAGGGGCCGGGGCCGGGGCCGGCCGCAGTCCCCGTGCCGCCAGGAGGGGCCCGCCCGCCTCCGGGTCTCGGCGCCAGGACCCCAAGCGTTAGAGCAGCGGGCGGGGTGCCGCGCGGCACCACAGTTACCGTCCCCTCTTCCCGGCACCCCTCGGCGAGAAACTCCCGGCGGGCCCGCGCAGGTGCCGCCGAGGGGAGGGGAGGGGAGGGGAGGGCAGGGCAGGGCAGGGCAGGGCGGCGCCTTACCTGGTAGCCGCCCGGCCGCAGCGAGGCCGGGCCGCCGCGGCAGAGGCCGGGGAGGAGGCTGCGGACCCGCGGGGCGCGGCGGCCGGTAGTGGATCGCGGCTGTGGTACCGCCGCCCGCTCGCGGGGACACGCCTCGCGCCCCTGGATAATACTGCCAAAGAACAATTCACCTCTCAAGAACTCCCTAGACATTTAGAACTGCTGCTGTCTGGCAAATTCAAAGACATACACAAACACCAAAAGCTCAGTCCGTTTCTCAGTTTTGTTCCACAGATCATACTGGTATAAAGTAGGTATAGAGGGCTGTACAGTCAGAACAACTTTTTATACTCCCTCACACTGGTGTAAAAGTCATCATCTATCGAAGACCCTCTCATGAC
>JANHGO010000071.1:28984304-29002158 GCA_024606505.1 Aquila spilogaster | reverse complement strand
CCCCCGCCACCCAAACCGGGGGTACGTAGTCTTGCGAGGGCCGCGGGGCGGGGGGGCGCGGAGAGGAGAGCGCCGGGCGGCCGGCGGCGACGGGACGGCCGCGGGGGACGGGGCGCTCCGCCGGGACGCTCGGGAGCGGGGCTGGCGGGCTGCCCAAAGCCCGGCTCCGACAGCACAACGCGTGTCGAGCGCGTCCCGGGTGCCGGACGGGAAGGGAAGAGTGGGGTGGGACGGAGAGCAGCCCCCCGGGTTCCGGTGATGTACTTCTGCAGCGGGTTCCTAATTTACGTGTGCCCCTCTCGCCGCGTACGACGCGCAGCGACACCGCTAGTCCTCCTGTCAAGACCCACTCAAGAACTTCTCCTCGCTAAGCAAAAGGCAACAGGCAACGTAAATCATTGCCAGCGTACAAATCTTCCTATCTGCGAATGCCCATAGCAGACAACCAGAATATAAAAACTCGACACAAGTGCTTCGGTAATCGATGTTTTAAAATACCGCCTAAAAGCGCCAAAGAAAATACGTAGTCAGGGTTGCTAATACAAAGCTAAAGGAGCAATAAATAACCATCCGCTTACACGCTAGAATGTGGAGGTACAACTGCATGCTTGGAACTAAAAAAGTCAGAGCAAATTTTCCATAAACAGCTGTAATCTGGACTTACTATCACTATTGGCGTCTTACACCATCATCAGCATTTCCCTTAACCCAAACACATAGCAGTTCTCATTTTTGCTAGCAATGTCAGCTGCAAGTACTGGAAAATCATAGCATTTCCTCTCAAAATCGTTGCGTACCTCTTTTCCTGCTAACGCAAAGAAGAGACTCTCGGTCATAACACACCTCTACCTGAACTCGCTACCCTCAGCCAGAAAACTAACTTCGTACACCTTCAGACACAGTTTGGAGGCAGCACTCGGTCCTTTCTATTTTCAACTAAGGATTCCCAAACTGCAGCATGGAAAATAATTCAAGGTGAGGTTTATAATAGTACGTATCCAACCCACCCTCCAAACCAGGCAGAGCTGGCAGCACTTCCTCGTGGCAGGCAGGTGGGCTGGCAGAGAACCACCTCGGTGTGACAGCACACAGTTCTCCATGATGGTGGTGCCCAAGCGAACCTCGCTGGGCAGCTTCTGCTCTGTTCAGTTGCAGTGGCTTCATGGAATGAGTACCTGTTGAACAAACTCGTCCACCTGCTGCAGAAAGCTGGGCATGAATTAGATACTCAACGTTATGGTGAGGCCACAGGTTCAGAATTAACATTTCATTTGGAATCATGTCTTCAAAACTGTTAAGATCTTCAGTAAATGCTGGTTTATTTTAAACAACGTAACTTTGAATGTCCAGGCTCGTATTTGTGTTCTGAGCACTCTTTAAAGTATTGCTGACATTATCTGCACCCTGAGCTGTATGAATTTTGCCTGGGAGTTTTGGAAATGATTCTGAAGTTCAAGAGAATGGTGCATTATATTCATAAAACAAGGGTGCCGCTGACCTTTCAGCACAAGAGAATAGACGTGAATCATGGACCTGAGACTCATCTAAAAGAACACAGTGGAAACACATAGGATGAAAGGCTCTAAAGGCTTTACAAATTATATTTGGATGAGGGAGAGCAGGGAGAAAGAGAATGTGGGAAAAAGAGGAATGAAAAAGGATCCTGCTGTTTAGCTCATGCATAAACTGTATGTGCTCAGCCAAAGGTCACTCCTTTTATTTTCTCATTAATTTCAATGACGGTAGATGGTATATGAAGAACAATCTAAAAATAAGGACAGCCAGAAATAGCTTAGTTTTTTGTGTGACAGGGTAGTGGGTAGAAAAACCTGAGCTGCAACTTCATTCCATATCTTTACTTGTGACTTTTTAAAAAGTAGTGACTTAGAGAAAGTTAATTATTCAAAATGAACTGTAAATTTATTTACAGAAAAGTTCAACAAAAATTAAGTGGCCTACTTTTTATGTATTTTCCAATAAAGTTTTTGTACCTTGTGTACACTGAAATTAATTCCTGGGGTTTTTTCATCCACCAGTGTTGGTGAGAAATGGTGTATTTGGACAGTTTTGAGGCTGAGTTGTCTGGGTACTAAACACAAGTGAGGAAAACACTAAGTACTAGGCTAAGTTGTAAACCAATAGAGAAGGAATAACAGCTTTGGGAAGCCTGCAGGCGCATGCAAAAGCTGGCACAAGGAAATTGCCATCCACAACAACTGGAAGTAGAGGCTGGAACGGGAACATAGAAGGGATCATGAATATTCTGCAGTGAGGATCACGAATGGCTGCCTCAAACAAATCTTCAGGAAACAGGACCCCTTCATACAGAGACTGATGCAACATCTGCCAACTTTTTTCTAGGGAATAAAGGGCCAATATCTAGAAGCTGATCTCCAGACAAGGTGCCACAGATTCCATATCAGTGTTGAAGGAGTTTTAGCATTACTCCACTAGCTTTTTAATTTTTGCAGCAAATGTGCCAATCTGCGTTGACTTGCGGTATATTTAGCTGTATGCTGAGCCTACGTTTTCAAAAACAGGACACCAGCTGCCCAGAGTTTAGTTCTCATCTTCCGTTCATGCCAAATAGCAGTATGAACCTTATGGTCAACACGTTGCAGCGTTCAGTTCCTCTGTAGAGGTTATTCATTGATAAAGGTAAAATGATAATCAACAATAATTAAACATCCCAGCTGGAACCTTTGGGCTATATTGGAAGTGAGATGGCCTGGTCAGAGCACTGACTTTGAATTTTGCATTAAATCCTCAGTTCACAGTATCTCCTATACAACCGTGGTCATATTTCTGATGTGACCACAGACAACTCATTTAATTTCTCTGGGCCTCAGTTTCCCATCTGCAAAAGAAGAAAGGAATTT
The DNA here is from genome assembly GCA_024606505.1 of Aquila spilogaster. Lineage (NCBI taxonomy): Eukaryota > Metazoa > Chordata > Aves > Accipitriformes > Accipitridae > Aquila > Aquila spilogaster. Next base: position 28,999,279 of record JANHGO010000071.1, on the reverse strand, counting down.
CCAAACCTCAGTGTATATGACAAAGATTATGAGATACTCCAGGTATAACTGTACAATGTAGTAACTTTGGCAGTAAAGGTGCCTTAACGATTTCTTGCTCTCTTGCAACCTCCCTGTCTCCAACCTGGCACTGTAATCTGTTATTCTACTCACTCTGTGAAACTTCCCTGCACACCCGACCACTGAATGACCTGGGCTAAAAATACTGCTCCCCTTTTCTTTAAAGATTTTTTTTAACTGAGATCCAATTGATATTGAAGCTCTGGCAGCTGGTGACGTGTCATGAAAAGGACATTGAAAACTGATGTGACATACTTTAACATCAGAGAATGAGCTGCAGTAATCCAGGTGTCAGAACACCACCTTTGTAAATTCATTGCTTCTGAAGGGGAAGAACACACTGCCACACATGATACGGTTTTGTATCCTGAGCCACTTGATTACTGTTGGGGCTAGGGATGGAACAGGAAACAACTGAAGGCAAAGGTAATAAAATACATCCCAATGTAATTGTTCTATCTCCTTGCTTCTTCAAACACCTACTGCTCCCACAAGACTGACAGACTCCAAAGTTTCAGTTACATCAGTAACACCATGTCCTCTTGGACTGCTTCTCAGCAATCAGTTTCACAGTACTCCCCAAAGCAGGTCACTGCCATTTTTCCTGGCTTACAGATAAGAGACAGCAGCACAGAAAGAAATGGTGCAGAGAACTTCCCAGCTGCAGAAATGAGACACAGGTCTCCCAAGTCCTGCCCAATGCACTAGCTACAAAGCCTCACCTCCTGCTATTTGGTGAGGCCCATTGCCTCACCAAAGGGACTGGGTGCCACGTGCAGCGACAGGACTGGAGACCACAGAGCAGGGAGGACAGGTGTCTGGAGGGGAGCTGAGGTGTGTCTCTCCAAGTATGTATTTGTTTGTCTCTAAGCATGTATTTATTTGTTGGTTTCAATACCAGAATCAGTGATTAAAAGTTTGTTAATTGGCAACAAATTAAATCAGTTGAAATTCCCCTGGCACAAAACTGTTTCTGGCTCGCAACAGGGGGAAATTGATTCAACACAGAGATTTGGAAATAAACTGGTACAGTCACAGTGGTCTGACAACAGATCTGAGGGTGAAGATACAGAAAACAGCAAATTACATAGCTCATGTTGTACAGCAGTTGCTAATCTGGGGCATAAACATAACATGGCTCTTTTAAGCCAGGAGAAGGGCTGATAATAACATTTTATCCTGGCTTTTGTTAACTGCAGTTAAAAACTGCAACGTTAATGAAAAGAAGTTCAAAGAGAGGCACGAGAAGTGATTAACAGGGATATGTCTTCAGGAAATAGATGTTTACACGCTCGGCTTAGGAGAAAGCTGCCAAGCAAAGAGAAGACAGAAGGTCCTTTCAAGGGACCTGTGTGGAGTCATAAAGAGCATTATATAGAGTATCAACATGGAAAGAAGAAAAAGAAGATTTGTGATAACTATAAAAAATTCTGATGGTCAGTCACAATGGTGCAAAAACCTAGAGAGGCTGGGTTTCTAGATGTTATCAGCAGAAAGTTGTATTCAACATTCAGAAAATTTTTAGAAATAGAAAAGCCCCTGCATTTGCATGTGTGATGCCAAGCAAAAAAAATCAAGGAAGACTGCTTTTTTGGCTTTCAAAGCTACAGGTCAAATTTGAAAAGGATAATTCACAACCCACACATAAGTTAACGGCCATTATGTTTGCTCAGACAAGGCCTGAATTTGATTAAATGGTTATGAGTATGCAGACTATAGACTCCATAAACAAAAATCTGTTTTGCAATGAGATTATTTATATCAAAGGTAATTTCAACTGCTGCTCTGAGATCTTACATTTGGTTAAAAATACAGTGTCCTCAAATGACTCTGACAGTCAAAGTACAATATTTTAAGATTTTTATTTTTACTTTTTTTAAGATTGGCAAACAGGCTGGTTAAAACCTTCACAGAAACATGCAGTTCAAAAAAGAACCTGAGCATTTTCTGATTCCAGAAGCAATGCAGCAGTATCTTGTGGTGTCTAATGTTTCAGAGTGAGCAGACTTGAGCAGGGTGGTAAACACTTAAGAATGACTGAAGTTCGAAAACAAACAAAAAGAAGCCTTGAGCTCACTCTTGTAGTAAATGGGAAAGAAGTGAGGGAAAGCTTGGCAAAAATCAGCATAATAGTAGGCTTATTGTTGAATCTGAAAGCTTCATTTTCCAACAGTGTCCCTTTTCTGGGAAGCTGCACAACCACTCTGAAAGCGCTTTCTATAGAGATGATAAATCTATGGTGGAGATTTATGCACATTCAGATTAAGTCAGGAAATCAGTATTGAAAAGGATAATTAAATAGAGAGACAAAAACCTAGAAGAAAAATTACCAAAAGCCCCCAAAACAAACACAGCTAACAATACACCATGATATATCAGGTCCTGGGATTCTGACTCTGACTTTGGCACCTATTCTTGCTTGAGCAACATACAGGGTGAGCAACCTCATCCTCTTCCTCACTGCGGTTCCCAGGACTCCAAAGAGGGGCACTCAGTACAGCAGCAGATTTGGGGCTGTAGCAGAGTGTGTGAACAGATGAGGCTTGACATCTTCGGTCCTCCCATCTTAAGTGTTTCTTTTTGCACAAGCTTTTAATTCATCAATAGGTGGAAAGGCATAGGAAGAAAAAATATTCTATACTTATAAATGGGATTGTTTGAGACCACAGTCTTCCTGTTCCTGTGGGGGCATCCAAAAAAAGGAGGGGAAAGATACAGAGACAGCTCTCAGTGACACCAGCCAACCCCCAAAAAAGGCTGTGGTTGGCTGGAGAGTTTCTGATAATGGCTTGCAGTTCCAGGACATTGAAGCTGTGTTAATGCTCGTCTTTTGATGACTTCCACCATGCATTCAGGGTGCTGGTATGTGCTCAGCACTAAAGAAACAGCTGAAGAGGTACCTCATTTAGTTAGCAGCAGTGGTACTTTGCTCTGTGGTTGGACTAGACCCTGGGCTAAAGAGGCTAGTCTCACTGTTTAGCTTTAGGCACCCAGCTCGGGTGCCTAAGCCAGCAGCCTTGGTGCCTAGGTTGTCAGGGAAGCTATAGGTGTCCCACTGACCCTATGGGAGCCTTCAGCCCCATAATCACGAGAGTTAGGTGCCTGAAGTTAGACTGTGGAAAAACCCCAGTGCAGGCATGACCTAAACAGTCAGTGTTACTTGTGTTACTTTCCTGCAGCACTTGCCTGTAAGGAAAACTACCTTCAGTAACCCAGAGCCCCTCTGCCACTGTCTGTCTGCAGCAGCTTACTGCTTTTTGTTCCAAAAAGGGCTTGGTCCACCCCCTAAAACTCCAGCAACAAAAGAACAGGGAACTTCCATTAGCTGGCAGCACTAGTATATTGCTGTCCTCTGTCTGGACTCAATACTGTGAGCAAAAAATCTGAGGGTTCATGAGCTAAATGAGAGCTTTTGAACATTATAGTCTCCATTTTACAACCAACAGCCCAGTCTTTCCAGGCACAAGTGAGGTGCTGTGAGAGCTGGCTCTTTTGACATAGAGGTCACTTCTCCCCTTTCGGCTTTACAGGATGTACAGCTGACTCAAGAGTGTTGATGGTAAAGCAAACACACTGACTGAACAAAATTTAGGGAAAAAGCCCTTCTCTTTTTCATCACTGCAACTCTAAAACATGCAAACTCAGTACTGTGTCACAGTCCAGTGAGCAAACTACTCCAGCTTTGCAGTATTTGTATACCATATCTTCAACTCTGTAAGAATCTTTAATTTGTACACCATGACTTTTTAATTAATTTATTTATTTACTAAATCTTGTCCCACTTCCCTAAAGTGGATTCAGTCCTAGTGCCTGATTAATCTCATGTGGGAGCTAAGGACAGATGCAGATGAAAAAACTTGACATCTAAAAGATATAGATCTGCTTCCAAGTTTTGCAGTGCAAGATGATCTGTAGTAGAAACTATTTACAATCCTTTCTCCCATACCACTGGACAATAAAAAAAAAAAGTTCCACAAAAAGTGTGGCAATTCCAATTTGTATATTAGAGTTCTGTCCTAGGCAGTGTACAAAATGGTACTTCAGCCCTTGCCCTCTTCTCCTTTCTGCTAACAAGAATAATTTACAACAGTTTGAAGTTTTTTGCACAGGGGCTGGGTGAGATTATAGATGGCAATTTACTTTCTGCTACTAGCCAGGCTCAATTTGAACAACAGTCTTGAGGTGAAATGCTCCACATCATTTACTAATCACACAAATCAAGACAATTTCCCTTAAACACTGGATCTGATAGCGAAGTATTCCACTGCCATTTGGAGATGTATGGGAGTTTAACTGACACTTACATTGGTGTAATGAACAAATGTGTGTAACAGGGAACGATGCAAAGTAGGGACTACACTTGAGGGCTGGCTTTGCATATGGACATTACTCTGGTCTCCTTCACATCAAAAAAAGCTATCTGCACAAGATAATCCTAGCCAGAAGGAAAAAGAGAAGAGCAAAAATATTCAGTGCTTTGGAATGTGGTTTCAAAATCTGGAATTCAAGATGAAACTTACCTGGGAAGTAATGTAAATAATGGAAGTGGCATATTTAAATTATGATTTAACTACTGGAGTCAGGCAGTTGAGGTTATTTTTGTTGATACAGTGACATGTCTGACAGTATTTGAAAAAAGGGTTGGCCAACAGGCTGAAACATATAATCAAGTTGGAAAATACAATAAATGCAAGGATTACAGCTTTAGTGTTGTTACACAGCATGCAAGGAATTAAAGGAAAGTAGAAAAACTTGGTAATAGTGACAGAAGAAACTAAAAGGTATCAAAAAAACAAGGGGTGACAAGGTTTGATCAATCAGCAGTGTGCTTTAGAAGTACAATGATCGTAACAGAAAATACACCAGCATGCGATTCAGAAATTACCAAGGTAAGTTGAAGTTTAATTTGGAGTGGTGCCAAGCACAGATTTGGTTTGTCTCTGAAAAGACTCAAGTGAAGCTCAACATGGTAGAATCCAAATTCCTCAAAAGGAAAGTGTCCCCATGCCTCTGTGCACTAGGGAAGCGGCATCTCTGTTTAACAAGGAGAGAGGTCCAGCTCAGAAAGTGCCTCACCCATGGCTGCACAGAAAGGCTGTGTGAGAACCGAGGACTGAACACAGCCCTCCAGCTGGACCCTACCTTATAGTAGCTGTTGAAAGTTACCCTAAAATTAAATCTGCTTAAAACAGCACTCTGGCTAAACCAAGAGCAAAATCTGTCTAGGTGCAATTACTTGATTTAATGCACAAACACAGCTTGCTACTCTCAAAGACCAGAAAGGACAGTTCATAGACTAAGAGAAGACAGAGCTGATATTAAAAGAACAGAAAACAAAACTGAAAAAGAGACATATATATACACATACACACACACACACACACACACACACTGTAAAAAAAACCCCAACTTTGGGGTTGTCCTTTGTACAAGTGCCCTACTGCGTGTAACAGAATTCAGATGATAGTTCTGTAGTCATGGTCCCCAAATCTTCTAGAATGTAATGAACATGTCCCATTTGCGACCCATTTTATTATACAAGAATGTAATTCTTTATTAATTTAAATCCTTAGGCTGGCTTCAAAATTTTATGAGAAAGATATTATTATTCTACACCAGAGCACTTCTCCCTTAAGGATAAATAAGGAGTTAACTCACACAGATGCATATTGTTACTTATCAGCACTTCATTGCCATTACCATGACAGCAAAGCAAAGACCATTTTGTTTTCTGCCCCACTCGTCCCTCAGCAGAACTGCCAGTTGACTTCCAAATTCAGAATCTTAACAGAAACTAATGTTTGAGGCCAGATTTTGCATTGTATCCTAAAAGCTCAATCTGATATGAAATTTAATGAAAAGAAAGGTGGAACAAAAGGCTGTCCTTTCATAAGGCTAACTGAACATTAAGAGGCTGATCACGCTGTTTGCAGTACAACATGCATAAAAAGAATCAAACAAAACTGAGAACAAGCATTTGCTGGGGTAAAATGTGCCAAAAACCTACCTGCATCTTCTTTTGTTGCTCACAGACAAGCGCAGGGATCCGCATGTCGCTGCTGCCTACAGGACATATATGTCTGACAACAGCATGGTAAAGGGAAATGACAGTAGGTTCATCAGGAAAGTGTGTAAAACAGTTAAGTGGAGTGCACCAAAGGAGTAGTCAAGAACATAGAATCATACAATCATTTAGGTTGGAAAAGACCTTCAAGATCATCGAGTCCAACCATCAACCAAACATGTAACATGCCAGCCATCGTTATACTTCTGATCTGCATATCAAATAGATTATAAATATTAACATGACAACTGGTGCAGGAGGAGGCTGCTAGGGCATCAGAATTGCATTTTCTGATTTACTCTGATACTTTGCACACAGTCCATGTCTAAAGAATAAAGAGCAGAGGGAGAGGATGCTACAGACAAATAACGTAAGGAGTATGACCACTTCCTAGCTGGTTCAGGCTCTTTATCTGGCTCTGCACAGGTCAAATAATTAAGGAGTCCCTCTCACATTAAAAAAATCCTCCACCAATCCCATTCATCAAAGCTGCATGAGTAAAACTACTGATAAAATTTCTCCGCCATTCCTGGGTAGAAAAAATTAGGAGGAGGTAGAGAAATCAGGAGAGCAAGACTCAGTGAAACAGAACTCTGGCACAAACAAGCTGGAAAACAACTGTCAGGGAAGGATGAGGAGACAGAGAGGATGCAAGGGAAGCAGAACACAGCAAGTCTTACTCTCCTGGAGAAGAGGTTCAGTGTGTGTATGTGTGAACATCATGAAAGATCCAGACGGTCTTTTTCACCCAACAGTGTAGTTTGCTCATGCAGGTCTTGGAGGACACAGTTACCTGCACAACGTATTCCCTCTTGTAAAACTTGTCATGTCATCTGAGTTTACACTGCTGAGCTGGCCACAAAATAACAAAGTCCTTAGCTGTTCCCCCCATTATGTCACAAACCCTATATAAGCTGTGTTTTGTCTATAGCAAAGTAAGAGTTAATTTCCCCACAGGAACAGAGGCAGACAGAGAAAGAAAGCAAGAAAGGAGATAGAGCAAAGCTGCAGGCTGCAGCAGTTATGCCATTTGATTCCCAGCTTTAAATAAACCCTTTGAAGTAGAACAGGTTTTTTATGTTAAAAAAAAGCTGCTTTTCAGTATGCATCATTGTTTACGGCTGCAAAAATGACTCCACTTGAACTCTGAACTGGATATTCAGTGTTGAAAAAGACAGCAGAAAATTGATGTGCAGACCCCCACCATCGCCACAGCTCCCATGCCACATCCAACACTTATTAGCTGCAGCAGTAGGAAGTGTTACAGTAACAGCTGGCACTGTTTTGCAGGCACAGTTCAGAAACTTTACCTTGATCCCTACAAACTGTGAGCTGAATGGTATAGCTCCACAATTGAAAAGTCTGAATTAACTACAGAAAAAAATAACATATCATCTTTGTGAACTTCACTTGACAAAAAGATCTTCGAGAGCCACAGATGAGAATATACCATGTGAACAAATAAATGCTGTAGCTACTAAGCTGGGTTTCAAAGCACTCTCCTCTCTTCTGTCTTCTATACCTCGTGAAATTAGACTATAAATATGAAACAGAAATGCAAATAACTTTCTAAACAGAGAGTAAGTGTGCACTTACCTGAGGAAGTTTGGCAACTTTGCCAATCAAATCCACATAATCTATTCTTTTGTTAAAAACAGAAAATTGAATAGGAGGAGGCATGCCTAATGGAGCTCTCAAAATGACGGGTAATGCCCACAGAGAACTTCGTTATTTTCTACCGTATAGATCTTGCTTCAGTATTTAAAGGGTTCACCCTTGCCACCTATGAGATCTCCAGGACTTTGTAGATTTGACAGCACTTAAATCTGTGTCAGAATTCCCAAAGTTTTATCTTCCCCATAAGAAATAAAAGGTCTATGTCTACTGTATACATCGATGGATGATGAAGATGACCTCACCAAATGCCTGCTGTGTATTTGTGTTTCTGTAAGTAACAGCCATAAATAAAGGATTGCAAATTTGACTACATGCAATATCAAACCTTAAGTCCCAGAAATATTGAACTGTAATGAAACAGGCTAGGAAGCAGTTGTTAATTTTAACTAAATTATGTAAAGGATCAGCTGCATTTCCAAGAACAAAGGCTCAACCAACAAAAGGCGATGAAGACAAGACAAGCCTATACATATTTCTTCTAAAATGGCTCTATGAAGGGAGAAAGCACCAGATTTAGAATAAAATCTAAGGTAGGACTTAAAGGTACAGTAAAATGCAGTTCTGGTACTTGTTCCAGGGATACCAACAATTGGCTACAATCCCCTTATCAAAGTGTTGTGATTAACAAGATAGAAAGGTACAGAGTGGTCAAGTAAGATGAAATGCTGGCAGTTAGCCAAATGTGGGTTCAGGAAGATATCATTTGTCATGCTCAGCATTCATTGCTATTGCAAAGCTGCTCTGAGATCAGAATCCTGACTGTAATCCATCAAACCAATAACCACAGTGAGTCGAATGGCTGAGCAATTGTGATGACACAGCTGGCTGCAGGGATGGTACTAGGAATTAATATGTGAAGTTGCTATAAGCATGTAGAAAGCTTTGGACGAAGGGAAGAACAGCATGGTTAATTGCTAATAACCACAACACAGGAATGATATCAAAAGGGTTATTAAAAACAAACCTAATCATGTCACGCTGATTTTTGAAGGAGAAATATTTAGGCCTGCTGCTCACAATTTAAACAAAAGGTGTATCTACACGTCTTCACCTGGTATGGGCAGAAAAACTCAGTTCTATTCCCAGCCAACATCAGTCCAGGCCTGTATTGAGCAACGTGAGTGATTTCCCCATCACTGCCCTACCCCTAGTGCTTTCACAGGAACTAGCCTCCAGCAGCTACAGTCCCAGGCTACATTCAGGGTAGGAGTGTCAGGAGGAAGAATCAGCGTGCTGGACAATTCTAACTGGAAAAGGCCTTCGCAGGTGGGCAGTGAGAATATCACTGTCATGCCAAATTGATTTTGCTTCGGGCCACTGCTAGCACTTCAGCCTCTACCTTGCCTACTAGACGGGCTGTGAGAGAACTACGTGGACTGTTTGCGCAAAAGCAATCTGGCACTTTTGCCTCCATGAAAGCAGGATCAATCTGACATTCAGCAAGACTCTGACCAAACCCTGCTTAGCTTGCTCTGGTAAGTCACTTCAGAGAAGCCCTCGATGTGATCGAAATCCTGCAACAGTATTCCCCCCTTTGGTTTCTGCTTCCTATTGCCTTTGTCACTTTGACCCTTCATCTCCCATCCTTGTGATTCTTGGCTTTAGTGTACTTTTCTTTTCATCTAAACATAGCAGCTCTTCAGCCTTTTTGTCTCTCTACTACAACCTTGGCTGCCTTTAATGGATCCTGCATGAAATTAGGCCTAGTTTGCATTCTAATCAACTTTGGTGACTTATGCTTTTAATTAGTCCTTAATATTCCTCCAGTCTGCATGGATGGTCCATTATAAAGAACCCTTTCTACGTGCCATTGTGGTTTCAACTGGAGAGGAAAAAATATTTCACAAATGGTATGGATACAAGAAATATATGCAATTTATCACAAGCCATTATGATTTTATTCTCTCCAGCTGGAGCAGCAGACGTGTTAATATGTTTTTCCAATTGAAAAAGTACCATGTGATTTATTATTCCATGAGGAGCAGGGGTCCAACAAGGCCCCTACTTGGATACAACCTCTATGGGATTCTCAACATACTGTAAATTGCTGGATCTGAGTAACCCCTCTCCAAAACCACAGTGGGCCTCTGACTGCCTTGCATGCAAAGATTTAACAGGTTAATTGACCAAATCATGCTCACTTCAATAGCCCCTTTGTGTTCAAGATTTGACCCACAGAAGAGCTCTGAAAGTTTAGAGCACAACATAAGTGGTAAGTATTACTGGGTCACATTCTGAGGTTCAGAATCAGTTGTTACTTAATGTTTATTCAGGCAAACTTCCATTAAAGTGGAGTACTGAATCAAAAACCCAGTAAGGACCTCCAAATTTCACCCATTATTAATCATTTAATGTATCAATTAAATGTAATATTCTCTGACATCTTTTACTCTTGCCTGATTAAATATCATTCCAAATAAAAGATATTCAACTGTCACTTTAAAAGTGTGATTTATTGCTAGCCAACCTGGTCATCTGATAGTTGAATGAACCGAGAAGTTTCTATGAGGGTTCTTGAAACGCTCTTTCATTACAGTTATATTTATTGCCAATTTCTGACTGTATTTAACAATAATTAGAATGATCACTCCAGAAATGAGGTCCGGAAAAACACATATCCTAAGAATATTAAGTGTGCATAAACCAGCAACTTTAAGACATCAAGATCTTTTCCCATCACATCAGACATATAGTACTGCCATTAAATATACTCTCAAGTGGTTCAGAGCAGTGGGAGATTTCTTCATACTGATAAGAGTAGTTCTCTTAGTATTTCACATCTCCTACAAAATATGTTTTATTGAAGTATTTGTTTCCCGCTTGTTATTTGGAATAGAAGAGTTAAGAGAGAAGCAGGGCAGTAAAATTTTGAACCTATCATCTAAAACACTTGGTCCCATGAAAATAATACAGAAAAACTAATGGGCCCACTGCCATTACTGCCACCAGAATTTCACCTTCTGTGCCCTGGCAACCTGGCAGTTTGCAACACCAGGACTACAGGCATATCTGTTAGTCTCATGGTTTTCAAATATTATTTGCTTGTTAAAGTAAAGCACGCTCATTTCTAGAATTTAAAGATGAAGAGACCCACCTCCTGTCAGCTGAGGTAGTGACATTTCAGCCAGAAAAGAGCACTTGAACTTCTTAACGTCAGTGGTACAGGGTCAGATCACGGGTCTGACCTCAGTGTCTCATGTCTCAGTCACAGTCAGTGACTGATGCTTAAGAAAGAGCGTGACGAGAGAAAGTGTGCAGTGCTGCTTCACCACTAAAATTTCCCAGTTTCCAGAAATGTGCAGCATGAGCACCTTTCTTCTGGCATGGTGGAAATTATCAGGATCAAGACCTTAATTTTTCAGGGTTTGAAAAAAGGAAATGCCGAACAGCACTTGAGCGTGTCACTTGAGTGTTACAACTCCCGAAGTCCAAATAGTTGCCTGGATCAAGGCCAGGCTCCTAAGCCCCTTGCAGGATTGAAACATTAAAGTCTGAGAGCCACTGGGAGGAGGAGGACATTTTCTTAGTCTTGGCTGATTTTGTTCTGAGGCTGCCGGAGTTTGAAAGAAGGCAAGCCTAAACTGCATTATGTTCTCAGTGTTTACAAAAGCCGTATTTACTCAAAGGTATATTCTGGAGAAGCACTGGGCCAGACTCTGGAGATCTTATTCATTCTACTTCTGCAAACTTCAAAAGAACTTTAACAAGATTTTATGCAAATATTTTAATATTTCAGCCTAAGGTAAATAAAGCTCACAAGGAAAACTTACTTTCTGTTCAATCCTAGGAAAGGAAATAACCCAGCTGCTTAGATCAAATCTAACCACTTTGAAGGCAACTGACTTCAGTAAGGGAGAATTTTATCCCCAATTCCTGAACACGCTAAATATATAATAATTATTGAATAATTATCTCTTGCATTGTTTCTTGGAATGCAGGCTTGAGAGACCAAAAGAAGTCTGGGATTCAGAGCTTCCTGCAAACAAGAAAATACATGTTTTTAAAGGCATCAGTAAAATGAATCAGAAAAATATTATCCTGAGTGTGCGATAAATGAAGGGGAGAAATACTTTTCTATACTTTTCTATATTAACCTTAAAATATGTACACACAGAATTGAAGGAAAAAAAAAATTATGACTATTACATACTCGAATTCCAGGGAAAGAGCCAAGTGTATCAGGTTTGGCTTTTCCTCATATGCAGGGCAGAAAGATTTCACAATAATTTGCAACACATACAAAAAATGTACAACTTAAAAAGCCAAATTATGTAAATCAAACACAGAGCTGTTCTCAGCGAAGCCACTGTTACCCAGAGCTTTCAATGAAAGCAACTTATATCACTATAAAGTTCTCTCCATTTACAAAATCCTTCTCCTGACAATCTTTTCTTTTGCTTTAACAAAAGCTGGCACTTTTGCCATTTGCACAAAGTAGAGACATTTCCTGTTTGCTGCATAGGAACTGAAGCAAGAAATCATGTAGTGCCAGTCAGCTCTCCTATCTGAAACACTGGGAAAATACATTAAAATAACTTAGCACAGTCTAGACAGGCTCAGCACTGTCTACGTCAAAAATTGTGATCCAGGCATACCCAAAAGCATGAGACTGTCTTCAAACCGTAATATCTTTCAAAAATAATTTGGTTTTTGAGTCTTTGCTTTGATTCAAACACTCCTATGATGAATACATTTTTTTTACTAGTTTAGAATAATTAGAAGCAACATTTCACCTGATCATATGCTGCCAAGAAGCTTGGAATTTGCAGAAAAATATAATATATTGCAAAAATAAAAATAAAATTGTGAGTGTGAACAGGAACACTCATCTCAGGAAAAACTCAACTGAACAGGGCTGGGAGGGGGGACGGGGTTAGGGGGGAGCATCCCTAATCCAAGCATCCAAAAAATTAGAAAATAAATTAGGAAAATTAGAAAACCAGAAGTTTTACACTGTTGTTATTACTCGAACATTAACAATATTAAGACTCAGCTTTCTGTGAAAGCAAACGTGGGAATAATCTTGCCTATACTGTAGCATTAAAAGTCAGGTTAGTATAAGAAAAGAGATGGGAGGCAGAAGGGACTCCCAGAACAGACCTAGTCTATCCTGGCAGGTGTCTGTTCAACATTGCTGAGGTAAGTTCCTCAGCCTCTTTGAATATTCCAGCCTTTCAAAGCCTGTAGAGTCAGAAAATCTTTCCTCATATCAAATTGCTGTTTTCCTTGCTGTAAACTAAACTAATTTCCCCATGTCTGGTAGAAAGACAACTTATCACTGTTCTTAGAACAATTTTCATATTTTCATTTTTATCTTCACTTAGCCTTTTCTTTCTTAGACTAAAAAGTCCCTTTCCCTCACTTTATCTCGTAAGCTGTATTTTCTTAGCTTTCATTATTATCCCAGCTTCCCCAGGCTCAGGTTCTTTGTACAGTTCTCACAAAAACTGGTGACCTACTTTATATATACTCAAAAAAGTACATGTATAAACAGCACAACAACATTAAATCAATCAAAAAAGAATACATTACAATTTAATATATTTATATTAACTTGTCAGTCAACAGTCTCATCACTGCCAAAAGATTCACGATCCCTCCACAACGATCTTTGTCTTGTCCTGCCGTGTTTTTTCCAATTACGTTGAGCATAGGAACTTTATTGATGTCTGTTCTGTAATGCACCTTCCACATTTAAGGCAATATGCAAAACCCATGCATAATATCACTAGCAGTTTTGAATTTAAACATTTTAAAGTTACTGGAATGTTTCATTTTCTTATAAAGGTGATGAAATTTGGAACAAATGTAAATGTTTTTTCCTCGAGACAAATCTAGGGATTAGGTCAAAAGTCCCAAGCCACAGATGCCAAGGAGAGGAAAAGAGTTCAAAAGGTTTCCTTTTCGCAGATCCAACAAGTATTTGTAATATCTTTCAGCTAACACAGGTGAAGGTGGCAAATTGTATGACTAATTTAACTCTGCATGAAAACAGAGCATAATAAATGTTTTTAACCTAAAGATATCAAAAGAAAAGCAGAAAAGCTGTAGGGGAGATTGTAACTGACCTGAAAGGAAGGAATCAGCCATCTATTCCAGGGGGACAAGGAACATCTGAAGCTGGGCAAGAAGACCTTGGCAGAATAATAGGTGTGAGTGGGTCAGTGCAAGGTTGGGGGCAAACAAGGGTTACAAAGGCTCCTTAGCACTGTGAATTAGGGAGTGAAATTGGTATCCAGCTGCTCAAACCAGTAACCTGGAAGAAATGCTGTGCAAAGATGACGAAGGATGTAGGCTGTCAATTTTAATAAAGACTTTGGGAAACTGAAGGAATTAAGTGGGTTCCAGTCATGGGGAAATATGACAGTAAAGGCAAAAGTAAGTTGCTCACAAACGCCCCAATAAAAATACAGAGTATATGCAAACATTCAGTGACACAAAGTCTAGAGCTAGACATTATACAGGGCAATTTGATTAAAAACCAGACACACCTTGTCTGGTACTAAACTGTAATGGAGATGCAGCATTGCCCCAGAATCTTATAATAATGATTTTGACAACTGGCACAGAGTGAGCATGTTCTCTGTGCCTGTAAGTCCATGATCTGCCAAAACAGGGGCAGATGTCTGCCTTAATGGAGATCATTTGGAGATATTGGATAGATAAGCAATCAGAGAGAGATTTAAAAAACATTTGGGGACTGAATAAATCAAAGGCGGCTAGTAACTTTTTCTACTGTCCCTAAATGAATAGTTTTGAAGAACCTGTGAAGAGCTACCACATGTAGGAAGAAAGCCAGGAAATCAAACCAGATTTTACTGGTTACATAAGAAAATATGGGCCCCAGTGTGCTAGTGGAAAACAGCACAGAAATAGTAACATGACAAGTGAATAGGCCAAGGAATCACAGCAACAATGAAATGTGGTACTCACCTGAGGAAAACTGAGTATTTGAGTATTTAAAACTGATGTCTCTACAGCAACAAAACAATCCCAAAGAAAATGGGAAACTGGAATTTGTAAACTAGGATATATGAACTAAAAAAAAGTAGTATGATTCAGGGTCATGCTGGATCTGACTGGGATGGAGTTATCACAGCAGCCCATGTGGTGCCATGTTTTGGATCTGTGGCTGCAACAGTGCTGATAACACACCAGTGTTTTGGCTGTTGCT
>JANHGO010000071.1:28952584-28984204 GCA_024606505.1 Aquila spilogaster | reverse complement strand
GGCCTGGATCCCATCATGGGCGCCGTGATCGACGGGCTGATCGTGGACTGCGTGAAGCGCCTGGGCTCCACCGCCATCGCCATCACCCACGACATGGCCAGCGCCACCCGCATCGGCGACCGCGCGGCGATGCTGCACGGCGGCCGCATCGTGTGGGAAGGCGCCGCCGCCGACCTTTATGCGCGCGGTCGCAGGCTGTGGTTCGCCGCGCGCATGTCAGCGCAGGTCGCCCACCCGGCGGGCGCTCCCGGCGAGCGTCGGCACGGGACGGCGCAGCTCGCGGCGTTCAGCTGGCGGCGCTTCGAAGCGGTGCCTCGGAGCGCCAAAGCAAATGCGCGGCCCGGCTCGTTGGCGCGGCAGCGAAGGAGCGACACTTAACGACCCCCTCACGGTGAAGAACGAGAACACACAGATACGGCCGCGCGCTCCGAACGAAGGAAAATCCCAGCAAATTTCCCGCGAACGACGTAACTTGGATTTATTATCGGCATCGGCGCCCCACGCCGCCGTCGGCAGAGCCCTTCAGCCACGCGCACACCAGATCGCGTCCGTGCGGGCGCCGTGCCGGGCAGCCCCAGCGTTCCTTCCCTGAGTCCTTACCTCCCTCTCGCTGCCCGTGGCAGGTGGGCTCCCTGGGCCGTAACGCAGCCCCGCTTCCCTCCCCGCCCTCAGCCAAAGGGCCACCGCTGGCGTCTCTCAGCGCACGCCGGAGGCAGTACCGGGCCCTCGCCGCTTTCAGCCAACCGCCCCAGGCCGCAGCGCGGAAATGCCACGTGGTGGGATCCCCCTCTTGGCTCCGGGTGCCCCAGCGGACCGCCCTCGGCCCCTCCTGCCCTACTCGGCTGTAAAGGGTTCTCCCGCCTCCTTCAGAAAGCGGGGTGCAAAGCAGATGCTCAGCGCTAAGGTGCAGCCAACAAGCTCAGAATTTACATGCCTTTGGGAATCACGTCTTCAAAACCATTCAGATCTTTGGTAAACGCTGGTTTGTTTTAAACAGCATCATTTTGAACTTCCAGGCTTGCATTTGCACTCTGAGAGTGCTCTTGCTCGTACTGCTGACAACCATCTACTGCCCGAGCTGCGTGAATTTTGCCTGGGAGTTCTGGAAACGATTCTGAAGTTCAAGAGAGCAGAGCGTTACGTCCATAAATCAAGGATGCTGCCGAACTTCCTGCATGGGACAACAGATGTGAGCCACGGGCCTGAGACTCATCTAAAGGAACGCAGTGGAAACGCACAGGATGGAGGGCTCTGAGGGCTTTACAAATTATGTTTGGATGGGGGAGAGCAGGGAGAAAGAGAATGTGGGAAAA
Organism: Aquila spilogaster; assembly: GCA_024606505.1. NCBI lineage: Eukaryota > Metazoa > Chordata > Aves > Accipitriformes > Accipitridae > Aquila > Aquila spilogaster. Next base: position 28,982,891 of record JANHGO010000071.1, on the reverse strand, counting down.
AGAAGAGTGAAAAAGGATCCTGCTGTTTAGCTCATGCATAAACTGTGTGTGCCCAGCCAAAGGTCACTCCTTTTATTTTCTCATTAATTTCAATGACGGTGAATGGTATATGAAGAATGACCTAAAAATGAGAGCTGCCAGAAATAGCTCAGGTTTTTCTGTGGCAATGCAGAGGAAGAAAAACCTGTGTGGCAGCTTTGTTCCGTATCTTTAGAGTCTTTAAAAAGTAGTGATTGGAAGAAAGTTAATTATTTGAGATGAACTGTAAGTTTGTTTAAGAAAGTTAAATAAAAACTCCGTCATGTACTTTCTGTGCATTTGCCAGTAAAGGTTCTATACCCTCTGTGCACTGAAATTACTTCATTCCTATTTTTCTTTTTTGTAATCCAAGAAATAATGTATTTGCTTTGAGGGTGAGCGTTGAGGTACTAAACACAAGCGAGGGGAAAAAGAAAAGGGAAAAGGAAGGAACAAAAGCTTTGGGAAGCCCACAGGCGTCCAAAAGCTGGCACAAGGAAACTGCCCCTGTGGGCAACCTCAGGGAAACCATCAGGAAAGAGTGGAACTGGCACCTGGTGATGATTTATAATAAATGCATATTCAAATGCCCTGTGCTGGTTACAGAGGCTCAGCTACAGACAAAACAGCCCCACTGTGTGCCAAACACGAGGCAGTCGGAGAAGGTTCTGCTGCCTCTGCACAAACGTATTTGAGGAGGAAGAGACACGCAGGAGATGCAAGAGACACGGGGACAGGAGGGGCGAGAGCAGGAGAAGCACTTAGGAAAACAAACACCGTGCACTGACCTTGGTCTCCCACACTGCCCATTGCCTCACCGAAGGGACCGGGTGTCACGTGCTGCGAAGGAATGGAGAGCAGGAAGGGGAGAGGAGAGGTGCCCGGAGGTGTGCCTACAAAGGAGCATGTGTTTGTTTTTTCAATACTAGAATCAGTAATTCAAAGTTTTTTAATTGGGAATAAATTGGATCAGTTGAAATTCCCCTGGCACACAACCACTCCTGGCTTGCAACAGGGAGAAACTGATTCAACACAGAAATCTGCAAACAAACTGGTGCAGTCGCAGTGGTCTGGCAAAGGATCTAAGGGTGAAGATAGGGGAAACAGCAAATTACGTCGCTGGTGTTGTAAGACAGTTGCTAATCTGGGATATAAAAGTAACATGGCTCTTTTAAGCCAGGAGAAGGGCTGATAATAACACTTTATCCTGGCATTTGTTAACTGCAGTGAAAAACTGCAACATAAGTGGAAAAAGAGTTCAAAGAGAGGCACCAAAAGCGATGAACAGAGATATGTCTTCAGGAGATAGATGTTTACATGCTCAGCTTAGGAGAGCGCTGCCAAGCAGTGAAAAGGCAGAAGGTCCTTTCAAGGACCTGTGTGGATCATAAGGAGTGTTATGTGGAGTAACAGCATGGAAAGAAACAGAAGATTTATGATAGCTACAGAAAATTCTGGCAGTCAGTCAGAAAGGACCAAAAACTAGAGAGGCTGCTTCTCCGCACGGCATCAGCAGATAGTTATAGTCAACATTCAGAAGTAGAAGAAGGAAAAAAAAAAGTATATCTATAAATAGAAAAGCTCCTGCACTTATATACATGAAAGCAAAAAAAAAAGATGTTTTGGCTCCCAAAGTTATGGGTCAAATTTAGAAAGGGTAATTCGCAAGTCAATGTCCTCAAACGAGTGTGACAGTCGAAGAACGATTTCTAAGACAGTGGGTTTTTTTAAAGATGGGAAACAGTCTGTTAAAATCTTCACAGAAACATGAGGGTGAAAAAAGAACCTAACAAACACACAAACCTTTTCTGCTCCCAGAAACCATGCCACTGTATCTCGTGGTGTTCCGTGTCTCACAGTGAGTGTACTTGAGCAGGGTGGCAAACACTTAAGAATGACTGAAGTTCAAAAACAAACAAAAAGAAGCCTTGAGCTCACTCTGGTATTAAATGGGAAAGAGGTGAGGGAAGGCTTGGCAAAAATCAGCATAATAGTAGCTTTATTGTTGGATCTGAAAGCTTCATTTTCCAACAGTGTCCCTTTTCTGAGAAGCTGCAGAACCGCTCTGAAAGCGCTTTCTATAGAGATGATAAATCTGTGGTGGAGATTTATGCACATTCCGATTAAGTCAGGAAATCAGTCATGAAAAGGATAATTAAATAGAGAAGGACAAAAACCTCGAAGAAAAATTACCAGAACCCCCCAAAACAAACACAGCTAACAATGCACTATGATGCATCAGGTCCTGGGATTGTGACTTTGACTTTGGCACCTATTGCTTGAGCAGTGCACAGGGAGAGCAACCTCAGCTGGTTACTGACTGCGGTTCCCAGGGTTCCAGAGAGAGGCACTCCACACAGCAACAGATTCAGAGCTGGAGCAGTGCATGAACAGACTGGGCTTGGTATCTTTGGTCTTTCCTTTATTTTATTTTTTTGCACAAGCTCTTAAAGCGTCATAATGGTGAAAGGCATAAGAAGAAAAGCTGTTCCATATCTGCATATGGAATTGCTTGAGATCACAGTCTCAAACTGTGTTCATATGCTACATGACAGCTCTCAGACGTAACAGTCACCATTTTAGAGCAAACAGCTCAGTCTGCCCAGGCACAAATCACTGAGGTGCTGTGTGAGAGAGCTGCCTGTTCTGACACAGAGGTGACTTTTCTCCTTTCAGCTTTACAAGATGTGCAGCTGACTCAGAGTGTTAATGGTAAAGCAAACACTGACTGAACAAAATTTAGTAAAAAAAGCCCTTCTGTTTTGCATCATTGCAATTCCAAAACATGCAAACTCAGTACTGTGTCACAGTCCACTGAGCAAACCACTCTAGCTTTGAAGACATGGTTTATAAATGCTACAGTTCTGTGAAAGCCTCTAATTTGTGTACCGTGACTTTTAAATTAATGCATTTATTTCTTAAATCTTGTCCTACTTCTCTAAAGTGGATTCAGTCCTGGAGTCTGATTGACCTCATGCAGGAGCTCAGGACAGAAGAAACTAACACAGACCGAAAAGACAAGGGGGAACAAGGTTTGATCAATTAACAGCAATATATGTAAGCACAGTGATCATGGCAGAAAATGTCAGTGGTGTGATCCAGAAATGAGCAAGGTCATTTAAGATTTAATTCAGAATGATGCCAAGCACATACTGAGGAGGCTCGAGCGAAGCTCAACAAGGTCAGTACAAATTTATCAAAAGCAAAAGGAAAGCATCTCCATGACTCTGAGACTATGTAAGAGCAATGCTACTGTACCCACACACACACTACAAAGAGTAAAAGTTTGGGGTCATTCCTTGTTCAAGAGCCGTACTTCATGTAACAGGATTCAGACAATATTCCTGTAGTCATGTTCCACAAACCTTCTATAGGTAATGAACATGTCCTCTATTTATGACACATCTCATTGTACAATAATATAATTCTTTATTAATTAAAGTGCTTAGGCTGACTTGAAAATTTTAGGAGAATGACATTGCTATTATACTTGAGACTATTTCTCCCTGAAGGATACGTAAGGAGTAAACTCAGACAGATGTACACACTACATCAGCACTTCATTGTCATTACTGCTGCAGAGATAGCGAGGTGAAGACAATTTTGTTCTGCTTCATCCTTTCATCTGCCAGCAGAACTGCCAGTCAGCTTCCAAAATCACTATCTTATTAGATACCAACGTTTGAGGCCAAATTCTGTATTGGGTCCTGCAAGCTGAATCTGATATTAAGTTTAATGAAAAGGAAAGGCAGAAAAACATGCTGTTCTTTTGTAAGGCTACCTGAACATTAAGATTATGCTATCAGCATACAACATGCATCAAAAGAATCAAACAAGACTCAGAACAAGCATTTTCTGGAGCAAAATGTGGCTAGAGCAAAGCAGAGATGTCTCATCTGGGGTAAGTTGGCCCCAAATTAAAATCAAGTCATTTGGAGAAAAAAGGAGTTACCGTGAGGGGAAGGAAAAGAGGTTCCTTGCCTCATCCACAACCCCCCCAGAAGGTTTTGTGGCGATGTCTTTGTGTGCAGGTGTGAACATCAGGAAAGATCCAGATGTTTTTTTCCATTCATGCTGGTGAAGGTCTTGGAGGAAACAGTTACCTGAATGACCTGATGCCTCTCCTAAAACTTGTAATGTTGCCTGAGTTTACCCTACTGAGTTCACCGTACCACAACAAAGCACTTTGTGTCCCTCCGTTATGTCACAAACACTAGATATGCTGTGTTTTGTCTACAGCAAAGTAAGAGTTAATTACTCAGCAGAAACAGGGAGACAAGAAAGAAGGAGAGTCAGGAGGAGACACTAAGGAAGCTGCAAGCTATGTTATTCAATTCCCAGCTTTAAATACACCATTTGAAGTGAAACAGGGGTTTTTTTTTGTGTTAAAATACACTGCTTCTTAATATGCATCAGTGCTTATGGTTGCAAAAATGACTCCACATGAACTCTAAACTATATATTCAGTATCGAGAAAAAAACAGCAGAAAATGTACGTGCAGTCCTCCGCCATTCCCACACCCTCATGCTGCACTCAACACTTACTGACTGCAGCAGCACTAAGCATTTCAGCAACAGCCAACGTTGTTTTGCAGACACCGTTCAGAAAGTTTATCTTGATCTCTACAAACCATGGGCCCAGTGGTGCAACTCCACACCTGACAAGTCTGAATTAACTATGGAAAAAAAATAGTGTACTGTTTTATGTACTGTTTTTGTGAAACTCACTTGTCAACACAGAAGAGAATATGCCATTGCAAACAAATAAATGCTGGGGCTGTCGAGCTGAGTTTCAAAGGACTCTCCTTTCTTCTGCCTCCTACACCTCATGGAATTAGACTAAAATACCAAGCAGAAGTGCAAATAACTTTCTCACCAGAAAGAAGCGAGTTTGCATGAATTCCATACTAGCGACCTGAGGAAGTTTGGCAACTTCACCGATCAAATTCATCTAGTCTATTATTTTGTTAAAAAAATGGAAATTGAAAAAGAGGGGGCATTTCTAACTGACCTCTCAAAATGATGAGTAATGTCCATAGAGAACAAAAACATTGAACTTTTCTACTGTGTAAATCTTGTTTCAGTATTTAAAGGGTTCACCCTTTCTGCTTTGGGATCTCCAGAACTCTTTGTAAATTTGTTAAATCTGTGTCAGAACTGCCAAAGTTTTATCTTCCAAATGATAAATAAGAGGTCTGTGTGTACCATACATTAACAAATGATGAAGAGGACCTCACAAAATGCCTGCTGTGCACTTGTGTTTCTGTAAGCAACAGCTATAAATTACAGATCGCAAACTTGACTTAGTGGGATATGAAGCCCTAAGTTCCAGAAGTACTAAACTGTAATGAAACAGGCTAGGAAGCAGTTGTTAATTTTAACCAAATTACATAATGGAATAAGCTGTTTTTTCAAGAACAAAACCCCAAACTGCAAAGCCAATGAAAAAAGTCAGGCTTATCCATATTTCTTCAAAAACAGCTTTATGAAGGGACAAAACAGCAGAGTTAGAATAAAATCTAAGGTAGGACTTCAAGACACAGTAAAATGCAGTTCTGATATTGCTCCGGCGATACCAACAATTGGCTACAATCACCTTATCAAAGTGTTGTGATTAACAAGATAGAAAGCGGAATAGTGGTCAATAAGATGAAATGTTAGCAGTTTGCCAGAGCGTGGGTTCAGGAAGATATCATTTGTCACGCTCAGCATTGCTATTGCAAAGCTGCTCTGAGATCAAAATCCTGATTGTAATCCATCAAACCCATAACCACAGTGAGTCGAATTGCTGAGCAATTGTGATGACACAGCTGGCTGCTGTTAGGAATTAATACGTGAAGCTGCTATCAGTGTGTACGCATCTCTAGATGAAGGGAAAAGCAGCATGATTGCTGCTAATAACAATAACACAGGAATGACATCAAAAGAGATATTAAGAGCAAACCCAATTGTGTCACACTGATTTTTGAAGGAATATTTGAGCTTTCTGTTCGCAGATTAAACAAGAGGTATATGGGGCTCTGCACATCTCTTCAACTGGTATGGGCAGAAAGATAAAGCCCTGTTCCCAGCCCATACTGAGCAATGCGAGTGACTTCCCATCGCTGTTCTAGCCATTTCTTTGGCAGGAACTACCCACCAGCAGCTTCAGTCACAAGGTGCTGTTCAGGACAAGAGCACCGTGCAGAAGAGTCAGGGTGCTGGACAATCCAGTGAACTGAAAACTGCTTTCACAGGTGGACAATAAGAACACTGCTGTCATGCAAAACTGATTTTACCTAGGGCCACTGCTAGCACTGTGGCTCCACCTCGCCTATGAGACGTGGTGTGTGAGAACTACCTCAATTATCTGTGCAAAAGCATCTTTTGCCTTCACTCACCAAACTCCGATCAAACGCTGCTTAGCTGAGCCCCAGCAAGTCACCTCAGAGAAGCCTTCAATGTGACAGAAATCCAAAACCAGTATTCCCTTCTTTGCTTTCTGCTTCCTCTTCCCCTTGTTATCTTGATCCTTCATCTCCACCCCATGAGATTCTTACTCTAGTGCACCTTTTTTTCCCCATCTAAATATAGCAGCTCTTCATCCTTTTTGTTTCTCTCCTACAACCGTGGCTGCCTTTAATGGATCCTGCAGGAAATTAGGCCTAGTTACCATTCTAATCAACTTCAGAGACTTACGCTTTTAATTAGTCCTTTAATATTCCTCCTGTTTGCATAGACAGTGCATTCTAAAGAGCCTTTCCTAAGTGTCATTGTGGTTTCAACTTGAAAGGAAAAACCATGGTATTTCCAACAAGTGGAAACAAAAGCAATTTATGATAAGCCATTATGATTTTATTTTCTCCAGCTGGAGCAGCAGATGTGTCAGTATATTTTTCCAATTGAAAAAGTACCATGTGTTTTTTTTATTCCATGAGGAGTAAAGGTCCAACAAGTTCCCCTGCTTGGACACAACCTCTATGGGATTCTCACCATAATGTAAATTGCTGAATGTGAGTAAGCCCTCTCCAAAACCAGGATGGGCCTCTGACTGCCTTGCAAGCAAAGATTTAACAGGTTAATTGAGCAAGTTATGCTCACTTCAATAGCCCCTTTGTGTTCAAGAAGAGCTCTGGTAGTTTAAAGCACAACATAAGTGGTAAGTATTACTGGGTCACATTTTGAGGTTCAGGATCAGTTGTTACTTAATGTTTATTCAGGCGAACTTCCACTGAAGTAGAGTGTTTAATTAAAAAAAAAAAAGTACAAACCTCCAAATTTCATCCATTATTTATCATTTCAAGTATCAATTAAACATAACATTCTCTGATATTTTTTATTTTTAGCTGATTAAATATCATTCCAAACAAAAGACATTCAACTCTCACTTAAGAGGTGCGATTTACTGCCAGCCAACCTGCTCATCTGTGAGTTTCTGTGAGGGTTCTTGAAACTATTTGTCATTAGCTACAATTACTGCCAGTTCTTGACTGTATTTAACAACAATTACAATGATCACTCCAGAAACGAACTCTGAAAAAAAGACATATGCTAAGAACTTTAACAGTGCATATACCAGCAGTATCTGTAAGATGTTACTGAGATCCTTTTCCATCACACCAGACATGGTAATGCCATTAAATGTATTCACAAGTAGTTCAGAGCAGTGGCAGATTTCTTTGTACCGATGAATGGTTCTCTTAGTATTTCACATCTCCTACATAATTTGTTTTATTAATGTATTTGTTTCCCACTTGTTACTCAGAATAGATGAGCTTAGAGACGAGCAGGGTACTAAAATATTGAACCTATCTAAAACGCTTTGTCCCATGAAAATAATACAGATAAATCCATAAGTCAGTGGGCATCAGTGCCACCAGGATTTCACCCTGTGCCCTGGCAACTGGGCAGTTTGCCACACCAGCACTAAAGGTGCAGCTTTCAGTTTTCAGGTTTACAGAAGTTATTCACTTGGTAAAGGAAAACGTGATACATACTCATTTCTAGAATTTAAAGATGTAAAGAGTTGACTCCTGTCATCTGAGGAAGTGACATTTCAGCCAGAAGAGAGCACCTGAAGGTTTTAACATCAGCATACAGGATCAGATCACAGGTCCATCTCTCACACACAGAGTCAGTGATGCTTAGGAAAGTACAGCACAAGAAAGCAAGCGTGCACCAATGCTTCTCCACCAAACCCTTCCAGTTTCCAGACATTTTCACCTTGGGCTCCTTTCTTTCTCGATGTTTGATATCTTAACGTGTCAGGGTTTGAACAAGGAAGTGCCAAACCATACCTGAGTGTTTAACCTTATAAATGCAACAACTCCCTAAGTCCAAACAGCTGCCTGAGTAAAGGCCAGACCCCTATACCCCTGGTAGAACTGAAACATTACAGCCTGGGAGACAACTGGAATAGGGGGCTATTATTTTTTTTTTTAAAGCCTTGGTTGATTTTGCCCTGAGGTTGTGACAGTTTGAAAGAAGGCAGATCTACGTTGCATTAAGTTCTCAGTGTTTACAAAAGCCTTCTTACCAAACAATGTATTATGGAGAAATACCAAGCTAGACTCCACAGATCTTACTCCTTCTACTTGTGCAAACTTCAGAAGAACTTTAACAAGGTTTTATGCAGATTTTTCAGCCAAAGGGAAATAAAACATACAAGGAAAACTTATTCTGTCCAATCCTGGGAAAGGAAACAACCCAGCTCAGATCAAATCTATCTCCCTTGAAGGCAACTGACTTTAACAGGGGAGAACTTTATCCCCAGTTGCTGAACACATTAAGTATTTAATAATTAGTGAAAACGATATCTGTTGCATTGTTTGTTGGAAGGCAAGGTTGAGGGACAAGATGCCTGGGGCTCAGAACTTCCTGCACTAAGGAAAACACATTTTTAAAACTACCAGTAAAACAAATCAGAAAAACTATTGTCATGAGTGTGACATAAATGAAGGGAAGAAACACATTTCTGTAATTTTCTATATAAACCCAAAATACATATACAATGAAAGGGAAAGAAAAGAAATTATGACTACTACGTATCCAAAATTCAGGGAAAGAGCGGAATATGTCAGGTTTGGCTTTTCCTCACACGCAGGGCAGAAATATTTCCTAACATTTCCCACTTCATATAAAAGATATGGTATTTTTCCATTTTTCTCTCCCCTGAAGTGCAACCTCAACATAGCAGGTGTGGTTCTAATGCACTTCTGCTATTTAGCCACTCAGAATGCTCCTTAGAAGGGACAGTACGCTGAACAGTATTCTGCAAACAAACAGTCCAACTTAAAAAGTCAAATGATGTAGATCAAATACAGAGCAGCTTTCAGCAAGATCAGTTACCCAGAAGATTTCAATGAAAGCAATTCGTATCAGTATGATGTTCTTCCCATTTACCAAATCCTTCTCCAGACAATCTTTTGTTTTGCTGTAACAAAAGCTGGCACATTTGCCATTTGCATAAACTAGAGAATTTCCTGTTTGTTGCACAGGAGCTGAAACATGGAATCACATAAGTGCCCGTCAGCTCTGCTTGTCTGAAGCACTGGGAAACACATCAGAATAACTTAGCACAGTCTAAACAGGCTCAGCACAGTGTACCTCAAAAATCGTGATGCAGGCAAAATCAAAAGTGGGAGACTGCCTCCAAGCCATAACATCTTTTTAGAATACTTTGCTTTTGACTTTGGTTTGCAGTACCACCACAATGGATAAAAATACTACTTTAGGAAAATCAGAAGCAATATTTTCACTTGATCTTACGCTGCCAGGTGCTGGAAAATGAAGAAAAATATAATATACTGCAAAAGTCAAAATAAATTGTGAAAGAATACAAACATACTAATTTCAGGAAAAGCTCAGCTGAACAACAACAAAAGACTCAAAGCATCCCTAAGCTAAGCAGCCAAACGATTAGAGAAAGAAATAGGGAAATTAGAAAAACAGAAGTTTTATACTGTTACTATTTGAATAACAATGGTTAAGAATCAGCTTTCTGTGAGAGCAAAAGCCAACTGGGATAACTTTGCCTATAGTGTATCATTACAGGTCATGTTTGCACAAGAGAACAACAGAGGTCTCAGAGGGATCGAGGCAGAATGGGCTCGGAACAGATCCACTCTATCCCAGCAGGTGCCTGCCCAGCACCTCTGAGGGAAGTTCCTCAGCCTCTCTGAATACTCCAGCTTTTCAAAGCCTGAATAATTAGATCTTCTCTCATCCCAAACTTCCATTTTCCTCCCTGTAACTTAAGCTGATTTCCCCACATCTGGTAGACAAGGGCAATTTATCACTGCTCTCCTTAGAACTATTTTAATATTTTAATTTTTATCTTCACTGAGCTTTTTCTTTTCCAGACTAAAAAGTCCCCTTCTCTCCACTTATCTCATAAGCAGCATTTTCTTTGCTTTCATTATTATCTCAGCTTCTGCAGGCTCAAGTTCTTTGTAGAGTTCTCACAAAAACTCGTGACCTGCCTTGTACTTGAATACCCAAAGAAGAATGCATACAAAGAGCTCCGCAACATTAATTACATGGAAAGAAATATTTTACAGTGTAATATATTTATATTAACTTGTCAGACAACAGCCTCATCATCACTAAAAGACTCAACGATCTCTCCACAATTGTTTTCCTGTCCCACAGTACTTTTCCAATTGGACTTGGGTAAGAACATTATGAAGAACTTAGGTCTATTCTGTAATGCACCTTCCATACTTAAGGCTATACACTAAAGATCACGCACAGGATCAATAGTAGTTTTGAATTTTAAACATTTAAAAGCAAATGGAATGTTTCATTTTTTCATAAAGGTGATGAAATCTGGAACAAATGCTTTCTCCAGAGAGAAGTCTAAGGGAGTAGCTCAAAAAAAAATCGCAGGTGCCAAGGAAAGGAAAACACTGAGGACTGCCTTTTTGCAAGTGAAGGTTAAAGGTGCAAACTGTATGACTAATTTCAATTCATGTAAAATGGAACATCAATCTTTTAAACCTAAAACTATGAAAAGAAAGTGAAAGGCAGAAAAGCTGCAGGGGAGTTTGTAACTGACCTGAGAAAAAGAAATGATCCTTCTCTCCAAGAGCGATGAAGACATCTGAAGTTGGGCAAGGAGAACCAGGCAAAGCAGTAGGTATGAGTAGGTCAGTGGAAGGCTGGGGCCATTCCCACAAGCAAATAAGGGTGACAAAGACCCCTTGGTTTTGTGAATTAGAGAGTGAAATTGGTATCCAAGTTGCTCAAACCAGTAACCTGAAACAAATGTTGTGCAAAGATGACCATGGATATTGGCTGTCTGTTTTAAGGACGACATTGAGAAACTGAAGGAATTAAGTGGGTTCCAGCCATGAAAAAATACGACAGCAAAGACAAAAGTAAGTTGCTCTCAAATACCTCAAGAAAAACTTGAAGGATATGCAAACCACACAATGAAATGAAGTCTAGAGCTAGATATTATTCATGCAACTCTGATTAAAAAAGACACACCTCGTCTGGCAGCAAACTGGAATGGTAATGCAGGATAGCCACAGAACATCATAATGATGATTTTGAGTCCTTAGTCCAGAGTGAGCATATTCTCTATGCCTCTAAGTCCATCATCTGCCAAGAGATAGGTCGGAGTCTGACTTAAAAGAGATCATTCGGAGATGCTGGACAGATAAGCAACCATAAAGGAAAGAAATATAAGAGACATTTGGAGACTGAATAAATCTAAGGGAAGTACAAATAACCTTTTTTACTGGCCCTAATTGAATAGCTTTGAAGCAGCTGAGAAGAGCTACCACATACATCAAGAAGGAGACAAGCCAGACTGAGCAAAATAGATTTTGCACTTTTTCTCGTTAGTAATTTGCTTTAATGAAGCTTACCTGGCCTTAAAATAAAAATAAATAAATAATCAAACTACACTGTTTACATTTACTTCAACGACAGTCTTGCAACCACTACTCCAGACAGATGGGAACTTCTGTCTTGGTTTTGATTCACCCGTTTCCAAAAAATCCTTTAGCATCCAATACTTGGCAGTTCACTTCCTACTTCACCTACACATATACCTATTATAAAACCTTGAAACATAAATCAGCAGAAAACATTATTCTCAAGTGGTGTATCTAGTTCTACACATCCTCTGTAAAAAGAATGAACATATCACTCATGCAGAATGAAATTATGGGAATTCACAAATATAGAAAGACTAATAAAATATCTCAACAAATACACTCACGTCATTGAGATGCAATCAATAAAGTTCTTTATAATGACCCAGTGGAAGGAGTAGCACTTAGAACCTTGATAACATAATATTGCATGGCTGAGAGCCATCGAGGATGCTTTATTTTGTGCTGAGAAGGAACAAATACAGTGTTCATACATTAAACAGATAAATACTTGACAACGGAAAGGGGAAGAAAGCAAGACAACATGGAAGATTTAAAGAAAGGAGGGATATGTATTAAACATTAATAAATCTTTTAAATGGTATGAGACTGAGAAGTAGCATGTATTTCACAATTTTCCTGTGTATATGTGGCCTGCTCCGAAAATAATGCCTCCTATTTTATTATGTTAATTCATGACGTCAGGGGCACATGTTGGTGATATGACAGTAGAGGTTGAACCTTCCCACCAGTATTTCACTACATTTTGTTGCCATGCAACAGATGGCAGCAGAGGGGCAGTCTGACAAAACGGCGTCTGACATGGAAGTGCGGGTAAAGCAAAGGTGTGGAATTGTAGAAAAATGTAGAAAAAATGGCACCTACTGACATTCATCCATGCTTGCTGAATGTTTATGGAGACCAAAGAGTGGAAGTGAACACAGTGAGGCAGTGGGTGGTGTGTTTCAGCAGTGGCAACAGCAGGTCACCTCCACTAGTGCAGGTTTTTACAAGCACAGCACGCAGGCTCTTGTTTATCACTGGCAAAAATGCATAGATAACAGTGGTGACTGTGTTGAGAATAACGTTTTGTAGCTGAGAATTTGCTCTATCAAACAGTGCTATTGTGCTCTTTGTAGCTGTTGTAGTTTCCATGGAAATAAATAGGAAGCATTACTTTTGCAGTACCTATGCATTGCTCTTAAAGAAATCCAAGTGAAAAAAAAATCTATACCTTAGATTTTATCCCAGCAAATGTCTTCAGACTGCTAATATAGGTCACATAGTCTTGGCCCCATGGGCCAGCCTACAGCTATGTGCTAATGTAGTAAATGGAGGCTGTTGTTTAATTCTGCAACACATTAGAGAGCACATCTCCACATTCAGATTGTAAACTGTCAGGTTCTGCCATTTCTCATATATTTCGCTAGCAGTTGTTTTTACTGGAGACCTGATACATGAGACTTTTCCTCATATCCTCCAGGTATGGGATTCAGGTCTCTAAAGCCTAATCTTAAAAAGCTTACATAACAGTTCTAATGACTCTTAAATCTCATTAATCTCTGGGACTTAAACTGATAGAACTCACTGCTAAAGGACACTGTAATATACAGAAGCATGCTTACTTTCCTGGTTGGGTTGGAAGTATATATGCTTGTCTCATTTATAGTTCTGTTCTTTTAGTTTAAACAAAAAGTTAAATATCTAAAAATAAGATTTTGAAGTCCAGTAGCATGCAGAATTTCGTGGCATAGGGAAAAATTCTGATATTACCCTGGACTCTGTCCAGAGCAGTAGGAAAGTGTTTGCATTTGCAACCCAGCCATGCTTTCTTCTGGCACATTGGATTTCAATTTCATTTCCAAGGAAGTTAAACTGCAGAGCTGAGCAGACTGTGAACATCCGGGTCTCATCCTGATTTACCCTTTTTGAGGCATTACCTCTGTAGAATGGCAAAATTAAATATACAAGTGAAATCTAATCCATCTATTCCTCAAACAAATGTTAATGCAATAGAATTTCTCATTGAATTAGTGACTGCCTTCAAAGCAGCCTAACAGGCACAAGTTAGAAATAATTCATACCTGTGCTAAATACAGTAGCGCTTCTGGCTTGATATTGATGTACTTTCCAGGGAAACAAGGTTTGCTTGGTTTGTGATATCTGACAGAGTAAGCACGATACTACGCATTTATTTTCCTTTACTTTCAAAGGTTCCTCTCTCACCTGACTTGACTTGCGAAGTTATATTTTGAATATATGGAACTGAGAATAAATCCGATTAGGAGGGGATGCAGGACTGGGTAGGCATCGATCTGCCTCTGGGAGGTGGTGAGCAATTTTCCTTGTCTTATTTTTAACCCTCTTCACTTACTAAGCTGTTTTTATCTCAACCCAAATTTTCTTGAATTTCTTCTTATTTTCTCTGCCCATCCCACTAAGGTTAAAGGGACTGAGTGAATGAGCAGCTGTGTGGGTGCTTGGCCAATCAGCTGGGTGAAGAAACCAGTATGTGTGCTTGTTTTTCCATCATATCCCATGAAAGGGTAAAGGCAAGAGATTTAACCACATCTTCTCCCAGAGATCCTCTGTTAATTCTTATTAATCAATTCATGAAGTCTGGTATTGTTCAACCTGATTTTTTCTTCTCCTTGTTTAGGAGTTAGAGCATAATTACTTGCATTATGCCACTTGTGACAGTATGAGCTGATTAGCTTGTAAAGCTCTGATTAGTTTGAGGTTATCTTAGTGGAAGACTATGAATTAAAGAGCAATATTCAGATATGCCTGGAGAGGTACTTACAACACGAACAAAATGAATTTTATATATTAAAAAACATTATTCAAAATGAAAATATTTCATAATTGCAATCTACTGCAGAGAGAATACATGACACTATGAGTGTTTATGGAAATCTTCTGTCCAAACAACTCACATCATTTCATAGCCAGAATGTCTTTCTATTTTGCGGTACAGTAACTTGCTTCTCACAAAAGGGTCACTCCTTCATGCTCCTTCTCCTACTGATGGATTCACTACATACCTGGCTGATGGGAGAACACCATCTTGTTTGTAAATATCTCAGCAGAACTGCTTACCAGTGGATTACTTTACAGCATGCACATCCTGCCTGTCGACACGGATCAAACTCAGAACAGAAAAGTTCTGCATTTTATAGCTGACTGCTCTGCTCGCTGAACCGCTGGTGCTCTCAGACCAGGGCACAATGGGTGGGCTAACTGCAGCTCAGTGGGATATTTTCTACAAGTCCTATTGAATAATGAGATTTTGAAACAGAAAACACAATTGTAACAAATGTTTCTAGTTCCTTTTCAGCAAAATTAATACTCTGTTGCAGTACTTCAATTTGTAAATGTGGCTTGTTTGCTTTGACTGTTGCAACATAGCATGTAAACTGCAGGTGAGAAAAAGAGCACTAAATTACTTTTAGCCCAACATCACAAAGTCACTCAAGATTACTTCTAAGTGATCAAAAAAACATGATTTGTAAAAAATTAGCAGTTCAAAGTAGAGCTTGGGCAATAGAAACTAAAGCACACTTTGACATTTCTCAGTGAAAAATTGCTAGGAAGAAATCAGCTTTGGAAGAAGTCAGAGAACTCTTCACCTGGCTGAGGTCTGTTGTTGAAAGACCCAATATTGCTGCCACTCCATTACAGCAGAGCTCTGAACCCCATTCAAAACGACTCAGGGCTGCTTACACAGACAAAGCTCCCTTTGATGGCAGAATCAAGGGTACTTTGACTGCAGAATAAACAATCAATTGCTCAATGTTTCTCAAATTCCCAGAAACTCCTGCTTCAGATATCAGACTCAGATTCACAGGCTGTAGTTCGTAATACCATAAGACACTCGGTATTTCTTGTAGAATTGCATGTTACTTCACATGAATGAGAAATGACTTCACACCCTGCCTAATCCTGGTGGAACAGGAATACACAGTACCTGAATGATGCTGCCACATGATTCCCACAGCACAGATTGAAATTATTCACAGTACAACAACACGGCACAAAAACCAATGGGAAAGAAGGGAGAGCTCATTGGGGGAAGTCTGTCTCCTCAGTAAGCCAAACGTTCTCCTATTATTATACTTGAAATGAGTAAAAGCTGATGTCAGAGCAAGGTCCAAATGGCTCTGTAAAACCACCAAACTGTAACTCTGATGTACCACCAGCCAGATCCTACAGTGTAACAATGGATTTTGTCCATATGGAAAAGCATGTAAGAAACCACATGACCTCTATGGCATAAACTGGTCAGGAGAACAAACCAAACCGAACTCAAGGAGTTACACTGACTGAGAGAGTCCAGCTCTGTTTTCTTGAAAGTCAAGCACCTATTTTTCTTTTTGGATGGCCTGACAGAAACTACAGAGTCACCAAATTCAGTTCTCAAGATCTTCTTTCATAGAGGTACCAAAAATGAACATCATAATCTACTGCTAAGTGTCCATTTTGGCAGTGATCTATTTCTTTCTGGTTAAACAAGTTTCTTTTAAAGAATGTGATCCAACCATTTTTTAATGAGTCTACCCCCTTCATAAATTGACTTACATACTTTTGCTATTGGTGTTAAGATAAGAGGATACAATATCCCCTGAGCGTCAGCTTGTGCAAAAGAATGTAGATCCACTGACTGTTGCAGAGCATGGATTTACAGCAGCTGAACAACTCGCTGTCCTCCAGCAGAACTGTTGCAAAGGTCACAATCACATGTATCCAGTACGGCATCAAACAATGATGCACTTCTATTTTAAGCTGAATTCCTCCTAGCTGCTAAGTTCACACTAATGCATGTTGTATTGTGTAGCACAGATCACTATGAACGCAGTGCCTATGTGCACACACATGGCATAACCTTGGTTACGTTACTACTAAATCAGACTTTTAACTGGGCCAAAGATTGGGTTACAAACTGAAGTTGAAAAATGTGTCACGAGACGACTGGTTTACATTTACAGAAATCCAATTTGTTTTTGTCGTCTTTTCCAACTACAGCTCACAATGTGGAATAGGAACGATACACTTCTAAATTGTTCTCCATCCACTATTTATTATTTTTCATCAACGGTATCTTCTTTACATTTAACAGCCGTTGAATTATCTTAAGAATTGCCTTACTTTCTGAACATGCGAATGGCACTTCTCCTATGGAAAATATTTAGTAATTTCTAATGACTACACAGTATTATGGATTTAGAAATTAATGTGTAACTTTTTTCCCTCCCCCATGTGAGCAAACCAATGAGATCAGTTTTCAGCTCTGCTGGAAAAATCTACGACTCCATGAGAAACTCGGTACAAAAACCAGTATGGTGATCCCCTATAAATTTAAGTTGCTTACTTTGGGGTCTGATACTAATCGCAATTTTGAATTCAGTGGACTCTGGATGACCACTTTGTTTAGTCTTCTACTGACTTAAAGTTATTCTCTGTTTCACATGAAACCCTTGCCACTAACTACATCCACACAGAAACAAATGGATTGCTTTTGCAGCATTACATTGCATAGAGTTGTGAAAGAGATTTTATAGAGTAATGCAATCACATGATAGCCATTCGGGCATAATAAGTCAGCCTCTCTGTCAGCACAATTAGCTCTGTTTCAAAGCAGAAATTCCTTCTATTTTCTTATAAGCTCAAATGGATTCCTGCTAAATGCCTTCCGTTTTTGCTTCCCTAAATGGAAAAATATCTTTCTTGGTATACTCAATAACATAATATTCACAGCAGAGTGAGTGAACTGCTTTGTTTTTTATTATACATATTTTGAAAGAGAAGTCCTTAGTTTAAAATCCTCCTTGAAATACCTTAAGAAACACCAAAAGAACACTTCTGCCAAACACAGCATCTGGAGGAGAACAAAAGTTTTGGGGATGGAGAAAGAAAGGTTGAGGCTTGATGGCCCTAATTTTTCAGTGAATTCCCGTATGGCCTGAGAGGCAGCCAACAGCTCTGAAGGAGCCTCAATCTATTTTACTTCGTCACAAGGAATTCTGTGCGATGGACAAATTGAAATATACACTCAAGAGAAAAGTACAGTATATAAATCAGGAGGAGGACAAAATAAACAAGTATCTTACAGAGCCCTACAGCACAGAGCAGTGGAAGCAGCTATGATGGGAAGTATTATCCATGGAATTCAATACTTCAGGCCTTGGTATGCTAAAGGACCCTTTGTCCTTCAGCAAGTTTTGAGGGTTATCTGAAGAATACATTCTTATCCGGTATTTTTAAGAATCCTATACTAGCTTCCCACATAATACTTGTACCAGGAAGCACTTGCAAATACAATCCCATACTTCACAGAACACACTAAGCCTCATGGTTAAACAGAGATATAAGAAGCTGGACGTAATTTCATAAGAAACGCACACTACTGCCAGGGGAAACGGTCCAAGTGAAGTGCATTCTCAACTGTGCGTGGATAATTTTTGCGTGCTTCTATGATCATCATTATGCTCTTGTATTTGCTTGCAACAACACCCATGCACCTAGCTTATCATCTCAGCATATACCTTCCATAAGCCTAAGAAAACCAGGAAGAAGAAGCTAAGTACTGACCTGTACTCCTATTTGTTCCCATAAGCCTCATTTCTTATACTCAAAAAGAAATCACATCATTCTGGGGGCAAAACAAAGAAGAGTTCACACAAAGACACTATGATGTAAGCAACAAGGTCACCATGTGCAGACAATTTGTGAATTATCAGAAGAGAAGCCAGACATTTTGGAAACCGTCACAAAAACCACGTGTACTGGGGTCGCATGGTTTACGTCCCCTGGGCATTACATAACACATGGAGTAAACCACTGCTACGATGCAGGGTCAGGCTCTGGTACCTCACCCCTGAATTTTTGTTGAAAGCAGGCAAAGATGATGACAGTATTTTCTTACTGCGATATTTTCCGTTTTAATCCACGTTACTTTTCTAAAGTGTTTCATAGCTTAGTTCCTCCACACCTTATCTGCTCAGAGTCTTATCCATAACCCAGTGTTGTTCTGCGCAGTCCCTCTCACGTCCTGCAATTTAACCTAAACGCTGCAGCAATCACATAGCACATTTTTTTTTACAGAAAAGAAACTTCTGCCAGGTCCCTGGAACCACAGTCGCCAAATGACTTGACAGCCCTGGAGCGAGAGCAGGATAGCTGGAAATGTTTTGTGCTCTTCAGCCTTAGGAACAGAGCTGTCATCACTAGACCTCAGAACACACCGGCGTGAATCACTCTAATTTGAAAGCCATGCCTCCTCTGGCAGGAAGACACAAAGCCCATTCAGCATCACACTGAAATTTTCTTCCCTAAAGGTTGCTTAACAAGACTATCAAGACTCTCTGACCTATTTTCTCTAAGAACCACCACGTAAGCAAAGGCATCCCTGCCCAACTCAGAAACGCTGGGGTCTACATATGCTCCAGTTACACTGTATCAGGGGATCTCACATCAGTACCATTCCCTCCAGGGCTTCAGATTTATGAATTCGCCATACCTTGGCTGGGCAGAGCCTTCAAACAAGCTATCCATTTATTGGCTTTATGCTGCCCACAATACTCGGAAAAAGATTTATTTATTTATTCTAAATCTCAGCTTTTCCCCTCCTTTCTCCCTGTGCACTCAACTTCTGAAGCACTGTGTGCTGGTCTGTTTTCACTTATTTAAAAGAAGTGTCATACACAGTACAGAATCAGAGCAGTTATGGTTTACATCTGTGAACATATGTGACTACATTCTTTCGCTTTAAGTAAACAGTGAGCGGCAGTATAGTTCACGACCTTCTGGAAAAACAAAGTCACCACTGGAAAAAATTAGCTAGTAGATAGCTTCATGTGATTGTGGCTACAATTCATCATGTCAGTGATGGGAAAAAAAAAAAAGAAGAGCCTGTCAGACCCTGCTGAGGGGAACACACAGGAATTATCACACATTCACATACACTCCTGAAATAATCTGAGTATAGCTTCTGGGAGCAGAGGTGGTAAATTCAAATTAAGGCTGAATCCCTGGACAAAGTCCATCTCTGATGTAACTCACTGGAGGCCGCTGAAACTGCCAGAGCCCGCTAAGCAGAGCAGCATGAAGAGCAGTACACGTGGAAGATGTGGCTCTGCGGCCAGGTGCAGTCAGCACTATGCACAGCACCGCTGCACGCAGCTGAGAGAAATCCAGCACTGAAATGAAGACAAGCTTTTGAGTAGCTGTATACTGAAAAATCTGCAACTATCTTCCAGTCTCCGCGAGATACTAGGGCACTGAGTAAGCAGAATGAGGCACAGCTGCAGACGGCAACTGGCAGCCTCGTATCCAAATTTCTTTTTTTTGTAGCAGGATTTAAATCAAAAGGTACGCTCCTCTCTCACTTAAGGCTTTGACAGAACTTCTGTCTTGCTTGGAGTTACAATTTTGCTCATCAAGACAGGAGATTTATCAAATGTTAATTCCACCATTTTCTCTCAACACTCTCTTTCAGATATTTCTAAAATGGAAGGAAAACTCAGACCAGCATCCATTTAAAGTACTCTTCTCCACATTTATACATTTTCTAGGAAGGAAACCAAAGAGTTGAGTAAAATTCTCAACAGTTCCGAATGAGGGACACACCCTTGCCAAGGTTCTATTTGCCTACACAAGGAAGCTGCACAGAAATAGAGAACAAATTTTCAAGTTTCCTTTGAAACTACAGGCAAGGGAGCTTGTACTCCCCCCCCCTTCCCTGGGGCACGCACGATCTGCCCTTTTGGGAAGGAGCACATTGAAAATCCACCCTTCAGCCGCCTGCATTGCTCGTTTCCCTGCACAGAAAAGTTAGGAGATTAAAGCTAAGCTGACAGTCACAAAAGAGCTGTTGGAAACATTACTGGGATGCGTCAGCAAGCCAGGTAAGTACCGCATATGAAGGTTCTCATATTTTCTTGGTGATAAAAGTGACGCCACCTTCCATTCTGCCATGGAAAGTCTAATGGATGGAGACAGTTCTCAGCCAGCTGACACTTTCATCCAAGGAAAATGCTTTGATAGGGAAAACAGCTGCTAACACGGATTCCTGCAGCATTCATTGTACCAAGTACAGTGTCAACAGCAAGAGTTGAAAGGACTACTTTGGACGCAAAACTATACAGCTCTTCCTTTTCTCTTGACGCTTTCCTTGCAGACGTGGAGAAGTAGTGGAGGGAACCACAGTTCTGCCATCGCACTGCCAATGCCAGCTCACAGGAAGGCAGAGAAGAGCTGCTGCGACTCAGTGACACACTTCAGTTGCAAGCTCATACAAGTCCTCTGCTCTTCTGGGAAAGAGGAATGGTTTTGCCATTGCTATTATAGGATCCTGGCTTCTCTGATGGTTACTTAGGAGATAATGAAGGGACATAAACTCTATCAATAGGCTCATCAAAGAAGCTAAGTGGGCAACAATGGCCAATACTTTCCCAGAGAGGGCTTGTTCTCCTGTCACCTCTGTAAGCAAACAAGATCTACAACAGCAAAAAACATTTACAGATTTTTTTTCTTGTCATCTGTAATCATAAAGAGATGGTATACAAACACACTATACCTGAGAAAACTGGAAAAACTAACATACACAAAAGATGAAAATGAAGCCTATAAGCACTCCAGAAAACAATAAATAGAAATCTGACATCTGCAAACAATTATCACTCACTTTTGCTAATTTTGAATTTGGCAGGTATTCCATTCCCAGCACTCTTTTTCTGTATTCACGCAGCCATATTTATCTCTAAACCCAAACAACTTTCCCTCATTTCAGTCAGCAGTGCTGCATGCTGTGGGGCCCATCAGCCTTGCCAGTACAAGCTACTTTTCTCGATTACCACATCTACCTTCTCAAGGAGATGAGAGAAGATTAATATTATATCCCATCAAAAGCTAATCACAAGGATAATGCTTTTAGTGTAGGAAATTCCTGACACGCAAACAGCTGGAGGATGGCAGAACATATGGGAGAGCAGCGCATTGCCTGCCTTGCTCTCCTCCTCCGCTCTACTGCTATGGGTCACTGACAGGTTTCAGTGCATGGGACAGAAGTAGCAAGGCTGTAGGCCACAGCCCAGCTCCACAGAGCTATTCAGTAGGAAGTCCTCACAGCAAAGACCTGTCAGATGTTAAAGAAAGATGAACAGGCCTGACAATCATAGCCAATAATAATAGGCAGTACGGACATTCTGTTAGATGCAGCACTGATACAAAGACCGTTCGGTTTTGCTCCAAGGCCTCTGGACCTTCCCTGTTACGAAGATTAGCAGGAGATCCAGTGATGTCTTCCTCTGTTTGGTGCATTTGTGACTTTCCAGTTCCTACTGAAGTTTTGCTGTCTCAAAGCATTTCTGGGCCTTGAAATTCAGCAAGCAAACTTTATCCAGAGGGCTAAAACCCATCTGAGCTCCTTCACTGTGCAGCCAGTGTCAGCTGCAGATGTCCATCCTATTTGTCTGCCCATCCTTGCAGAGCATCACTGCAGCAAGACAAACAGTCATGCCTACTATTTCGTCCCAGCACTCAATGAATAAATTATTGCCTGCAACTTTCATTAATCACTCAAATTCAACTTTGTTTTGCTGAATGACTTTTCCTCACTGCAACACTTCCTAAGGCAAAATGCTTTTCAAGTTATTTACTTGACTTTTAAAAAAAGAAAGGTCTGAATATCATTTTGACATGTGTGAGATGGCTGACACTCTTAATAAAAATGTAATATCTCAGCCTAAGGATATTTCTGATATTTCCATCATACAGACTTTCTATGAACAATGAATTCCTAGAGGTAAGGTGTCTGACCCTCAGCATCTTTTCCTTTCCAACTGTGACACAGGTTGCCATTGGCAGAACCTGGTAGGAGGAATATGCAAGATACTGAAAGCTAAAATTTAAATCAGTGAATCTTCAAACTAAATTACAAACACATTAAATACAGTGCTGTTAACTCTAAAGGTCAGATTGCAGTTTCATGAGAATTTGCTCAATGCAACAGGAACTGCATATGTAAGCACTTTCCATTGCGTGCCTTTAACTTCCAGGTGCAGAAAACCCTTTCTGTTCCAGGCAGCAGATGTGACACTTTAAAACACAGTAGAAATATTGTAAAAACAAAATTAATCAATCACTGTTTTCCAGAAGGCAATCTTCATTCAAAAGTAAAGTTGAGCCCAGCAGATAGGACTACATTGAAAATCACTGAAATTCAGGACAGGGTCACACATCAGCTCTCCAGTTTGCTAGCCTCCAGCTGGTACTTTTAGAAGTTGTAACCTGTAAACAGGCAGACTTTTAAAGGGATAAGGATGCATATGAGTGCACATGGGATTTTTCAAAAGCAAGAGGACGCACAAATCCAATGGATGTCAACAGGAAGTAAGCACTTTCCAAGAGGCGGCAGTGAGGGATCTACCTGCCACTTCTCAGCACTTGTCTGTCTTTGAAACATCAACATTCTCATTTGTGAAAACAGTTTTTCAGAACAGACTTTGGGTTGTGAACCACACTTCAGTCACAGAGCACATGAGAAATCAAAGTTAGCCCCACAGGAATAGAGGAATTGATGATAATTGTTTCACAGAATAGAATTTGTACAAGCTAGGATGCTGATGTGTCACCTGAGCCTGATCTTTAGCTGAAGTAAGTTAGCACCCGTTGGACCTTTCCAAGGTCTGATTTTATACCTAAATGTAATATAATGGAACCCAAAAGGCATAAAATTTGGAATCCATATTCTAATAACAATTTTATGTAACATGAGGCTTGGGGGACTCATTTTTCTCTTAGAACCCACTGAAAGAGAGAGTGGAAACTAATGTTTTTTTCAGAGTTCAGGTAGTAGTACTTTCTGCTGCATGTTAACCTTCAAGCTAGATACTACCTAAGCAGTTAGGTTTGACCTGAATCATAAGCAGATGTGTTGTGCTCACATGCTTAAAATAGAGGGTAGACACATGTATTCCTTCATACAAAGCACATCCATATATGTAAAAAAAAAAAAAGGCAAAGAAGAAGTGACAAGACACTGTTGCAGTGGATGTATCAGTTCCTTCCTTAAGCATATTGATATGCATTTCTTAGCAGAGAGCATCATAGTAGGTAAGATAACTTATATGTAAGCATATAGGTAAATATTCCTTCCATAGGAGATATCAGCCACTAGTCAAGTGGCCAGCAACTTGGTTGAAACGGAGAGGAATTTTTCAATAGAAGTATTCCTTCCTCTCCCATTCCCACCCTAAGCTGAACTCACTTTAAACCTCACTGCAAAGCAACTACATATAATGCAAATAAAACATATTAGGTGCTTGAACTGAACACGGAATTTAAAGCTCATCTTGAATATGAAATCTGCTCACATTAAAAAGAAAAGAAACAAACAAACAAAAAAACAAGTGGAAGCCTACACAATGCCCAGCTTTGCTTCATGCTGCACACACACAGCATTTCTCTCCATGATACTAGCAGGAGGCTGCACACTCTGTCTCACTCAATCAAGCCTCTTCCCTGTATTTACCGAAGTCCAGCCTCTGCTCACATGAATGAAAGTCCCTTCTAACTATTAATAGAAGTGAGCTATATCACGAAAACACCTATTTCACGTGCTATACACATACTGAGTAGAAAGAAGGCAGCTTTGCCTGGAAGGATTTATCATCTTCATAGAACAACCAAACTAACAAATCTAGGAGAGTGATCAGCCTCTTAAACAAAAACCCCCGAAGCACAGAGATCTGGGAAAAAAACACCCTGAATCACATAGGAAGGCTCCTCAAATCCAGAGTAGGCTATTCTCTGCCAAGAACACTCCCATCACAACTGCACAAGATGAACAACTTTTAGTACTAGATTCCATTGAAAACTGCCCTAACGAATTCACCTCCGGCACTGTACCAAAAGGTGCTGTTTGATCAGGCAGTGGTCTTTTGCTAATTAGATGAAGCTGTGGAGCCAGTCTGGAAATTAAAGGAACTATAAAAAGATTTAAATAAATGACATCATTTATGACAACTTAATGCAAACATCTTCTTTTCAATCCAACTTTACCAATTGCTCCAAATCCTCTGGTTATTTGAAACAGGAACCTTTTTCACTCCTGGACATCCCAGCTCCCAGTCTTTAACTGAGACAGGGAAGCTAAATGCGCTGAAACGACCACAAGTTCAGGCAGAATCTGGGACATTTTCTGGCAAGATTTGACTTTAAAGATCATAAAATACCTACAACTTTTTTTTTGAGTCAGCAGCAGCATGTACATATTGTATTTTTCAGAGAGTATTTCTTCCTGTGATTTAATGTCTGAATGAATTCGTCATGAATTCAGGAGTGTCATTAACATTCACTCCAAGAGAAAGAACAACTTTGAGAGCATCCATACACATTTGTTTCATTCCAGCCACGGTTCACTACACTGCATACTCATTCAACCAGACTGTTTGGTCCTGGTAAACACCAGACAAGTTTTCCTGGCTCCAGTAGTTACTAAAGCAAAGGAACATTTTCCTGACAAGTGTGTAGCTGGTGTATTTCAGAACACCAGAAAGCATTCACAGGTTTTATCTTTAAAAAAGTGTCTTTCACACAAGATCATAAACCACGTCTGTACAGTGAGAAACAGAACTCCAAACTCTACAGAACCCTCCAATAAACCAAGGAAGCATTCTGATGATGGAAAACATGAATCTCTGATAACTTCTCAAAAGCTACACAGCCCAGAGTGTGCAATGAAATCCTACTTTCTACCATCACCTTACATCCACGCCTCACCTACGTGGCTGAGGCATCATTTCAAACAACAACAAAAAAAACCAGATGTATAATTGAGAAACATTTTAACGAAACTAAGTCCAGTGTGCCCATTTTTCCCACACATCAAGTCAATTTTGTTCCCATCTAAATGCAGCAAGAGATCTGTTCTGCATTGAGTGCAGATCCTTCCAGACACTTCCTAGTCCTCTCCACAAGATGTAATGTCAATAGCATACAAATTAATTCCATATGCAAATGAGCAGCTCGGTGAAGAGTGACAAAAAAGTCCTGTTATTCCTGTTCGGCAACTCAAGAAAAAAAAAACAGACAAGCCTCACTATAAACATATTACCTTTTATTTGAAACCTATATTAAATGTTTAGTTGCTAGATCCAGAATAATGCATGCAAATGTCCCAGTCTATGAGCTGACTTACTAGAAAGGTGGGATCTGTTACTCTTGTGGCAACTAAAGGTGGAAGAAGTTGGTTCCTAAAGGTATTAAAATGAAGCTGGATGGATACTAATGATTCAGTTTTTTCTTCCTGTGTAAAACAGGAATAAGCTTTCTATGAGTTTTGCTGGGGGTACTGGAATCAGAATTCCTCCTTCTCTCCCCAGCCTGCTAAGCAGGTCAATACTTCTGGTCCCAGTAATCTCCACAGTCTTTCCCCACAAATCTACAATCACAAATCAGGGAAAATCTGTGCCAATCTCTTCCCCGCACTTCTTTCCATATCAGACCTGCACCGTGGAAGATCAGTCACAGCCCACACATTAAACAATATAAGACAAAGTTCTAAATATTTTATGATGTGCCCCATTATAAGTTAATACTTTATGCACTTGTACAAAAAATGTATTGCACAGTAGAAGCAAGAGGAGCGCTCTCAGTTGACTGTATTGATGAATAATTTTAACTTCCACTGCATAAGTGTGAATAAAGAGGCTGTATCAAGAGATGACAGACCCATAACCTTTTAAAGGAAGCTGCTATCAACCCCAAACTATGAAGACCTCAAATATGAAACTACTCTGCGTAAGAGTTTAAAAGTACTGGCAATTTGCAGCTAGATTCTTTCCCAGAAAGGTAAAAATCCACCTTTACAATAACAAGATTCCATACTTCAACATCGTGGTATTAAACCTCTCAGCAGTTAAATTGTATGGATTTTCAGAGCTCACTTCACTAGCTGCTCATTTTACAAAGCTGTACCACAGCACACTGCAAAAATTCAGATGCACTGCATAAGAGAATTTTCCCCTGTGAAGTTTTTGCAGGAAACAGCAGTTTGAGTGACCTGCTCAGCACATGTTGTGCCCTAGCAACTCCCTGCTGATTTCCACAGTGCTTCAGATGCTTCAAACTTACCAGCAGTTCTCAACTCAGGAAAACTATTGCTACGTTTGAAGCACTAATCACTTCGGTTATAAAAAAAATCATTCAATTCTAGCTGTTGTCAATACCAGCATTTTTGTTTTTATTCCACTCAAATCCTAGGAACTTGATATTATATCATTAATTTCAAAGCACAATTTGCATGAGAAAAAAAAAATATCTTTTTCTCCATATGAGTCTACAATAACGACTAAAACCTTAACAATTTTCACATCCTGGTGTAGCCTGTTTAAAACAACCAACATTTACTGGGTAACACACACATCAGAGTTCACTGTGCAAATGACATTAAGAGGATCAAAGGCAGTCCCAGCTATCTTAAGCTTCAAATACAACACTTCCTGTATTTTAAGACGACTGCATGCAAAAGTCATGCTAAAATCTCACTAATCACTAGACTTTGACCTATATTTCTCATGAGAATTATTAAAAGTCATACTGCTTAAGGCAATACAATATGAAGAACTGGAAAAAAGCAGATAAAGAACACTGATTCAGAAAGCATCAGTCTGATTTGCTTCCTGCATTAGTAAGATACCACGGACTCAAGACGCAACTTATGTTACATTATTCCATCAAAAGCAAATACAGAGGCTGATGAGATTCAATTTCAAGAAATCCCTAGCCATTATCACTGAGAGGTTCCAGGAAAAGTAGGCATTGATTTCAAAATAAGTGAGTTTATGGATCCAAGTGCTTTTGCTTCCTTTACTCAATTCTTTTGTAAAGGTTAGAGGTTAATTTCAACACAAGCACAAATCCACCGCAGACGCAGTATGAGGCCACAGTTCCATCTCAGAAGCAGACTTGCTAGATCGGATTTGAGAAGGTTGTCCATTTCCTCTCAACTTTTTTCACATAGGGAAACATACTCCTAGGACATTTGATGGACACGATATATTGACACTGCACAGCTCTTCTGTGCCTGCATCCACATCACAGTCACATCAACAAGTGTAGCAGCCTGCTGGATGGATGCAGATCCCGCGGCAGCAGCACTGTTGGAGCTACACAGATGTCCTGTCCATCATCAACAGATTTCTATCCCAGTTTCATCAGGTGATGAGTACCCTCTTCTAAAGAATTGCCCAGCAGGTATTCATGGCCATTTGATCTTTCTTTTAGGAGCAGGACATCAACAACAGTCTCAGAGCTAAGTCTGAAGTATCCCAGCGTCCCAGGGTACATTGAGACATGCACTTCCACACAGCACTGTGCAAAAGCAGAACACCTCTCTTGTGCATAAGCAGAGCTCTGCTACGAACAGAGTGCTGACACGGCTCCTCAGTGAGGAAAACACTTTGTAGAACAAAACTGAAAGCACTGTCTGCGTGACCTTGGGAGAGCCTGGTGTCCCTGGGGACACAGCAACAGCACATCTTCCATGAAGCCCAGAATGAAACATATTTCAAACTCTAAATAGGACCTAATGTGAAGAGATCATAATGCATTTCTTATTTGCAGCTAACAGCAACTTGCTTCTATCTCTGAAGTCTCATGGGTCTGTTCTGTCAGCCTTGCAAAACGTCTAGGAACACTTTCTTAAATTAGGAGAAATGCAGCAGGAGCAAGCTAAACTGAAAGAGGGTTTTGATACAGAACGTTTGTTAATCATTTCTCCATCACAAGAAACATTCAAAGAAAGCTTCATAGAAGAGATGTTTGTTAGGAAGCATTGTTGGCCTTTGACATTTGTCATCTGAAAAGGTTTTATTCTTCCACATTGTATCTTGATGCTAATTTTGTCACCTTCAGCTCCAGAAATACAATGTGGTATAAAACAAAAATAGAGGTTATAAATTAAAAAAAAAAAAAGGAAAAAAAGAGTGCACTTGAAAATTGTTTAATAACTACAGTATTCAATATCACATAGCCAATAAGTACATTTGGAAAAGGTGCCATGACAACTCTGGAATAAATCCTTTCCACCTTGTACATCTCTGGCCACTCCAATCTATCCTTCCTAAGAAGATTATGGCACTTTTAAAAAAAGCAAAGTTCTGTTTTGCACCATAACTAAATAAGAATACAATAGTTCCTCTGAAGTCTTTCTTTCAGTAGTAGATCATTAGGCTGGAAGGGCATGCAAGCATAAGCCTTCCAAGGTGGGAATTGAGGCAAAAGAATAAGACAAAATGACGCAGAAATGGACTTCAGCTGTGGGAAGATGATGAGCAGTTCCCAGAGTTGTTCCATTAGAATGAAAGGATATGTTAGGGTGGGAAATGACCCCCCTGTGCAAGTAAAGGTTCCGGCTAACAGATAAATGTTTGCCCAGAGCAGTGATGGATGCCCTGTCCTTGGAGACTTTCAAGGTCAGGCTGGATGGGGCTCTGAGCAACCTTATCTAGATGTCGCTGTTCATTGCAGGTGAGTTGAACTAGGCGGTCTTTAAGGGTCCCTTCCAACTCAAACAATCTATGATTCTATGCTATATAATCAACTCTGTTGATATTGTCCTTGCATGAAGAAAACAAAACTCTCAACAACTCTCACAGAAGCAGTCACACACACAAACCTTTTTTTCAGACAGGCTAAATATCAACAACCATAGGGCCAGATGTATCCTGTGCTTGACAATCTTAGTCTCTGGATATAACAATATGATACAACATAGCTCACAGGTAATAACAGATATAGCTCATGCTACAAAGGGAATAAAGCCACCAAAGGAGGACATCTTTTGACAGAGTTCTACCATTAAAATTAAAACAAATTCTTCCTTTCAGTTCCCTTTCATTGTGCAATGAACCACCATGTAACAGTTTCAGATAATAAGCACAAAAAAAAGAAGGTCTTTAAAGGCAGATGTAAGTCTGTTACAAGCTTTGTCAGAAACATTTATGTCCTGGCAGACACTGTGAATCGAGCATTAATTAGGTACTAAGCTGAGATAATCACTCAGTCAAAGCATCTTACACTAAGCCTATGTAGGGTGATCTGGTGATGCCACCTTGCAAGTTCCCTTCTGTTACCAACCTATGGAGCGGACCCGATGATGGACCAACTTGGACTCACCATGGTGAGTGTACACTGATGCTTCTATAAATTCAGTGCCCAATTTTCAACAGCAATTCTACTTCTCCTGCCACTTCAAAAGACAGAGTTATCGACTTCAGGGATAGTATATTTGAAAAGATAAACATTTAGATATATACGCCATGCTATTGATGAATATATATATTTTTAATTACAGAATCACAGAATTGTAGGGGTTGGAAGGGACCTCCAGAGATCATCCAGTCCAACCCCCCTGCCAAAGCAGGCTC
>JANHGO010000071.1:28931978-28952484 GCA_024606505.1 Aquila spilogaster | reverse complement strand
TACTTTCCTCTCCAGTCCGCCTTTGTTTTTCCTTTAATTAGGCTGCTTAACCTCCCCCCCCCCCCCCCCCTCATATTTCTAAAATGGAACAAAACCAGAGAGTCACCAAGTAAAATTCCCAAGACTCCGGAAGTAAAAAAGGACACTAAGTCCTTGCCAAGGGTCTAGCTGCCTACACAAGGAAGTTGCACATAAATTGAGAACAAATTTTCAAATTTCCTTTGAAACTACAGAGAAGTAAGCTTGTGTCCTATTCTGTACTGTCCCATCCCATTCCATCTCCCCCCTGCTCAGCACACAAAGTATATGCCCTTTTGGGGAAGAAGCACCTTGAAAATCTACCCTTCAGCTTGTATTGCTCATTTCTCTGCACAGAAAAATTAGGAGATTTAAATTAAGCTGACAGTCACAAAAAAAAGCTGTTGGAAATTTTACCAGGATGTGTAAGTAAGCCAGGTAATACCACATCCAAAGGTTCTCATATTTTATTGGTGATAAAAGTAACACCCCCACCATGGAAAGTCAAATGGTTGGAGGCAGTTTTCAGCCAGCTGACACTCTCATCCAAGGAAAATGCTTTGATAGGGAAAACAGCTGCTAATGTGGATTTCTGCAGTGTTCATTGGACCAAGGACAGTGTCAACAGCCATGAGTGAAAGGACTAGCTTGGAAGCAAAGTTATACAGCTCTTCCTTTTCCCTTCATGCTTTCCTTGCAAATGTGGAGAATCAGTGGAGAGACCTACAGTTTTGGCAACTGCACTGCAGACGCCAGCTCATGGGACGGCTCCGGAGCGCTGAGCTGCTGCGGCTCAGTGGCATGCTTAAGTTGTAAGTCCTTGCTCTTGTCTTCCAGGGAACGGTTTTGCCATTGCCTTGCTAGGGCCCAGACTGCTTGTCTGACAGCTACTTAGTCTTTGGAGGGATGTTAATTTTATCAGCAAGCTCTGCAAAGAAGCTAGGTGGGTGAGAATGGTCAATGCTAGCCCAGAGAGCATAGACTGGTTACTCCGACTGTCACCAGAGTTGTTTAATAACATTTCACTCGGTAAACAAACAAGATCTACAGCAGCAATTAACATACACAGAATTTTCCTTGTCATATACAATCTAACCCAGATGCCTCAATGTTGCCATTTTAAAGAGCTGGTATACAAATTCTCTGTACCTCACATGAGAAAATTTGAAAGACTAACATACAACAAAAGATGAAAATGAAACCTATAAACATTCCAGAAAACAAGTAAATAATTAGAAACCTGACATCTGCTAACAATTGTCACTCACAGTCGCTAATTTTGAATTTGGCAGAAATTCCATTTCCAGCACTATTTTTCTGTATTCGTAGTCTTACTCATCTCTGAAGCCAAATAACTCTCTCGTTTCAGTCAGCAGTGCTGCATGATGTGGGGCCCATTGGCTCTGCCACATTTTTAAGTTTTCTATCCAGGTAACAGGCACTCTAGCCTCTGCTTTCTGCCTTCTGGCTTGCCTACAACGTAAGTCCCCACAGGCTCCTCCTGCCTCACGTACCACTGGCTCACTTCTTGCCCAGTGCCACGTGTAGGTTTATAAACTAGCAGCTCTGCTGTAAACAACCCTTGTGACCGCGGTCTTCACAGCACCTCCTGGCAGGTCAGCCTTTGTTTTAGAGGCAGCTCCTAAAGACGATTCTGGTCCATTGGCAGTCTCTGAAAGACACTTAACACAATTCACCTTCAAGCTTGCTCCTGTCAGCCTCTAAAACCCAGCCGTGCCTGCACACTGCAGCTCAGCAATCCACTGAGGTCCAGAGGGAAAGCCAGCAAAAGATGTTGTTCTTAATTACCACACGTATCCCTAGCTTCTCAAAGAGATTAAGAGTCTGTTGACTATTAGATTCCATCAAGAGTTTACCACAAAAATAACACCATTGGTTTAGGAAATCCCTGAGCTGCAAACTGCTGGAAGATGGCAGAATATACAGGGAAGCAGTATTTTCCCTGCCTTGTTCACCTTGTTCTCCTACTGTACTCTACTGTGATCGGTCATTGAGGGGTTTTGGTGCAGTGGGAAGACAGCAAGCCCACAGTTCACAGCCCAGCTCCGCAGAGCTATCTAATAGCAAGTCCTCACACCAAAGACCTATCAGATACTAAACAGAGAAGAACAGACATGACAATCTTAGCCAAAAGGCCAAGAAGAATAATAGGCTGGATGGACATTTGGTAAGACACAGCACAGACACAAAAACTCTTCTGTTTTGCTCCAAGGCCCTTGGACCTTCCCCGTTAGAAAGGCTAGCAGGAGATCAGGTGATGTCTTCCTCTCTGTTTGCAGTGTTTGTGACTTTTTCTTTCCTATTGAAGCTTTGCTGCCTCAGAGCAGTTCTGGGTCTGGAACTGCAGTTAGCAAACTTTATCCAGAGGGCTAAAACCCACCTGAGCTCTTTCACCGGGCAGGCAGCGTCAGCGGCAGTTGTCCATCCTGTCTTGGCTGCCAATTCTTGCAGAGTATCCTTGCAGCAAGGCAAACAGCCACGCCTACTGCCTCTTGCCAGTGCTCAAATTACTCTGTAACTTTCATAAATTACTCAAATCCAATTTAGCTATGCTGGATGACTTTGATGATCTGTCAGTTTCTTCACTACCAACACTTCACAAGGTAAAATTCACCCTTCATTTCTAGTTAGTTACTTGACCTTTAGAAGAGACACTTTTCACATGTCCAAGCTGGCTGATAGTCTCTAAAAATCACTAACCTCGCAGCCTAGGCAGACAGCTGATACCACCATTCATACAGATTTTCTATGAAGAGTGAATAGGGGGTGAGGCATTTGACTCTGCATCTTTTCCTTTTCAGTTGTGATTTGGATTGCTTTTGGCTGAATCCCCTAGTAATGGGAATGTGTCAGATATTAAAAGCTAAAATAAGAATCAGTGAAGCCTTCAAATTACAAGCACATCAAATGCAGTGCTGTCAACTCTAAAGGTCAGACTCTGGGTTTGTGAAAATTTGCTCAGTGCAATAGGAACCACATATGTAAACACCGTTTTCTGTTGTATGCCTTTAACTTCCAGGTGCAGAAATCCTTTCTGTCCCATGCAGCTGACACACCTTAAAACACAGCAGAAGAAATATCATAAATGCAAAATAAATAACAAATCAATCAATTGGCATTTGCCAGAAGGTAATCTTCAAGCTAAACAAAAGAGTAAGCTACAACCTTTAGACAGGACCTTGTTAGCAATCACTGAAATCTGGGACAGGAACACAAATAAACTCTCCAGTTTGCTAGCCATCAAACGATACTTTCAAAACTGTCAACAGCCAGAATTTTAAGTAGATAAAGATGCACATAAGTACCCATGGGATTTTTCAAAAAACATAAACAAGCTCAATTCCCTTGGAAGTCAACAGGGAGTAAGCACCAAATGGGATTTTCAAATGCAGTGAGGGATTTACCTGCCATTTCTAAGTGCCTGTATATCTTTCAAACTTAAGTAAACTCCCTTGTGAAAACAGTTTTTCAGAGGTGACTTTGGGTTAACTGTGAACTACATTTCAGTTACAGTATACTGTGAAAATCAAAGTTAGTCACCACAGGAATACAGGAAGTGACAATAATTGCTTCATATTGGGATTTGTACAAGTTAGGATGCCGACGTGTCCCCTGAACCAGATCCTTCGCTGATGTAAATCAGCACCAATTGGACCTTTCCAAGGCCTGGCTTTATATGCTTAAATCTAGAAGAATAGAACCCAAAAGGCACAAAATTTGGAATCCACATTCTAATAACAATTTTATGTAATGTCAGGCTTCAGGGATCCATGTTCCTCTTAGTACCCACTGAAGGAGAAAGTGAAAATTAATGTTCCTTTCAGTGTTCAGCTAGCAGCAGCTTCTGCTGCAAATTAATCTTCAAGACTGATACTACCTAAGCACTTAGGTTTGAATTGATTCATAAACTGGTGTGTATTGTCCACATGCTTAAAACAGCACATGAGCTTATGTATTCCTGCATATAAAGAACATACATACATGTGAAAAAAAAAAAATGCAAGGAGAAAATGGAAGCCACTATTTTGTGATGCATTTATCAGTTCCTTGCTTAAGCATATTGCAATGCATTTATTAGCAGAGAGCATCTTAGTGGGGGGATTGCTCATACATAAAGTTATACGCAAGTATTCCCTACGTAGAAGATGCCGGCCACTGGTCATGTGGCCAGCATCTTTATAGAAATGGAGAGGACTTTTTCAGTAGATTTATTTCTTCCTCTCCCACTCTCACCCTAAACTGAACTCCCTTAAACCCCCATTGTAGAGGTACTACATGCAACATAAATAAAACATTCCAGGTGCCTGAACTAAATGTAGAATTTAAAGCTCATCCTGACTCTGAAACTTTCTTGCGTGAAAAAACACCCTGGAAGCTTATGCAATGCCCAGCCCTACTTCATGCTGCAGACACTTAATATTTCTCTGGGTGACACTAGCACGAGGCCAGTGCACCCTCCACCTCACCCAGTCAAGCCTTTTCCTTGGTTTTACTGAGGCTCAGTTCCTGCTCACATGAATGGGAACTCTTTATAACTATTAATAGGAGTGACCTCTGTATTACAATAGTACCTATGAGGACATACTGTGCCAGTTGCTGTACACATAATGAGCAGGAAGGAGACAGCTTTGCCTGGAAGAATGTGTGATCGTTACAGAACAACCAAACCAACAAATCCACGAAAATGATCAGCCTCTTGAACAGATGTTCCTGAGGCACAGAAAGATCAAGTAAAAGTTGACCAAAATCACATAGGAAGTCTCATCAAATCCAGAACTGACTATTCTTTGCCAAGAACACTCACATCACAACTGCACAAGCTGAGCAATTATTTTTACTCTTTGACTGTGTTGAAAATGCCCTAATATATTCACCTCAGGTGCAGTCCCAAAAGGTGCTACTCTGTTTGCTCAGACAGTAGTCTTTCACTAATTAAGATTAGATAAAGTTTCAGTGCCAGTCTAGAAATTAAAACAATTATAGAAATGAGTCAATAAACGAAATCATCAGCACCACCCTGTTAGCATCTTTGAAAAATATTTTTGTAAAAAGAATGATTTACTAAATACAGTAATTTAACACAAATATCCTCTCTCCAGTCCAACTTCACCAATTGCTCCAAGTCCTCTCTGGTTATATGCAACAGGGGCCTCCTCCTTCACTCACGGACATCACAGCTCCTAGTCTTTAATTGAGCCCCAGGGAAGCTAAGTGTCCTGGACAAGCTGAAATGACTATGTGTTCAGTCAGAATCCAGGACATTTTCTGGCAACATTTGATTTTTAAGATCACAAAATAACTACAATTTTTTTTTTTTTTTTTTTTTTTGTAAGCATGCTGCTATTACAAGATTTTGAGTCAGCAGGAACATGGGCATATTTTTCAGAGAGTATTTTTTCCAGTGACTTAATGTCTGAATGGATCCACCATGAGACACAGAAGTGTCATTAACATTCACCCCAAGCAAAAGAGCAGCTTTGAGAGTGTCCACACACATTTGTGTCACTCCAGCCACAGTTCACTACCTTGAGTGCTCATTCCACCAGACTGTTTGGTCCTGGTAAACACTGGACAAGTTTTCCTGGCTCCTGTACTTATTAAACCAAAGGAACATTTTGCTGACAAGTGCGTAGCTGGTGTTATTTCAGAACCCAGGAAAGCATTCACAGGTTATCTTTGAAAAGGTCTTTTTCATAGAGGATCACAAACCAGGTCGGCACAGTAAGGAACAGAACTTTGGACTCTACAGAGCCTTTCAGTAAACCAGAAAAGTGTTTTGAAGATGGAAAAAGTGAATCCCCAAGAATTTCCCAAAGATGGAAGGTAGCTATGCAGCCCAGAAGGTGATTTACAACAAAATTCTCCTTCCTACCAATACCTAACATCTATGCCTTACCTACATGGCACTGCTGCATCTTTCCAAACAAAAATTTACAATTGAGAGACATTTTCACGAAGCCAAGTTTAATTTGTCAATTTTTCCTACAGGCCAAGCTAATTTTGTTCCCATTCAACTGCAGCCAGAGATCTGTTCTGCATCAAGTGCAGATCCTCCCGGACGCTTCCCAGCGCTCTCCCCCAAAATGTCAATGGGATGCAAATGAATTCCACATGCAAATGAGCAGCTCAGTGAATGGTGACAAAAATGTCCTGTTATTCTAGTTCTGTGACTCAAGAAAAACAAGGCAGCCTCACTACATATATGTTACCTTTTATCTAAAACCTCTATTAAACATTTAGTGGCCAGACTCAGAATAACGCGCACATCTTAGATTGTGTCCTAGTCTATGAGCTGACTTAGTGGAAGCCTGGGATTTATTACTCTGTTTGGTGGCAGGTAAGGGTGGCAAAATCCAGTTCCTAAAGGCAATAAAATGTTGCTGTATGGGTACTGATGATTCAGTTTCTTCTCACTGTGTAAAAACCTGAATAAGCTTTGTATGAGTTTATATCAGGGTATTGGAATGAGGAATCCTTCTCTCCCCTACTTGCTAAGCAGCTGAGTACTCATGGTTCCAGTAATCTCTACAGCATTCCCTGACAGATCCACAGTCATAGGCCAGGAAAGATCTCCCTCGTTCCCCCACACCTCTTTCCATATCAGACCTGCATCGTGGAAGATCAGTCACAGTCCATATATAAAGCAATTCATGACAAACTTTAAATACTTTGTGATGTATCACATTATAAACTAACACTTTATTGTTTAGTTCTACAAAAACTTGCTGTACATTAGAAGCAAGAAGAGCAATCTCAGATCCCTACCTTGCTTAATAGTTTTAACTTCCACTGGATAAACGTGAATGAAGAGGTTCTATCAAGAGAGCGCAGACGCGTAATTTTTTGAAGGAAGGTACTATCAACCCCAAACTATGAAAATTTCCAAATGTGAAACCCCTTTGCATAAGAGTTTAAGAAACTACTGGCAATTTGTAGCTAGATTCTATTCCAGAAACTTTACAGATCCTCCCTTACAATAAGTACACATCGTACTTTAACATAGTGGTTTTACAGCTCTCAGCAGTTTAATTATGTAGATTCTCAGGACTCATTTCACTAGCGGCTCATTTCACAAAGTTGTACCACAGTACACTGCAAAAACTCATACCTTGTGTAAGCCCATGCAACAAAAAATTTTCTCCTGTCATCAAGTCCTTGCAGGAAACAGCAACTTATTGAGTGACCCGTTAAACACATCCTGTACCCTAACAATGCCCTACTGGTTTCAGTAGGGTGTCAGATGCATCAAACATATCAACAGTTCTCACAACAGGAGAATAAATAGTGCTTAAAACTGAATCACTTTGGCCATAGTAAAAATAATCCAACTCTAGTGTTATCAGTACCAGCACTTCTTTTAACCACTCGATTAAGTCCCAGCAATTAGCAATATCATTCATTTCAAAGAACAATTTGCAAGGGTGAAATTTTGCTTTTGCATCTGAATCTACAATAATTACTAAAATTTTAATAATTCTCAGATGCTAATGTCACCTGTTTAAAACAACCAACATTTGCTAGGTAACAGAGACAGAGTTCGTTGTGCTGCTGCAGAAGTGGGGCACAAACTTAGTATTAAGGCGATCTCGGGCAGTTCCAGCTATCATAAGCTTCAAGAACAACAATTCCTGTATTTTAAGACATTTGTATGCAAAAGTCATGCTAAAGTCTCACAAATCACTGAACTTCAGCCCATCCTTCTCATGAAAATTAATAAAAATCACACTGCATACACCAGTGCTATACTAAGAACAGGGAAAATGAATAAAAAAACGTTGGTTCAAAAAGCATCATTCTGATTTAATTTTTGCATTAGTAATTAAGATGTCATGGTCCCAGGATGCACCTACGTATTACTATTCCAGCAAAAACAAATATTGAGGCTGATGAGATCCAATTTCAAGAAATCCCCAGTCATCATTGCCAAGGAGTTCCAGGAAACGTAGGTATTGATTTCCGACTAAGTGAGTTTATGGATCAAAATGCTTCCTTTACCCAATTCTTTTGTAAAGGTTAAAGGTTAATTTCAACTCAAGCACAAATCCACTGCAGCCACAGTATCTAGCCAGAGTCCCGTATCAGGGACAGACTTACTAGAGAAGATCCGAGAAGGCCGCCCCTTCCTTTTCAGCTCCTGTCACATGGGGCACATACTCCTAGGGCATTTGGTGGAGATGCTACAGTGACAATACACAGCTCTTGTGCCTGCATCCACATCAACCAATGTAGTCATACTGGGGAAGCCGTCTGCTGGATGGACCCCTCTGGTAGTGGCCCCGCCACAGCTACCGATATCCAACTCCTTTCCTCCCCAGAGAGAGTGTGTGTATCCAAAATCAACAGATTCACCTGTCTCAAGTCTCATCAGGAGCCAAGCACCCTCCTCTTCAACAGAATTGCCCAGCTGGTATTCATGGCTGTTTGATCTTTGCATTCAAGAGTGAGACATCAACCGTAACAGCCTCAGAGACAAGTCTGAAGTGCGCCAACGTGCCAGGGTGCGTTAAAGCATTCAGCCTCCGTACGGCACAGCGCAGAAGCGCAGCCTCTCCCTCGGGTGTACGCAGAGCCCTGCTGTGGACAGAGTGCTGACACTGCACGTCAGGGAGGAAAACACACTGCAGAGCAAGACTGAAAGCACTGCATGACCTTGGAAGAGCCTGGTGTCCCTGGGGAGATGCGCAGCAGGAGCACATCTCCCACGGAGCCCACAGCAGGATATATTTGGAACTCTAAATACAACCTAATGTGAATACATTATAATACATTTCTTATTTACAGCTACCAGGAACTTGCTTGTATCTCTGAAATCTCATGGGTCTGTTCTTCTGTCAGCCTTGCAGAATGGCTAGGAGCACTTCCCTAAATTACTAGAAAACCAGTAGGAGTAAGCCAAACTAAAAGAGGTTTTAGATACAGACCGCTGGTTAATCATTTGCCCATTAAATGAAACATGCAAACAAAGCTTCATAGCAGAGATGTTTGTCAGGGAGCATTTATGAGCTCTTTGATGTTTGTCATCTGAAAAGTTCTGTTATTCTTCCAAATCATATCTTGATGCTAATTTTGTTACATTCAGCTCCAGCAATATGATCTTGTAGTATAAAGCAGCAGCAGTTATGCAAGAAAAGGAAATTAAGAGTTGGCTCAAAGGCAGATCTATGTCTGTTACAAGCTTTGTCAAAAACATGCATGTCCTGACAGATGCTGTGAGTTGAGTGGTAATTACATATCAAGCTGAGATAATCGCTCAGTAAGCCTGTGTAAAGTGATCTGGTGATCCCACCTGCACATGGTCTTAACAAGCAAGTTCCTTTCTATTACTGCCCCACAGAGCGGAACTGGTGATTGACTTGGACTCACTGTGGTTACTGTACTTTCATGTATCTCTAGAAATTCAGTGCCTGACTTGCAGCAGCAATTCTGCTTTTTCTGTCACTTAAAAAGACCCACACTTACTGACTTTAGGAATACTGCATTTAAAGAGATAAATGTTTAGACATAATGGTCATGACTACAGATTTTTTTTTTTTTTTTTTTTTTAATTCAGTGGCTGAACTGCAAATGTGTGTATGAGTGAGGAAGACATTTAGTAGTGGTCTATCAAGAGGATAGCTTAAAAAAATCTGACCAAATATCCAGGATCAAATAAACAAGTTCTAGTTCATCAAAGATGAGCTTAAAATAACACACAGTTGTCACTGATGGAAAAAGTTGGAATGTGCTTTCTAAAATGTTAACTGTATAGTTCAACATAAAATTCTTCAGCCTGCCCTAGCAAAGTCTGCAAAGGTAAGGTCCTTTTCAGTTACAATGCTGACTGTGCCAGTATGACAGATGTTTCCTGTCCTATTGGCTCTGTTAGTGCTTCACTCAATTTCTGTGTTTCCAACAACTGTTGGCTAACTAATAGGTTTTAATCCTTCTCATTCGTGCTATTGCCTCTGTATCAGGCCAGCACAGATACCTCCAAATTAGCTCAGAGCATTAATATTCCAGATTCTTCATCTTTTGCACAAAACCCATGCATCATATTTTCTTCTGTGACTTTGCAGAGATGGTTTGAAGAGGTTTTTCTGTTGACATATCACGCTTGTATCAAGACCTCCATACTTTCATATCTCCACTACCTGCTTCAATTTTTCCTATTTTCTGCTTCCATTTTCCAGATATGCTCTTGGAATTGTCACCAGGAGGGAGGATCGAGGAAAAAAAAACATAACTAAGTGCTGAGCTCACTTTACCATATGTGAAATTGCAACTAGAAGCCAAGGCATTTTTTTGTATCATCTAATCTATTGCAGAAGATGCCAGAAAACGGAGGAGCCAAGGACTTAGCAGGTAGTGGGCCAATATGTGAGCACTGAAGGCCTATTCCAGCTGTCAGCAAAAGCATTGGAAAGACTGGATCAGGGCCTAAGGTTTTTAAATCTGAAGCTGGAAGGGTCTTACCACAAGAAGAAAAACCTGGTTCATGCTACAACATGATCAACTCTATTTCAATGCTAACAGTAACCTTTTTTAACTACTCCCAATGTAAACTGTCTCTTGAAACAATGATGTTTGGCGCCCATGGACAGAAGTTGTGGTAAACTGAGAATATTTAAAACCATGGAATACATAGCTCTGTGTGTGTATTTATCCATCAGATCACACAGACTTAACAATGACCATGGGCATTTCTAGATGACTTGGATGGGTCCTATAATTATGGGGGAAATAGAGCTTGGATACCCCTTCCAACACAGATTCTTACAGCAATTTATTCAGCAATACTTTTTGTAATGTTATTCTGTTTGAATAAGGGGACAGACAATCACAGAGCAATGGCACCAACCAGCAAGTAAAATTACACACGTGTACATGTTTGCAGGACCCAGGCCTTATGGTACATCTAGAAAAATGTGTAACAGATTCCCATACAATGGGTTAGATTCTCACATGGTAAAAATTGGTGCAGCTCTTTATCAGAAGAGCCCATAAGGTGTTCCTTTATGCTGTCAACTCTCTAGATAACGTTACTGCCATTTAAGATGAGTTACAAGGATACCAAAAGAGTCAGTCAACTTTGATTTTATGTTTTTGGCAATTTAGGGGAATATGACAAGATTGCAGTCTGCTACAGTAAATAATTAAAATGAAT
This sequence comes from Aquila spilogaster, assembly GCA_024606505.1. NCBI lineage: Eukaryota > Metazoa > Chordata > Aves > Accipitriformes > Accipitridae > Aquila > Aquila spilogaster. The sequence continues at coordinate 28,941,302 of JANHGO010000071.1, read as the reverse complement.
AAAGGGGCAGCACCATGGTTATGAATACATTACCTGTCTATTAGAGCTATACCCACCTACTGAAGTGAGGGAATGTTTTTGGTCAGTTGAATAGGGGAACTGGAAGGCAACAAGCAGAAAGGCAGATAACAGCCTAGTAAGTAACAACCCAACAAACACCAAGAGAAAGTAGCTCAGCCACTGGCTGTGAATTACACAGCTGTACAACCTGCATTTCACTGAGCAAGATCCTAGAGATGAAAATCACACTGAACATACTGAAAGGTCCTGTTGGAAAGAGAGGGAGTTAAGTTGTCAGCAAATGCTTCTGAAGCAGACTCTAAAGGATTATGTCTCCTCAGCCAGAGGCTGGGTTAGGTACCTCAGGCCTGCAAGGATCAGATGGGATGCACCCATTGAGGACACACAGAGGAGAACAGTCTACATGATGGGATAAATACTCTGTTCCTCTTATGCTAAGAAAGCCTCAGCTGGAATCTCCTGCTTGTTTTCTTCATCTTTTTTCCTCTACTTTCTACTTCTTTCCTCCATCTATATACTTAACTTTCATGTGAGCTAGAGTAGGTATTTGGGAAATCTAGTCTGGGATTCCAGATACTGCTCACCTGAAGACCATTACATGCAAAATAAATTGGTCTTTCACAGCTAAAATCCTGTCATATAGTCCTCATCTAAAATTGTCTAGCTTTAGCTTCCAAGTGTTAGATCCTACATATCATCCTGTGCTAAACTGAGAGCTACTGAGATACTACTATTTTCCCAACTATATATTTGTTAGTAGAAAGCAAGTTCTCTCTAAACCAAGACTAAAATGAAGTAAGTTTTAAATCCCTCACCCAAAAGTCCTTCCTAGTTCTCAAATAATTTTTTCTTTCTACATGTATTCCAAATGTCCAACAGACTTTTGAATGCATGGACACCAAAGACCCAGAAAAGTTATTTGTGGAATGATTTTGCTAATGTTGTTTATAACTTTAATGTCTCTTCCCTACAACCACATGATGTTCCTTACTTACATGTACAACAATCACTCTACTTCACCAAGCTGCAGAATCACACTGGGAATGCATATGCAATTGTTCAATTAGGTGGCCCACTCAGTCCCTTCCAGTGTTACTTCACACAGCGCTCTATCTGGGAATTTTGACCAACATATAGACCCTGCATTTCACTGTATGATCTCCTCCTCCCCAAGTAAACCCTACAAGGAGAGGATAACAACTGTCCAGTATCATCTTGACCCTTGCCAAATGCAAGAAAACGTAACTGAAAAAAATATTCTAGAGAAGTATTTTTCAACAACTTCCTATTCTCACCTTTGACTACAACAGATAAGTTTTGAGACAGAAGAATGACCTCCAAGTCCTTCATTGCAATGCTTACACATGGTAACTGAAAAGCTCTAGTCCAACATTCAGAAGACCACAAACCACAACCAGCCTTTTTTTGGTCAAGCCATTATAAGAGGAACATACAGCTGCTTAGTACAAAGGAACACTCTCCAGATCTTGCAGCAAAGGTGTAGCACACCTTTGTTTTGCGTAAATACAATTAAACTGGTCACAAAATCCTGTTGCCAACACAATGGAACAAAATACAAGAGCAGGATTTGTTACCTCTGTGCTGAGATTATCCAATCCAACCTCCTGTGGTCTCTGTGAAGGTACTTGTCAGGGGCTGGTGCTAATCAGCTCTGTATTTGCTCAACCAGTTGGACAGACTTTCACCTTAGTTTCTATTGTAAATTTACAGGTTTCAGGCAGCTGCACCATCATTTGCATCACAGATATCTGGTGTCACCTGCAACACTTCCATCACACCTACAGTCTACTCCTACTGACTACCAAGTTGCTGATGAGAAGGTGAGTCACAGAAAAAAAGGTAAATTAGGAGACCCCTTTGCAGACATATCATCCCTAGAGACTGCACAGCCTTTACCGCACAGTGTCAAAGACCCTCTCCTCTTTTCCTACCCAGAATTTTTTTCCTAACCAGGTGCCCAAAGAGCCCGTTTCAGTCTTCAGGCCAGGCATGTTCTGCTCTGTGTGCACTGTACCAGCTCTGGGCAGGTTCAGTAAGCTCCGGGCAGATGCTCAGGGAGTGAAGATCCTTGTGTGTCTTCAGGTCTCAGCACCTTGAGGTCCCTTATCATGAACGAGCTGGTAGGAAAAACATGGACAACACAGATATTCCACCTCAGCATTGGAAAAGAACATTTCAGCCCCAGCTCTTCCTGAAGGGCTCTCCAGAGCAAGCCCTCCAGGAGTGCTCAGCAAAAGCCTGACGGCAGAGGATACGAACAGCTTTCATTTCTCATTTTAAACTGCCACAGTTGGTTTTTTTCTCAAGTTAAGATATGGAGCACCCAGGACTCACTCTCTGGTACCGCTGCATCTAACTGCCTTTACCTCAGATTTCACTGGGCCATGTATATGGACAATGCCAAAGTGCCTCCTGTCTTCCAGAAACAATTCATTTTTTTCATACTGAGTCAGATGACATGGCAATGGGCTCAGAGACAGTAAGTATTAAGTCTCATGTTTGTACATATAGATGTCCTTTGGGGACACATTCCAGCTCACGCACAAAAAGCAGAAACCTGGCACTTCACTTCCATGGGAACCAGCAGGCTACCTTCAGATCCCTCCATCAACTTGTCCCTGTGTCCTGCTCCCAGTCTAGCTTCCAGGGTTCCTTCTGCAGTGCTCTAAATGTATGTGCTGGGCTAAGCTTTTAAATATCTCAATACCTTTTCTCCCTCCTTCTCCCCCCCCCCCCCCCAAATTTCAGAGAATTCATTCCCACCTGCCTCACCACATGGCTTTTTGCTTCTTGATACAGAAGCTGTGCATCTCAAGAGGGTCAACACAGGATCTGCAGATCTAACAACTTGTACTTCATTTCAGCATTCAGTCACCTTCACACCTTTCTATCTCTGCTAGTGAGGACGGGTGAACTCTCAAGGTTTACACAAGGAGCCAGAGGCAGGTGGAAAGCAGGACCCTCCACCCCTTTCCAGGGGCTGCAGGGCGTGGACTAGTCCAGAACCAGTCATACCACCACATTACCTATCTGTTGTGATACAGAAAAATAAAAGGACAGCAGCTTTCTACATAGAAAAGTGAGAGCTGGGATTCACTCAGTAGAAAGATGTAAATAAAAAGCACTAGCAGAAAACCCACACACTGGCTGCTGCTAACACCTGTCAGCACCACTGCGATAACATTTGTTTCGCACATGTCCTGGCTTGGCAGGCACCTGATTTACATTTTCACACTTTGTATCAGCTTTCTACACACTTGTTCTCTAGCATATTGTTCATACATCAGACACCACTGTTGTCTTATTTTTCAGTGCTAAGTGACATAACTAGGTTATTGCCCAGGACAAAACTCTTGCTCTGAAGTACACCTGCATCAAAACACAATAACCTTGAGGTAACATACGAATTAATGACATGGCAATTTTATTTTAAAAAGCCATTAACCTGTTAATAACTATGAGCCTATTTAATTTCCAGATTTCTCCCTGCTGCACTGTAATAACGAACTCTGCCTGTTTAATTAAAAATGGTAACAAGTAACTATGACTCCACGTGTCTCAACAGAATTGCACTCATTTCTAGCAGTCTTAGATTTGGCCCAGAAGCCACCGAACTCATTTGTCCCATTTTCTAAGGTACCAAGGTAGCACAGCCGTGTACCAGAAGCCTCCATATTTGCACACTCCTTTGCTAATTAAACTCCTGTAAGGTTGTCTCATGGCTCAGATGCTTTCTCAAAAAAGACTGTGCTTTTATGCAGATGGGCAGAGGACTGAACACAAATAGCTAGCTGTTTACACACCAGCTCAGCTGAGACTTTTAAAATATTTGAAGTCCTCTGTTGTTTACCAAAATGTTAATTTCCTTTTGCCTACCTGCACTGCTAATGTGGAAAGTCAATTTCACAAAACAGTAGGATTTTTTGTCATTTTCATTGAAAACTGAGCTGAGGTATCTAATTATTACGCAAGAGTATTTTTATAGCCTGTAGAAGGAAGCATAGGGAATCAGCTTTGTTTTCCTTTGAAACTACCCATCCTTATAAAAATAAAGGATAGTATGGTAACCATCTCTGCTACCTGGCCTGCAGCTAGACCATGCTGTACAAATACAGCCATACATGCAAAATTGGTCTCATCAAACTTGAATGGAAAACCTCACCTGTAAATCTAGACATCCACGGCTCTGGGAACTCTTTCCATTACTAGCACCTTAGCACAGGATTGAATATGTACTGGCTTTCAGGTAAAATATTATATTTTGCACTAACATAAACATACTCAAAGCACTTGGTTATTGGGACGAAAAGGATACAGAACTGCCAAGGGAATCAGGCTACAGGGATTTTTGCTGCGGGTACCAAATTAGCGCCAAATGACATAAGACTACCCTGCACTGAAAGGCATTTGTATCACCTTACCTGAGTGGTGTCTAGCATCAGGGAAGAGAAGCATGTTTGAGGGCCAAGTCAGAGCAGAAACCTCCTCCACAGAACCCAAACTACAGTCACCTACGGAGAAGGGTTCACAGGGTTAGGTGGATGTCTGTGAGTAGCATTTGGTGAGTCTGTCCAAAGATGCTCATGCTTCTGAATACACCAATCAGACCTGAAACAGCAGTGTCAACATGGTACCACATAGTTGCATTGTTAACCCAACCGTTACCTGTACAAATGAAAGACCGAGCCTATCTGAGTGAGGACTTTCAGTCTGACTAGACAAAAAGAAGTGAAGGAGGGAAAGGCAAGTGGATCCTTGAAAGCATTACAGCAAGTAGCAATCAAACCACAGTTGAAGCCCACACATGAAAGCTCTCTCTTCAGAGACAGAGTCTTCAAAAGAGGGACAATATATCATGAGCATCTAACACTAGCAAAGCACACCACCAAGTCAAGAGCAAGCAACCTATCAATGCTGCATTAGAGCACTCTGTAGTAGAACTTTTATTCTGGCCTACCAAGTGTCAGCGTTGCAGAGAAACGCCTGCCCTGGGCAACGAGGGTCCAGCCCAGGAAACAGCCGTGGTGAGGAAGTAGCTAAATGCAACTCTCTTACTGCCACAGCTGATAGGACCAGGCACACCTTGAAGGGCAGTAGGAGTCATGAGCAGATCAACAAGCACAAAGAAAAACAACATTTAAAACTGCTTTTACTGATTATTTTAGGCCCATGCTTTTACCTGGTGTCTGTGCCCAGTTTCATTTGCTGTGACTAAGCTGGTACAGAGTGACTCAGTTGTGTGTCTGAGCCTTAACTGTATTCCAGCTTCAACCCTGAGGCAACAATGACACTACTTCCACTGTAAATGCCAAGGAAGTAATACACTTTGTTTAATTTCAGAAAATCTAGCTTCATTTTCCACTTCTCAGGTGACAGACACTAACAAAAAAAGTGAATATTTAATTTAGAAAAAACAGTACAGATGGAAAAGGATACATGCTATTCTAGGTTCTATTTGCACAATACAATTTCTTTGGCTCCATCTACGAAGGTAGAATAAAAAAAAAAAATCCCTCATGACACACAGGCTTTACTTTGCTGACTAGCATTAGACACATGAGCTTCTCACTCCAGTTCTCCATTAGAGCCAGGGACAAATGGCAAACGGAATCAATCCAAGAAAAAAAAAAATGCAACCGTTATTCTGCTTTAACCAGAGACCTCAAGAAATGTTTAATCTTCTTGTAGTTTGTACGGAACAGATGTTTATTTAACTAACTGTGGGGCGACAGTTAGAAGCCGATTGGAAAAGAAAGCTTGATATTTTTAAAGATGAAAAAAACCCCCAAATTCTACAGCAATTATAATTCAATGTCTCAACACCAGTAAAATATATAAAGCTTCCTGTCAAATGATTTCTATCCAGCATGAGTTTTTGAACTGACATCACTAATTATGGTACTTTAGCCTCAGTGTAAGACAGTTTTTGTAGAACTAACATTATCTTGCTATCAAAATACTTTAAAATAAAAAGATACCTCAACCTAATTATCTTAACACCATACAAACTCTAGTATAAGTATTGACCTTTTTGCTTCCTTCAGAAATTACAATCAACATCCATCCTGCAGATTAATCTCCTAAATTAATGTTTCCTTGTCAAAGTGTCATGCTTTTTCATTTATGGGTTGTAGCTAATTGAAATTCTTCCCAATCTGCTATGCAGATAATTATCTAAAACAGACTTCACCGCCAGAGTATGCATGCTCCCTTTGTTATATGGTAAACTGTACCATCATTATTTGTATCATCATAGTGTTTGGATGTCCCAAATGATGCTGTGCTTTTCATCTGCTAGGTGCTGTACAAACACATAGTTATCTTAGCACTTCAGTATCAATAAAGCCATGTTCATGTTTAAGTGCTCTGTTGTTTGGAGCTAAGCACATGTGCACACACATACACACAAAGTATTGCATGAAAAGCAGAACAGTCAGTCCTTATTGCCTGGAGGGAGGAGGGACATAAAAATGAAACCTTTTTATCCAAGATCACGTAAAATTTCAGAAGGAAGAGAAACTGAACTCTCAAATCTTCTGATCCAGGGTTGTAACTTCACAACTAGCTCACTTTCAAGCTTTTATATTACATACATACCATAATCCAGACTATGAAAACCATAAATTGAGTTGTAATAACATAGCTAGCGTTTCTTAATTACACAGTCAAAAAAGGGAAAGAAAAATATAGCCCTAGTTTCCAGAATACACTTGAAATACTTTCTCTCTAAAGAGAGATGAAAAGACAGGGAAGACAGACAACCTGCAAACAACAACAGCATGGTAAAAACCTGCTGTCTTTACACACAGCTTTTTCGTGTATACGATTATAGTCAAGAGAAAGGCAGGTAACTCACAGAATCATCCCTTTCGCATCAGTGGTGGGCACAGTGCAGTAAACCAAGATTCTGAAAGAAGCTCCCATGGGTGTACTGAAGCAACTGCTCGAAACAGCTATTTTTATATCTTCCTGAAGCAGCACAGAGGTGAATTACAAAGTACAAGGAATAATATTCCTGAAAAACAAAAGAGCTTGAATTTTAAGGTCTTAGAGAAAAATCACATAATCTTTTCAGGTACAAAGTCATTAAAAAAATTAAATGGAAAAGTTCACCTGGGATAAACGTTACTGCCCCATCACACAAAGCAGGACAAAAGCAGCGGGATTTGTTTCCAGTGGAGTGGGATTCTGGTGGGAAGAGAAACTTAAACACGAAAATATTAAACTGGTCTTTTGGGGGAGTTTAAAGTGATATAAATTGGAGATGGAAAGCAATCAGGACTGAAACAGATGCTGATGAGTTATTGAAGGGAACCAGATTCAACTACATGCACTAAGCCAGGCCGCATCTTTATCTTCGTGAAGTGGTCCACACCAACTAGTGTGCAATTCATCAACATTTTTGGCTTCTTCAATCAGCTTAGGGAATCTTTGTCAACATTTCTCAGAATTTCCCACTATTCTCCAGTAACATTACAGCCCCAAGAGATGGATCTACTAAGGACATGAAATCTCTGCTTTTTCATTACCCCCATCATCACTGCAACTTGTAAACACACTCTTTCATGCAAGAGAGGGCTTTCTTCATTACCATCTGCCTTCTCTCCATCCTCTTTCCCGGCTTCTGTACCACCTACCAGTCTACAACTCACGGGATATCAGTGCACAGAAAGTTACAGTTTGTGGTGATTTATAATCAAAGGAAAACTTGAAAATTATTTGTTTGTTGACTGGCACAGCAGATGAGTAATTTTTGTCAAGAAATTCTTAAGTAATTGGGCTGTTGTAGTCAAACCATGTCCTCACTTACTTATGCCAGTTTATCTGTCAATAAATGATCAATAATAAAGTTATTCCCCATTTGTCCAGCGTTAAATTAGCCACAGCTATTTTAAGTACTTCATGTTCAAATATTGCCATATTATGAAGTAGTGCTGTAAGATAAAAGTTACTGATGTATACTGCTAATATACTGCCAACCTGAAGGACTTTTTGTGTGGAGATTTATATAATTAATAGCAGATTGTTCTCATATTTTTATTTCAGTAAACCACAGTGCTGTTGCCAATTCATAAAGCAGCTTCAAGATCTGTTCATGGTGAAAGACATTAAGACATAAGGGCAAGAAAATATTCACTTAAGTTTAAGGTCAACAATATGCCATGTGAAATATATACTGAAATGCACGAACTGTAAATGTACCACATTAAATATTCCATGAAGCTTTACTGGTTATGCTTGTTTAACTTTTATATATATATTTTTTTATATATATATATGTGCGTGTGTATACATGCACACAGACACACATATACATATATCTGTATACACACACACACTCACACACATGTATTTCCCCCAAAATAAACTTCAGATCCCTGGCAGTATTATCATAAAACGATTCAGATATTGCATGTGCCTCATTCTTTGGGCTGATTGCTATCACATGAACTTTGAAACAGGCTCCTGTTTCTAATTAGTAAGGACATAAAAGTGTTTATGTAGAAGGAGAACCCAGAGAGCTTATTATGCCGAGTCCTGTTCAGAGCCAATGTGGTTTTGTCATGTGTATGTTAAAACTGACACAGCCAAGTTTGGTTACAGTCCAGCAGAGCATCTGCAAGTAATTTACATAATTTCAAATGCCACAATGATAAATACATACAGCTCTGTGACAATCTGAGGGTTATGTCTGGAAATGAATGAAGAGGAAGCATTCAAAAAGGAGTAAGAATATTTATGAAGGAAACCATCATGGAATTGCTTAGATTGAATTTGGGGAAGGGTGGGAATGGAGTGAAGAGGAAGAAGTCTAAAACATACTTCTAAGGACTTGAGCAGAACTTATTTTTTGCTCTCCTTATCCTAAGGAAAATTACTCCTGCCATGTGCTTACTGGTTATATGTTTCATTTATATTGTACAGGCATAGCTGCCTGCCCATAGAAATACATTTGGACAGATGAGAAGTGGAAATTAGTTTGCTGATCACACAGCTGATCATAACTCGCCAAGGGAAAGCTCATTTTGGGTGGAGATTCATCCCAGCACAGATCTTGTCTACTCATGACCAAACTTCTGACTCAAGCCTGAGCTAAGGGCTTATTATCTCTCACACACTGAATAGGACTCCTTCTCAGATGTTGACTTTAATCACAAGAATTAGCCTTACTAGCAATCCCAAATCAATCCCTTCAGAGCAGGTATGTATTGGGTCTGGCTGAGATGGAGTTAATAGTCCCCATAGCAGCCCTCATAGAACTGTGCTCTGCATTAGTAGCTA
>JANHGO010000071.1:28905746-28931878 GCA_024606505.1 Aquila spilogaster | reverse complement strand
CCCCCCCCCCCCCCCCCCCCCCCCCCCCCCCCCCCCCCCCCCCCCCCCCCCCCCCCCCCCCCCCCCCCCCCCGGGTCCATTGTTGTGTCCATTGTTGTGTCCAGTTTCATTTACCGTAGCTCAACTAGTGCAGAGCGACTTGGTTGTGTCTAAGCCTTAACTGTATTTCAGTTTCAGCCCCATGGCAACTATACTACTTCTGCTGTAAAAATGCCAAGGAAGTGGTAAAACAGCACTTGGTTTATGTTCAGAAAATGTAGGTTCATTTTCCATTGGTCAAGTGACAGATACTAAAAAAACAAGAGTATTTGAATTTTGAAAAACAGACAGAAAAAGGACACGTGCTATTCTGGGTTCTGTTTGCACACGTTTATCCTAGGAAGCAGCGAAGCCACTTCTAGTAAGTTCTTTGCAATACCAGGCAAAGTATCATTCAGATTACCAATAATCATATACAGGAAAGAAGTTGACTCACTCAGCTGTCAATGAGGGTCCATAGCACACCCCTTCTCAGGGAGCAGCCTTCATTCAAGAGGCATCCTCCCTTCAGAGGCTAGCCCTCAAATGAGCCAAGGGAGGGGGGTGGACCCTGAGTCTATCCTTTCCAGTCAGGTGGGAAGCACAGGTAAATTGTTTGCATCTGCTCTTCCTGGGCCAGCCACCTGCTTCACCAGGTGCTCAATCATCAGCTCAGGCCATGACATAACAGTTCCCCTACAGCACAACACAACTTCATGGGCCCCATCTTTGAAGGTAGAATAAAAATGCCTCGTGACATGCAGCATTTACCACGTTGACTGGAATAGGCACATGAACTCTCTACAGTTCTCCAATACTGCCAGGCAGAAACATTCCTAGAAAAACAGCCATTATTCCATTTTAACCAGTATCTTACAAGCAATTCTAATTCTTGTACTTTGCACAGAATGGATGTATATTTAAACAAGAGTGGAGTGGATAGTTAGAAGCTGTGTAGGAAAAAAGCTATATTTTTCAAGATGAAAATAATTAAAAATTCTACAGCAGTTATACTGAAGTGTCTCAGCATGTGTACAATACATAATTTTTCTTGTCAAACAATTTCTATCTAGTTTGACTTTTTGAACTGACATGACTAATTATGTTTTAACCCATATGTATGAGTTTTTGAAGAACTAATATTATCTTGCAATTAAAAGATGTTTTAAAAGCTATCTAAGCATAATTATCCTAATGTTGTACAAAGGATAGTAGAAACATTGACCTTTTTGCTTCAACCAGGAATTACAATCAACATCTGGCCTGCAGTTTCATCTCCTAAATTAATGTTTCTTTGCCATGTTTTTTTCACTTACATGTTGTAGCTAATTGAAATTCTTCCTGATCTGCTATGCAGATAATTATCTCAAACAATTCACAGCCAGACTACACGTTCCTTGTTGTATGCTAAACTGTACCATCATTATTTGCATCACTGTAATGTTTAAATGTCCCAAATGTCACTCTGGTTTTCATCGTCTAGGTGCCGCACCAATGTATAGTTAGCACTTCTGTATCAATAAAGCCATTTTAATGTTTAAGTGCTTTGTTGCTTGAAGCTAAGCACACACACACACAAAGCACTGGATGAAAAGCAAAACAGTCAATCCTTACTGTTTAGATGAAGAAGGAACATAAAATTGAACCAATTTTATCCAAGATCACGTAAAATGTCAAAGGAAAGAACCAAATCAAGAGTCTTCCAAACCAGGGCTGCAGCCTCACAATTTGCTCACCACTTTCAAGCACTTATGCTACGTACATGCCACAGTCCAGACTAGGAAAACCTGAAGAGAGTTGTGATAGCACAGCCAGCATTTCTTATTTGCATAGTTCAAAAAAAGGGAGAGAAAAATAAGGTCCTAGTTTCCAAATCAACTTGAAAAAAATTTCTCTCTCAAGAGAAATGAAAAGACAGGAGGAAACTGAAAATAATAGCAACACGGTAAGAACATGCTGCGTTTATACAAAGCTTTTTCATTTATATAACTATGATCAAGAGAAAGGCAGGTAACCAGCAGAATCACCTGTTTTCACACCAGTGATGGGCACAGTAAGGTGCATCAATGTACCAAGCCAGGCTGCGACCTTATCTTCAGGAAGCAGGTCACATCAATTGGTGCTCAATTCATCATCATTTTCTGTTTCTTCAATCAGCTTAGGCAGTTTTGATCAACATTTCTCTAAATCTCCCACTATTCTGCAGTAACATTACAGCCTCAAGAGATGGGACTGCTAAGGAGAGGAGATCTCTGCTTGTTCATTACCCCATTGCCGCAGCAACTTGTAAACACAACCTTTTAGGCAAGAAGACTTTCTTCATAACCACCTGCCTTCTCTCCACCCTCCTTCCTAGCTCCGTACCACCTACAACTCATGCGATACCAGTGCACAGAAAGTGAGTGATATATAATCAAAGGAAAATTTGCAAGTGATTTGTTGATTAGCACAGATGAACACTTCTTAAACAAGAATTTCTTGAGTAAGTCAAACCATGTTCTCATTTACTTGTGCCAGTTGATCTGTCAATAAATGAGCAACAATGATGTTATTTCCCTTTTGCCTATCGTTAACAATTCTGGAATTGGCCACAGCTATTCTAGGTACTTCATGCTCAAATATTGCCATGTTATGAAGTAGCGCTTTAAGATAAAAGTAACTGATATCTACTCCTAATGTACAGCCAACTCAAATAATTTTCTGCCTGTAAATTTATATAATTAATAATGTTATTCTCATGTTTTTCTTTCAGTAGATCACAGTGCTGTTGCCAGTTCATAAAGCAGCTTCAAGATCTGTTCACACTGGAAGATATTCAAGATGTAAGGAAAAGAAAATACTTAAGTTTAAGGTCAATGATATGCCACATTAAATATATACCAAAATGCATCAACTGTACCACATTAAATACTCCAGGAAACTTTGCTGGTTATGCTCAACTTTTACACATACATACTACATATATGTATATAAATACCTTTCACACACACACATTTCCCCCCCCAAATATACTTCAATTTTCTGGCAGTATAACTGTAAAATCACTAAGATACTATATGTGCCTCATTCTTGAGTCTGATTGATATCCCATGAACTTTGAAAGAAACAGGCTCCTGTTTCTAATTAATAAAGACATAAAAGTGTTTACGTAGCAGGAAAACCTAGAGATCTGATTATACTCGGTCCTGTTCAGAGCCAATGTGGTTTTGTCATGTGTATGTTAAACTGGCACAGCCAAGTTTGGTTACAGACCAGCACAGCATCTGCAAGCCATTTATATACTTTCAAATGTCACAGCGATAAATACACACAGCTCTGTGACAATCTGAGGGTTATGTCTGAAAATGAATGAAGAGAAAGCATTCACAAATGAGTAGGTCTATTTATGAAGGAAACCATCATAGAATTCTTTAGACCGAAATTATGGGGGGGTAGGAATGGAAAAAGCCTAAAACATATTTCTAAGGGCTGAGGCAGAAATTATATTTTGCTCTCCTTATCTCAAAAGTACCCCTGCCACATGCTTACTGGTGCTACATGTACTGTTCAGATATTATTGCTTGTCCGTAGAAATATATGTTTTGCTTTGAAGGTAAGAATCTTTCCTTCTTACTTTAGATCTCCCCCAAGGAGAAAGAAAAACATGCACTCCTGGATCTACATTCACACACTGTGGCCAACTCCAATGAACAGTCCTGACAGTAGAATTAGAGTTTAAGGTCTTTCAAAGAAAGTTTAGGGTACTGGTAGCCTCTAATCTGCTTTTGTACATTCATCTAAGGTCTAGGAAGGGACTAAAAGGATGTGGTGTAATTTATGAGGAATGTGTTTGGACAAGCACTCTGCATTATGCACTTCTTGGCTATTGTCAGCTTCTTTATATTATTTTTAATGAGCAGAATATTCAGTGCATTTAAAAATACAGCAACAGTCTCCTTTGAAATAGAAAAATATGTATACTTGGAAGAAAAATGTTAATCTGTCAGGCTACGAGTTATATTGATATTTCTAACTTTCATATCAATGGGAACTGACTCTTCATTGATGACACGTATTGCAAAGACAGTCAAGTGATCTCTGGACAGTTTCTATTTATTCAAAAGTTACAAGCATATTCTTAGATTTGGATTTACAGAGCTCTTAAGTTCAAAGAATCTCCAGTCAGACCCAGAAAAGTCAACCAACCATTACCAGACATGCAGTCCATAGGTGGGCAGCAACTGTGCCTTCAAACCAACCTCAGACCTGTTCTAATTTAGAGTGAAAGAAGTAGGGGTGAGAGAAAGCCTTGACTAGCTTGAAGATTATGTGAACAAAAACAGCTGCAACTTCTTGACACAAAATCTTAAGCAATTGTAGCCTTTAGGCTTGGCCTAAATGTTGCAGGGCAACCATGATAAATGGGATGCACTGTCTTCATGCTTTTATCATGGGACTGGAAAAAGCAAAGGTACCATTTTTGTTCTGTCAGCTTTCTCATCTCTTTAATAGCCATGCATTACTATAAATCGAACGTCACGGTGAGTTGGAATGTAGGTCCTGCTTTCAACATATTTCTCACTTCTTAGAGGAGGCCAAAATCTATCTAAGCAGAGTTTGCTGAAATGCTGCTGGGCACAAAGCGTCTGGAAGAAAAAAGAGCAACATTAACAGCAATAAAGAAGGTTGAATGTTGCATATATGAGCAAGGACAAGCAATATGAATTAACGTCTCCCTTGATGTCCTGCAAATTAGAACTACTCATTCTCACAAATGACAAACTTCTGGGCACTTGGCCATATGACTGAATAGAGGGATGAGTCAATCAAGCCTAGAAATGCTCATGGAGCTAAGCACCCAAAGGTTTTACTTGCTAGTGAACACTGATAAACACATCCAAGAATCTTCTATATATGTTACGTATGTATAGGAATTTTGACAATTCAGAAAGGCAAATGGAAAGAGGATCTTGAGAACTGTAATTTGTCTCCTTGTTAGAAGAAAAAAAATCAGCTGTAAAGACAAAGCACAGAGCCCTTAGACCAAGAGTGTCAGAACTGAATTCAGTACATATACATGGTTTCCCTGTTCTAGTGCACCTCCATAATGTGCTCCACTATCAGGCTTGAGCCTCCATTACTAACTTCTGTTTTGTTTAACTACTTATAATGGATTGGAAGGAAAAACCTCCCAACAGGGAGGTATACTAATTTACTGAAAACCTGCAGGGACGCAGTAAAAACTACAACACAATAAAGCATACCCTGGAGTTTTCAGAAGATTAGCAGGATTTGATAGAAAACAGGTACTCCCAAGCCATTACTGTTCCTCTTTGCAGACACTCAAGCCCTGTGGAAAAAGAGCAACATTCTCCTTTATGAAGTGGATCCAATTTTTTAACTAGGCTGCTGTCCAAAGTCATGTAACTTCCTCAATTAATTTCCCCATTTCAGCTTTGTGGAAGTGGATTCTCTCCACTGACCAAATTTGTTATTTTGGTTATTCACCATTTCCAAAAGTAATGAAACGTTATTCACTTACATGGTGGGGGCTTTAAACCATGATTCTTCACAACACTGAGTTTACTTCATTTGCAACTGATCAAATTCTGTCAGCAGTGTGGAATTTTGTTCAGTTCTCAGTTCACAATTATGCAGTAACAGTTAAATTAATCACTGATGTGAACTTGAAAGCCTCAGAATTTTATTTTTAAAATGCTGTTTCCAGCTGCAGTCGATTCAGCTTTTTGCACACAGCATGATGATGCATCTTAAACACAGCAGAATTCAGACAGCAGCTTTTTAAGTCATTATTTCATATAGAGTCCCTCAATCCTCTCTGCTACTCTTCTCAGACCATATTTCCTGGGCAATCATTAGGTATGTAAAACCAATCTCAGTCACCATCAAGAACTGAAACAATTAAGCTAGCTGATACGCATAAGATCACTTTCAACATCAGATGAAGCTTAAAAGCATTCTTTGATAAGAAGTAATAGAAAATATAGCCTGACAAGTTGTGTGGCATTTTAAAGCTACTGCAGCATTTATAGAACTGACCTAATGAACCTTACACTTCAACCAAACAATATCGAAATACTGAAAACCAGCATAGCAATTCTAAATCAACTTCTTATGAAAAGTTCAGCTACTTTACAAGAGCTACACATCAAGGTCCCAGATAACATCATCTAAAGACCAGAATAACACTGCATTATTTCATATTTTTAAAGAGATATTAATAGAGATATAGAATACATGAACATAACCATAAGAAGCTTGCTTGCACCTCTAAATCCTTCTTTGGGTCTTAAACTGGAAGATTCTTTCCTGTTTTAAGCACGTTTCCTCTGCATTTCATGAATTAGGGGCTCTCTGTTGCTTGAGGAGGTTCCGTTTATAGAATGTTGAACAATGAGTTTGGAAAACTTTTGACTGATAATAGCTTACATATGGTGTTACAGAGGAGTCTATTTTAAGTATCTTTCTTCTCTGAGAAGGGATTTTAAAGAGGTGCCATGTGTTCCAAACTTGCTGGCAATGTGCTGAGCTTTCTTAGAGCCTTTGGATTTCGCTCTTGAGCTTACTGTGGAAACATATGAGTCCACCCTAACCCTTACTAACATTCAAAGAGTGGTGGAAGTACATTTTATTTCCAACACATGTGAGGTTTGGAGAGTGCTACAGTACTGGTACATAACGAGCAATTCTAAAGAGAAATGCTAAAAAATATTTGTTGTTAGATATATAGATAATAGAACGCACTTGATCAATTTCATCCACATAAAAGTATAAATAAAATAAAACTGTCATCATTTCTGACTACTCCTCTCCTGAGTGAGGAGTTTTTAAAACTTACTTATCATACATTATTACAAGGAAATAGCAATTAGCTAGAGACATTCTGAAAAGAATTTGATCCATTATCAGGGAAAAGAAGGAGCACAAAACCTTTTTATTAAGACGAGTCTTCACGTCTTCCTCACTTTTCATCAAGACTTAATCTAAAAGATAACTTTAAAGGCATTATACTGAAACATTGCCTTTCAGATAAGAAGTTCACGTTTCTGAACATCACCCAGGATTCCAGGAATTATTCTTTCAGCAAATAACAGGAAGGGAGGACAGAGTGACCTTGCAACATTTCAGCCTTCATGAGAGCTATCTGCCAACTTAAATTTTACCTGTGATTTCTAAGATGTTGAAACATTTCTATTTAATTTCCTTTTCTAAACAGTTGCACTAAATTCATGAAACTGTTTCTAGTATTAGTCACACAGAAGGGTGAAACAAACCCCACCAATTTTAACAACTACAAACATTTCCAGGATCAAAGTAACATCCTTATCAAATTATGTAAGAAAAGCAGCATTCATTTGTAGTCTTTTATAAATGTCTTTTGCAAACATCTACAGCTATGACAAATTACTTGAAACAAAAAAGCATGCAGATGATTTTTTTCTTTTGTTTATGAATTACCTCCAAAGTAAATGTTTTCAACAAATACATTACCAACACTGCTCTTGTACAAAATTAAGTTTTCATGATAACAAGATCACTAACAACTATCTGTCATATGTGACCGGCCACTCTACAAACCAGACAAGAGCGCTCCTGTTTTCTGCATATCTGCAACTTTGGTAAAGGCAGCAACCTAAAGGAATTCAAAGTGGCTGGAGTGGGAAGGAAACAATGAACCAATCTACCTTTCTTTAATAATAAACCAGGTTCTTAGTTTTCACATATTGAGAAACAAAAACACACATACAGAAAAATAATTCTAAAATATTATCTGATTGAGATTTTTCCTCTATAGACACGTATGCTGATAACTTTTCTGTAGTATTTACTCACTTGTAAGTCATCTATTTGCTTTACTTACCCCACAGGGCTTTTGACATCATGATCAAACATCTGAGTTTCATTAGACGATTCTTCACTGTGATGGAAAAAAGATGGTGGTCATCAAAACAGCAAACTATGCAAGTTACCACCTTTTTTAAAATTACTTCAGTCTTTGCATACTTCTTCCAAACATGAACCATGAATGAACTACAGGCTAATTCTGCAAATACACCAGGCCAAAGTTATCTCTAAGATAAAGTAAATCCACCTGAACTTTAATGCAAAATAATGACAAAGTCATGTGCGTATCTATCTATCCCAAGTTCAATATTTTTGAAACTTCAGGTCAAAGGTAGCATTGGTGGTGCCTTCTGTCTGATACAAATAAATGTTATATTAAGGAATTTAACATCTGTGAACTCCTAATGCCAGTAAGCAAACAAATGAACAAACCTCAACAATTTAGCACTGGACAATTCATAACGTTAGCATCACTGTTTGCATTTATCACCAGACAATCACGCCTCTCAGTCTTTTATGTGATGGGTGACTGTACTGCATTCATAGCAATAGCTTGCACAAGGAGCATCAAAACCCCTGGTTTAGGCAAGAACTTTGGTAGAAGAATAGACTTGAGCTTCACATCATGATCATGACATGATGAAGGACAAACATCTCAGTGTCTCACTGCTAGGTCCATTCTTTATTTTGTAAATAAATATTTTTACATTGTGATATTTTCCACACACTCATGGGAGCTCTTGTTTGTTTCTCAGTAAAACTTCCATTTCATCTCCTGAGCAAGAACGCATGTGGAACACTTTTTAGGCATGTGGCACAATGGTATTTTGCAGACTTGGGGAATATCAAAGAGCCCACCCACTAACTCCTTTTCCCTGATACTTCCATCTCCAGGAATTATGTTTACAAAAAACGCCGTTCATTTCTCTAGAAGAAAGCAGGGACTGGATAAATGTTACCACCAGGGAACATTTCATATTCTTCCTAAACAGTCAATTCAAGCTAGTGCATGCAGACTCACAAAATGTAACTGCTATGCTAAGGAAAAACGTATGTTTTCCATACAGAAACAATAAAAACGTTCCAAAACTGTCTTTCAAGATTCTTTCTTTTTCATTTCGGAGAATCACGTAGAACATGCCTACCCCAACTGGTGCTGCATTGCTCCTTGCAGCACTCCAAAGCAGCACCCTTTTCAGAGAGCTATGCTCATTACATCCTATCCCTCTTTTCTTTCCCAGGAAATGTTCTCTAATCCACAAAGCCAGTTTGTCTGAAATGCCATTGCTTTGTTCCTTGTCCCTGCTGCCCCACCACGTGAAATACGATCACTTCAGGGAGCAGTCACATACCACATTTGTCCCGAGCCCCTTTATCAGAAACCAGACAAGCCTGTGGCCCAGCTGAGTCATGTCAGAAGATAGCTGGGGTCTTGCACAGCTGAAAACATTGCACCTCAAAACCCAGCACCGCAACTAATTATCTTCAAAACAACAACATTCTTCCCCTAAACATCTGAAACAGACAACGCTAAAACTAGTGTTTGGAAAAATCTGTGACTGCCTTCTAGAAAAAAAGGAGAGTTTATTGTGTGTGCTCTTTTTGTTTGCTTGTTTTTGAAGTGAATAAAGATAAGTGACAATCAGATGGCTTTTGAAGAATCAGCAGATGGACTTACCAACTGAAAGTTGATTTGTAACTAAAATGACCATGCATGGATTGGATCTTCATATGTGGATGCTTACTTATGAAGGTGGGAGTATATCCTGTAATACAATCATTACAAAAATTATCTATAATATTCAACACAGGGGAATACCAACTGAGCAATTTAAACACAAAGGCATCCATCCTGATCTTGCTTCTACACAAGAAGTTATGCATTCTGACCTTTTGGAAGACATAATTTTAGTACCTTATGAGGAGTTTTGTGAATAGTCATACATCCATTTAAAATAAAACACGTATTTAAATGGAATAATGAGAGACTGCCAGTGATCCCAGTATATTCAAGTTTTCCTGGGTTGGAAGGAGAAATATTTTCCCTTCCTGAAAGAACTGAAGAAAGCTCAAAGGTTTGACTTCTTATAGTACTTTAAAATCCTCCTTACCCACAGAAGGTAGAAAAGCGTAAGTGTCAGGTGACAGCAGCAGACACAGTTGCATTTAAAAGGTTTTGATTTATGAAGTACAGTTTGGGCAAGGCTGCTACCTGCTCCTTAAAGTAAAGGACATGGCCCTGATGGAAAACTCGATCTCAACTGCCAACACAGATGGAAAGATATAAAGTCCTTTCTTCCTCTTTCCACATGGAGGGTCAGCTAGCTCAAGCATGTATATCATCTCCACGTGCAAACAAGATTCAGTCATGTTAGCGAATCCTGTTACCAACTGCTATGCCGCATAAGTTTGAAACCCTCCATCTCCTAGAAGCACGTGGATTAGTCTCAGTGGCATTAGATAACACATGCCCCTAGCCCCCAAAGTCACAGAAAAGCTTCAAAAAGATGCCTTCAATGAGAGCACAAACTCAAAGTAAGAATATCACAAAGTAGTTCGCAGAGCGTAGTTGTTGCTCTTTCTTTTTTTTTTTTAACAGATATTAAGCCACTTCCACGATTTCTGACTGTGTGAGATAATTTCTTGCACTTTCCAAAGACAACTGCTGGGCCACGTCACTATGTGAGCAAAGGACCCAAGGATTTTTGGGCAGTCCATACTCTTTTGTGAATCAAGTCTAAGACATGCTCTTTTAAATAAACAGAAATAGCAGAGGGAATAGGTAGTCAGAGAAAAAAAGGAGATGAGTGCTCCTTACTTTACCCTCAATTAGTTTGTTTCTGGTGTGGAGCAATAAGCAGCACTGTGCTAACTACTGTCACATGCGGATCCTGAGAAGCAGCACATCCTGCAGTGGTACTCTAATCACGAGGATGAGCACGGAGAGTTTTTGTCATCACTGGCTATTTTCTGTTTTCTGTAAAGAGGAACAGAGCTCTTTTGTTAACCAGAGACCTACATGAAGCTGCAAGCATCTTCTGCTTTCCTTTTCTAATGTTTCAGGAACAATTAATGAGAATGTTGGGTTATAGCCTGTATGATGAAGTCTTGAGGTAAACTAACAAAGAGGAGAGCTTACAAAAGGTACCAGAGCTGCATTTCTCCCGTTTTGGCAAGAAGCACAGTGCTCAAATCTTGGAACCAAAATCCTACGTGTTGCACTATTTTAAAGTCTGCCGCTTTATATCAGTGTCCTGCAGAGACCCATTTTTCTTCTCTCATCTTGACTGCCAAAAAATCTGAATTTGGCCCTTTGCACATCCCAGAGGACTGTTAAATAGGAAAAAGAATTATAGTGTAGAAAAATAGGCCACTGATACTTAAGTCTTAAGTCAATATAAGAAAAGGAAGCTTTAGTCTGGTATATAGGTCAGCACAGTATTTGAAGCAAAAACATTGGGCAATTTGATTCATGGAGAGGGCTGGCTCAGAGAGTACGGCTGTGCTCAAGAAACCGCAGCACACAGCTGCTCTGAGCAGCCAGGCTGTTCCCCACATAACACCTTAGAGCCATTTTACTGTTCCAAAGCCATGCAAGGGTAGAACAGGTCTGGTTCCACAGCAAGCGGAGCTTTAAGCTGCATCCAGTGACAATAGATAAGTCATTGCTCCTGTTCTGAGACAAAGCAGCACACACAGGAAGACTCAAGAACATGTTCCAAGCAGTTCTTAAAACACACCAAACTGGGGAACAGACTCAGATCTACAAAAGGAATCTAAAACTAGAGCCATAAAAAGCCTGCAGTGTGATAGCCCTTCCAGTCGCAATTCTGAAGAAAAAAAAAAAATCCTATCTGCAAAATGTAATGAGCAAAACTGTGCAATCCACGGTACTTCTGCTGAATATCTGGTAGGACACCTCGTATTGTGGAGTGCCCCAGCTCCTTACTGAAGCCTGCTCTAAAGCACAACAAAATCAAAGCCAGTCACTTACAGGACTCTAAATGGGTTTTGAGTCATGTCCTATGTGAGCCGACTTGAGCAGCACAACTGCCTAATACCATTCATTAAGTCACTGAAAACCGCGATGTGCTCAGTCCTGTGGAGAAAGTCAAACGACTTTATCTTTTCTTTCAAAAGGAGAAACCAAGGGTAATATTTTTGAAAGGGTATAAGCAACTGATAAATCCAAAGTGCCTTCTTTTACACACCTGATTGCTACATACTTGCTTTCAAAAACTGGAATTTGAGTTATTGTGTGACAATGCTATAAAAAAAATGTAGCTTACGTCCTACGGAAAAATTTTGAGACTTCTTAGAAATGAAAATGAAGATTTTCACGTGTGTTGCCATACATGCTGAATGTTCAAGAGACAGGTGAAAAATCATGAAAAGACATAATTGAGTACGATCAGACTTTCACTGTGTGCAGCACATAAAATAATGTTTTCTGGAAAACAACACATTTTAATTCATTTCCACCCTGTAAGAGCACTATCTGAAATTCTATCTGTTCCAGTACGAAACTGTGATTGTGCTCTGCAGAAACATAAGGGCTATTTTTTAATGTTACACACAATGGTACACGGCTTTCTCTTTTATCACCCCACTTATCTTCATCAAAACCAGAAAACGCTGGTCTGAAAGCCAAGCTCAAGAGAGAGTGCACATTAAGACCTGAAACACCTCAAAGAGCTGTGTCTGTATTGCAGTGTCAACATCAGTCTTCAAACATGACTGACACCTTGGTATAACAATTTACAAGTAAATTGCACTGCCTGCTTCCTTTCCCCCAGGAGGTGCTATGTGATTCAGGGTTTGAGTTTGCTGTATCTTGTTTACATCACATATATTTCAATCCTCCTTCATGGAAGGAAGTCCAGCTAGGAATACTCAATTTGAATGGACTTATTCAGGTATAGTTGTGATTTGTTTGCTTGATTAGGACTGAATCTCACCTACGAAGTACACCTGGCATTCATTAAAATAAAAATAAACCCTTTCCTTCAGCACATAATGCCGTCTCCCCATAGCCTACTGTATTTGAGCAGCTGACTAGGTGAGACCTTTGTGTCTAAGAATGTCAACTACATTGGAAAAAAGTAGCTATTTACAATTATTGCCTCTTCTGCAGCACAACCTATCAAACTACTTACCAGGGACTATGGGTGTTACTCTGAAAAAATCCTTTCATGGGATTCTTTACTATGCATAATCTCAACCACACCATTAAGTGAAAATCACAGGAAAAAGGCTAGTTAGAGCTTCATTAGATGACACAGAACAACCAGATCCCAAAAAAGCCAAATACATGCCTTGAAAGCATGTACCAAGGTAGTACCAATACTGGAGGCAGACTGTGGTTGGACAGAAAATATGAAGCAGTGTAGCAATCACAATAAAATACAGCTGTTCTTTAGGAATTTCACTACACCTGAGAACTAAGCACGAGAAAGGTAGGTAAAGCGAAACAATGCTTTAAAGGGTAGGATTATTTTGGCATGATATCACGCATTTGCACATGCCTTCTGACCCTTCTGAAGAGTTCATGCCTTATGACAGAAGGACTTCCTTTGGTGTTTCATTAAAAAACAACAAAAACCTGCCTAAGGATGCCTGCACACAGCTCTACAGTGTAGTTTAAGAATTCTGGCAGGTCCATCTCAGTATAATATCAATCACTCAGTAGCTTGAATGCTGTCTGAAGTAACTCCGTACAGCACACTCTACTGCTTCCTTGGAGGACAAAAAAGAAGGAATAATGACAAATCCAAATCTCTCTTTAGTATGCTTTCCAAGGACAATACTTCTATCCTCTTCCACACTTATTTGGTGTCATTCTCATTAGCATTGGTGAAAGTCACCATTAAAAACACTGGGATGGAATAAGGCACTGAGAATCTTTGATCTGCATTTAGGGCCAGACAATCAAATATCCACTCAAAATGGAAAAGCGTGGAATACAGAAGCTAAAAAAAAAGGAACAAGCAAAGAAGCGTAAGAAATTAACCGAAGTCAATCTGCTACAGCAACCACAGGACTAATGTGCAAATGCATGTGTTTGATGCATACCAGAGATTCCCAAATGAGAAAAGGCACGCGAATAAAACATGACTCAAAATAATTCATGCTAAATGACAGGATACATGAGACTTCGACCCTGTGAATACCAACCAGGAAGCACCGCAACACTTAGAACCATGAAGGCAGAAGTTACAAGTTTATACACTGATTTACTTTGTGAAGTATGTTGGATGCATAAAAATACAGGAAAAAAATACAGGAAAATACTTCTGGATATCTTTACCAATAACCAGGACTATCAGCTTCAGAACATCTGAAGCAACACAACCAAGTCACTTTCCTTCAACACCCATATACTGTAATTACTATGCACTCAGTCAAGGCACATTGCAATATGATGTTAAGACTTCATGAAAAAATGCTACAGAAATGTGGGCAAGGAAAATGGAAATATGTGGAGATGCATGTGTAGATTTCAAACTAGTCCCGTTCAGGACTAACTGAGGAACATGGAGATCTCACACAAGCCTGGGAGAGGGGTATATAATCTGGATAAAATCTACAAAATAGTTCTTCAAATCAATCAGGGAGAAAGTGAAAACGGCAAAACAATTCCATATGGTGCTGTTCACAAAGAAAACAGGAAACATAATCCACTAGGGAGAAATACGGAAGACTACTAAAACAGGCAGCCTGTTGTGAATGTAAACAAGAATTTAAAGGAGATGAGAAAAGGATTTCAAATTCCCCCACACTACCTCTTACAAACCACAAAGTGCAGCAAATCAGCTAGAGGAAGCAAGCAACAAATCTAATTAAGTCCTTGGCTTTATATCTCATTCTACACCCAAATGATACAGGCAAGGTTAAGCAGGTGTCCAGCAAAAGTTCAAAAAAATTTAGCAGTAAGGAAAAATCAAGTTACAGGGGCATCATCTTCATAAAGCAGCAAAGAAGCTAAAGAAAAAAAAATTAAGCATTAGTGGTCACATAATTGGCTAGATTAGTGCTTTTGAATGGACAGGAATTTTACATATCAGACCTTGAATTAGCCACTGTACAAATCTGATTGTGAACTGAATATATTGCTCTCATGAAAAAATGCTGACTGTGGCTAAAAAGAAAGAACAAAGGTCTTGCATGACAGACTCTGTTATTTAGGCTGTCAATCTATTAGTTGAAAGAATAACTTCTCACAATTTCTGATATGATTTCCCATATGATGTGGTACATACTTCCACCTCGGGGCTGTTACAGCTTCTGCTCTGAAAAGTCAGAGTTTCCTCTTTACTTGAATCTCACATTACCAACAACTTTTGGTCCCCTTCCTCCATTTCTGCTATTATAATTTCAGTTTTTGCCAGAAGAAGCCATTAGATGACTTAAGGGGACCTCCGGTACAATACAAGGACTAAGTTTCATCCAGCTGCCCCTGCTTGAAACCCACACACTTCAGTGAAATAAAAGCAAGAAGCTGCAAAACGCAGGAGACCTTGAGGTACAAGCTGTGCCCAAGGACACTGTACTGGAAGAAAACTGACTGGGAGAAACACACTGATGACTTCATGAGGAAATGGCAGCCTTCACTGCAGTGAAAGATAATCAAACCTTATCAATTTGGCATTCAGAAGAAACCTCCTTTACAATCCAGAAACTGGAACTATAATCCAAAACACATGAGAATGACTTATCAGAAAGAATCTGTTTTTTCCCTCAGAAGTCTATAATATCAGCAGTGGAAAAACTTTTCCATCCCTAACTCTTCATGTTTAGGAAAGTATAAAAAACAAAGCAGCAAACAAAAAAGAACACCACAATGTGAAGGATAACAAAAAAACCACATTCCCTTAAAACAGAAGTCATGATACCAAAGTTTTTATTATAATTACTGTTTTAATGCAGAGCTCTCTGTTGAGACAAAGATGAAGACTTATATTAATTTGGACTTAAAATGTCACCCGTTAATTTGCTTCTAAAATTGCATGACAGTGTTAAGTTTTAAGCACATCCCCAATGTAACAGTTTAGAATCCAAGCCACAGTGAGTTTACCATCTTTACAAGCACTTGTACAAATGTTTTACTCTCCTCTGAGACAAAGAGCTGGAACATGATAGAGTGCAATCACGCAGCTTAATTCTCTCAATGCTGGGTTGCACCATGCTTGAATGACAGCAGCAGGAATTATGCCTTTTGAAAGTATTTCTCAGCAGAAGTCCAACAGAAATCCCAACCCTTGCCAACAAACACTGCACACTACACCCAGAGGATTAGTGATTTCTCATGGGTTTCTAAGGCAGAAACTGTGGGAGCAAAAAACAAGAAAAAGGTTTTTAAAAATATTTTGTTCCACCTATGAAAATACCTGCTTCCTCAGAAAACAGCTGGCTTAACACTAATGACAAAAGCACAGAGAACAGGCTATTGGCTCAAAGGGTTCTGCTACAGGGGCTTTAGATTCAACTGGAGAGAGAAGTTACACCAATAGTAATTAAAAAGCCCAAAGTGCCTGCCTGAGCTCATTACAGATTTTAACAATATATGTACTTTGATCATAAAAGAAATGAGAGATTTCAAGCAGCTGCCAATCCAGGACAGACCACTTTATGACTCAATTTCCACCCTGATCAAGCATGCAGTGATTAAATGTTCACTTGTTCAATGGTCAATGCCTTGCATGACATCATGGGCTACATAAATTCACTTCCATCAGCTTGTTCTTCATTTCATATTGCAGTTCTTCAACTCTCTTTCCTCCAAAAATAAATAAAAATCCCAAATAATTACATTCATCCATTCTCAATTTATAAGATCATACATACATTGAAAAAAACAACATCAGAAGTACTGACCTGGCTGTACTGTAGGTAGGAGGGTAGAAGATCCCAAATCAGCATAACACCAGGGAGCACAAACTGCCACGCTAACAGACTCATGGGCTTTAACAAGAATACCCACATGCTCAAATTGCACCACTGAAGCTTCAGGTATCCAGACTGAGCAGCTGGTACTTAAGTTATGGATGTTGCACTTGCCAAGCGGTTTCAGAAAATTCAGAAGAGGGATTATTGAGGTATTCCTTCTTTTCCTCCCAACCTTTTTCATTACTGATTTCTAAGGATGTACTAGTTCCTAATTATCGTAAGACAGAGACAGCCCACAGCTGCTCTGATTTACTGTAGCTTTACCTGGGCAGCTTCCCAAACATACTGAGAAATCTCTGCAACCTTACATTTGGACTTCAGTTCCTATCTTGGAAACTCAGATAGTTCCCTCATACACAAATCAGAGTACAAGTACAGCTTATTATGTAAAAAGTTACTGTCAAATGCAACCTATAATCTAGACAAACACTAAAATCAACACTTGTCTCCTAAACATACAGAATCTCATCCTTGAGGCAAAAGGCAACATACTTGCTGAAACACCATCTCCTCTGCCAGGTGCAACGGTTAGCAGATCAGAGACAGAAAATTTCCAACATCAAAACAGTAGATTTGTCCACGCAAACAAACTTGACCTGACAGCCTGACACCTCTGTGATCTGACCTTGCTTACATGTGTACATTGCTTGCTTATCCTGGTCATATCGCTCAGTTCCTAAACACTATGAAACAAAACTCGCTATGAAGAGTCTGGTTCTGTGACAGCAGAGAAGGGAGAAAATGGCACACAAGAGAAACTACAACACATCTAATTTTAACTCTCCTGTATTTCTGATAGAATCACTGCAAAGGCAGCAAAAAAGCTACACTCTGCCTGCTCCCATTAAAGCTCATGACAATCTTCCCACCAACTTCAATAGCAGCTTACTATGAAGAAGCATACATCATTTAATTCAGATTATATATGTTTAAGAGACATAGTTGAGAAGTGTTTGCAACACTGCTACAGATGTACAATGACTTGTTCAACATCCCTATATGGCAGGATAGTAAGAAAAATGAAAGAACAGCACATCAACAGTGGAAAAGGTGACAGACAAGGAAGTATACCTCTACAACATATAGTGGGCAGTACTCACTGTGCAACTCTAAGTGGGCCAGCTGCTGTTCCCGTAGAAGAATGAAAGCACAGCTATAAAGGCAGTGCTCACTTTTCTAACAGCTAAATGCCTCTTCCTGTGTCTGGTGCAGTGCTTATAAACCAAGGCTTCAGATCCAGGTGTGAAAGAGGAAAGAAGACAGAAGCACCACTCTAACTCATGCTTGTATCCCAACCCATGCAAGCCAGAGACATAATGTAGACACAGCCTGCAAAGAATCTCAAAGGCCTCTACCTGCAGCCAACATGGCTGGAGCACATAGGACAGAAAACAAGTTTAACCACAACACAACTAAAAGGAATTACTGGACTCAGTCAGTTTTGAAGGACAAACAATTGATTTTTACTTCTAAACAATTCTGCAGCAATAAAACTTGAAAATAACCAAGTATAACCTCAAGTAAAGGTTAGGTTACACTTGAACATACCTTAAAGACTGAAGAAAGTTGAACATAGACTCCAAATTAATCAGGACAACACTGGGAAAATAATCACAATCAACATGATAAACATACTTTAAAATGTGAATACAAAACCAAGGTTTGCTGCGTCAGACACTAAGGTGCCTGAATGTATTCACATGTACGACTCAACTTTCACGCTGTGAAATTACCACTTTCAAATTGGTGGGCACTGCACAGAGAGATGATGCTATGGCTGACTCAGAATGAAAGCCAGTAAGAACATCAAGACTAATGTTCTTAAAACTAAATGACTTAAACAGCACTCAAATGGGAATACGCACCTCTACTATTTTATCCTTTATCCTTCTTACATTCATTAACATTAGCCACTTCCCAGCTGTGTAACCAAGGCCATCTACTGGTGAGTGGAGTGTGCAAATTAATGGGGCTTTGATGGCCAGAGTTAATTGACGCTCGTCAAAACTTAGTGGATACATGAATTGAAAATGTACCAAGCAGCTGTTTACAGTTGAGCAACGACAGTAACAGGAAACACGACCACAGTTTCTGATGAATGTATAGTCTTCCCAAAGCCCATATGAACCTAAAGAAGCACGATTTTACCCAGTGAGAAGGATGTGGTATTTTATGTCACACACTTCAGTCCTAGTCCAGGCACCTTGCAACCTCAATGCTTTGTGTAAAATGAATCAGTAGTGTCAGCTTGGCTAACAGATACAGATTTTACCCTAAAACTCACTAACAAACCTAGTAACATTGTTGTCAAAAATTACTACAGCCTGCGTGAAAAAGTCTGCAAATATTCTAGATTTTTATGTATAGAATGTATAGACTGTGAACCATAACTGTAACTGTCCATGATTTAGAGCAGCAAATGCGGAAGTCAGAAAAGGAGATGGAAGGCAAATAAAGCACACTCAAATCCACACATATTTCTAAAGCGAAGTCTAAGACAAAACAGCAAGAGAATTTAGGAGCAAGAATGCATGCTGTGACACAGAACCCCACATTGTTCTAGTGATCCCTATTCAGCATTTTTGGGGCAGTAAATTCGTTCTTCAATGTACACTTACTCTTTTTAAGTCAGGAACTAACCCTGGATTACTTTTGTTTTTTCCTTTTTTTTTGGCAGAAAGCATAGCAAAACCCCACACAGCATGGTACATGTACCTCTTTAGAATGTCTACTGCTTATTTCTAAAACAGGAAGATATCTGTAACAAAGCACCTTCTTTAGCTCTTTTTAAAGTTCTGTAACACAAATTACTCGTATGACTTTTGGGTAAGGTGTTTGAATGGCATCACTGGAAATCTCTGAAGTTAATGGAAATCTCTGAAGTTAAGGACAACATTGTTCTCCAACTTTGCCTGTAAGTCTTGAATCAGAATTAAGCAAACAACCCTGTACTCCTTTTTGCCAGGGGACAATCTTTGTAGTATGTAGCAATGTATTCACTAGGAGTTAGCTTGAATACACTATATCCATTTCATACTTCAGAGTGGTTAGAGTAGCTGTATTTGGCTGGCAACACAAAAACAGAAGTTTTTTTTTGTTTTGTTTTACCTTGAACAGCTTCAAAGAAAAGTATTTCCACACACCACCCAATTAATAATACTGGTTTAAGTCTTGCAATTAACATGCTCTTATCAGAGATTTTCAGACAAGGAGAAAAAGTTTAGAAGTTTAAGGTAATTTCAGTATTGGAGACCAATATGTTCGAATGACTAGAGATAACGTTAAAGCATACTTCAAAGCCAGCTATAGTTAAAAGAGTGATAGTCCCCACAGACAACTAAAAGAATTAAAGAGCTCAAATTCAAAGACCACTGGCATTCTCCCTGTCACATTATCACAGATATCTATCTCAATTCTGATTAGAAAGAAAAGTAAAAACTTGGTATAGTCATAATATTCACTGATACCTTTTCTAAGCAGAACCAACATTCTTAACATATAACTCATGCAATTCATCGTAACTCAGGCAATAACAAGCATTGAAAGTCTAGAGAAGTGTCTGTACTTTTCAGCAGAGTACTAAGGCCACTTTTCAGCAGAGTACTAAGGCCTTATCATTGTAGTTCTAACACTGACTAATTCATTCTTTAATGAAAAAGAAATATTTATTTCAAGAAGGAGATTAATGGAACAGAGGCTACAGACAATATGACTTGCATTACAGACTCATCCCGCATAATTTTGATTCATCCTGTAAGAAATACTCATCTTGCTTGACTTTAGTTGTGATCTATGAGAAAAATACATTCATCAAATCCTCAATCCCCTCAAATGTGCTCAGTTTCATCTCATGTCCACAGGAAAATCTGTTCCTGACAACAAACCGAGAGGTGGCTATTCTTTGTTATGCCAAAACATGGAGAATGTCTTAGGAAAAGAGTATCACATTACAGTAATATTTCCCAATTCTGAAAACCAGTTTTGCCGTAAAGCAAAGCAGGGTCAGGAAATCCAGTTCTTATGAATAAAATGGCAAGACAGACATCATCAGATCCCTGTGGGTGCGATCAACAAAATAACTTGCTATGTCCCCACCAAGCAAAAAGGAAATGCAAGCTTTGTTAGGTGTAGTGGGTTTCTGGACAATGCATATTCTGGATTACAGTTCGATTGTAAATCTGTTCTACAAAGTGACCCAGAAATACAATTTTACATAAGGCCCTGAGCAACAACAAGCCTGTGAACAAATTAAACAGGAGATAGTTCATGCAGTAGCCCTAGAGCCAGCCTGAACAAGATGAGATGTAAAAAATGTGCTCTACATCACAGCCAAGGAGAAAGGCCCCACCTGGAGCTTCTGGCAGTAAGTAGCAGGGGGGACTCGAGGTCAGCCCATAGAGTTTGGGAGCTAAGGCTCAATACACCATAACTGAAAAAGAGATACTGGCAGCATATGAAGGGGTTCAAACAGCTTCAGAGGTGGCTGGTACTGAAGCACAGCTTCCCTTGGCTACCTGACCATCTGTGCCGTGGTTGTGCCCACTACTATCTAACAATTGAACAAGAAGTTTAAAGGGGATTTCAGATTTTCTATGTCTTTATATAATGACTTGTTCATTTCTTCTACAAGCAGTTGCAATAGAGTACTTCAATTAGCTACTTTATCAGGTCCTCTTAAATTCAAGTTTTAGACTGATTATTCTAATGCAAACTTCTGAACTTGGAATTGTCTGTGAGTTACAGAATTGAAAGGAACATTGTTTTTATTACAAAAATATCTACGATCCATTTTCCCAGTGTGATGTTAAAGAG
Source organism: Aquila spilogaster (assembly GCA_024606505.1). Classification (NCBI taxonomy): domain Eukaryota; kingdom Metazoa; phylum Chordata; class Aves; order Accipitriformes; family Accipitridae; genus Aquila; species Aquila spilogaster. The sequence continues at coordinate 28,910,257 of JANHGO010000071.1, read as the reverse complement.
ATTTTTTTTATTCCAATCTTGCACCAAACACTAATAATGGCTCTAAGTTTCCTAATCTCAAAAACATTCAGTAATGATATTACCTCAAAATGAACTGTTGAAGCTAGACAATCTAAGAAGTCCATCTACTGCTATTTCATCTTGCATATTATTCAGTTATGTACTGTACAGTCCCTGGGGAAAAAAACATACAAAGGTAATTTAGAAGGGTCAGCAGCCATGAAAATGTTGTAGTACCATTTCTTTCTTCTCAGAATACAAGAAGTCAGCATCCCCATAATACTGGCCCTTGTGAAAACATGCCATCTAAATGCCTTGGATGAGCACTAGTACCAATTAAACCTGTACCAGCCTGTTCCATGGAAAAGGCTTTATTGCAAAGTTTCAGCATAGCATAAACTTCAGAAACAATTTTGGGTAAATCAAATATACAAAGTTCTTCCCTCCTTTTGGAAAAGAGGAAAAAAAAAATAGACCAAAATGTCTGATATTCATAACAACAGAACATTTATAATGTAAAGACACTGCAGAAGGCATTTATTCTAATAGCTTTGGATGCTCAATTCGTGTAATTGTCCAGTCTGGTTTTGCTCCTTCTGTAAATTCCCTTTGGAACCTGGAAAAGACAGCAAAGTAAGCAAAGAGTTATTAAAATTTACTTAATCCTTAAAGAGCTACTAATATCAACAAGGAAGAAATTCAGGAAAGACATATTTTACTTCTGTATTATTCCTGTGAAAGCTCATAGAATGATGCTTATGCACCAAAGAGGAAGATATAATTCAATTCTTCACATACTTTAAGTACTTAATACATGTTCTTCACTGACACAATGCGTATGTTTTCAGTTCCCACACAGCTAGTCCATGGACAGACAAGGGGTGAGGAAACTTACTCATAGTTTGCTGTTAAAAGATGTCTTTTTTCCTTTGTGCTTTCATCTCCAAACACAATTTGGAAGACTTTGGTTTCACCTGGTACTTCATCAGGTAGGTTAGCACCATTCAGATACCAGAAACGCATCAGGATACTAACAAACTTTCTTCCTGTTGGAAATAAAGCATAATGTAGACTTCACGTTTCTCATTCATCAAATGCTCCTAATCTGCTATTTAGCCCAGCTTCTACTGAGACCCAGGAAAGGTAGTTGACTTCAGCCAGAAACAGTATAACAGAATAATTAACCATAAAGCTGTTTAAAGCAGTATTTGCGTTGTTAAACAGTAACAAAAATACAATCAGGAGAAAGGTATGTAATTAAGGGGCTTTACTTCATACCTCATGAAAATGTATACAATCTCACTATAAAAAAGGTGGTTATCACAACGTCAAAAGCCAACTATTCATACTACAAAAGAAAGTAGAGGAGTTAAATCTCAGAAGCAAATAGGAAAAAAAAATCTCTACCCCCAAAAGCAGAAACAAAGCTCACTTGATTTGACAATTTGGAATTCTGATTCCAAGACCCACCTCAACTGTGTTTGATGGAAGAGAGCAGGCAATATTGGTATTTAAACAAAACAAAACTTGTTTGAGCTTAAAAAAATAACCAGTGTTCTGTAACTATATCCCATGAAAGCAGAATAGTAGTGAAGACAGTAAAACGTCTTTCATTATCCAGCTTTAATTATTATTCCTGGAACATATGTATTTTCATTGCTAAAGCAATCAGCTTTCTGCATCTAGAATAGTCACTGCTTGAGTGGTTTGAGATTAAGGAATAACAACAAAAAATCAAAGCTATAAAAGAGGAATGAACAAAACCTACACAGAAGTTAAAACAGTACCATAATTTACCAACAGAATCGTGTTCTGGTTTAAAAAGAAATTAGGGAACTATATACAGATGAAGCACAAACAAAAGAACAAGGAATGAAAAAAATTAAACACACCCATAAAGAGAGCAAAGCCAGGAAGAAGACTACCGATTGCTGAAATGTTTTAGAATTCTAAACATACCATCATCATCATAGTAAATTCGAACATCTCCTTCTGTTGTGTACATGATTGCATCCATGTCAGCTGCTAAAGCATCCCTGTGGTTCTCAGAGAGTGAAGAAATCTTTTCCTTCAACATCTGAAGTACCTAAATTCAGAAAAATTCGCGTTTAGTTTTTCACTAGGAAGTTGAAGTAGCAACCTCATCTATAACAGTTAATAAAATGGGCTATATTGCTAAAACATTTGTTTAACATTGTAAAACATACAGGAAAAGTGAACAAAGCACTGGGTGCTCTCAAGCCCTAGTTAACCAGACTAAACAAGACCCATTTAATATTCAGTTTGATGACAAATATTAAGAAAACATACTGCCAAAGCAGAAGTTGCAAAGCAATGCATGTAAGCCCAGAAAATACCAGTTACATTTGCTTCCACAATCATACTTACACTCTGCCTTCGCACTGCTGACTTCACTATATGCACATTCTTTAGGTTTTGATTCAATCATTTTTCAGTTCTCACCAATTTCTTTGTAAATCAGTTCCATTACCATTAAGTTTAATTTTGCCATTTCAGGATCCACATTCCCACTGGAAAACGTTTAGACATTTGCCAATCAGTAAAGAGCGGAAAATCATTCTTTTAGGACTTACAGATCACACTCACAGCCATAGCTTTTGAGCATCCTAATATGTACACAACTGTTACGTAGAAAGGGTATGGTGAACTAGCTGAACAGAAACATCACCTCAAGCACCACAAAAGGTGACATCACAAGGAACGATGAAGTTGTGCATCTTTAACTCATATTTAATTTTTAATCCTAACTTGAATTGCCACTTCTGAAAAACAGACAAATTCAGAGGTTGCATGGAAGTAAGAACCTCTTCACCAGAAGACACTGGCTTCTAGTGCACGGCAGGTATGAATTTAACTGGCCAAAGCAAGACAGTAGTATGGCATCAGAGTCTTGGCCCCTGCATACTCTGACCATGAGTTACCGTGATCACCTGAAGAACTTAAGATGAGAAGAGGAAAAGGAGATGTTCTTTCAAAACAACTATAAAAAAAAAATCACATTCTATTGCTAACTCTGCTCAGAGAGGAGGTAAGACTGTCCAGAAGGGATGCACTATAACTGTGCCAAAAATTCTGCAGCAAAGGTATTGGTGACAATAGGACAAACCAAGCTGAAATCCAGGAACAGAGCAGATACAGCCCTGAAGTATCTCCTCCTCTTGACTGATGTATCTGCTACCTCTGTCCCCTGGGAAGGCCAAGACAACTTCATCAATTTGGAATTCATATATGACAGGTACACCAGAAATCCTTTTGGCAACTCGGCCCTATGCTTAGTGGCAAGAACATTTTTTTCTATACAGCAACTTCAAGTTTCACAACTTGAAATCAAACATAAAAAGCTACAAGAGAAACAACTGCCCTATTGAGTGTTATGTTCTTCTTCCCAAATTAACCAAACTGGCAGCACAGATAAATACCTACAGGCTGAATACACGCTACCTCATAATGGAAAATACCAGTTGGCAGAGTTAGAGATGGAAGCACTTACCTCTGCTGAAACCAGGCCATCCAGCAAGTCAAGTTTATGCTGAGACAGCAGCTGTGAAACAACAGAAAAGGCCTACAGAAATAAAAGAGGAATACATGAATAAATAAGTTCAAGTTCACTTAGTCTTCAGGCAAGACATTATTATAGGACAAGCTACCTAAACATTGTATGATTTAAGACTTCAAGGTTTGCAGGGTATATCACCATTGGAACAAAACTCTTCCAGCATTAAAAAAGTGATTCTATTTACTGATAAAAACCTAAGAGTTCTTCCCAGTCCCATTTAAAGCACGTCAGTTTTGGCAACAGGCAAACGAGTGCCTTTCTGTGAAAACATCACAATGGGCTACAGCTGTTTTTACCCTTTTTTGGGTAATTCAAACGATCCATGTCTTTCCAGTCAGTGTTCCCTTCCCTGGCTGCCCCCTTGCCCAGCCCCTTCCCATGCCACCTCCCAGTCCCAGTCAAAACAGATGCTCAGGGCTACAAGAACTGGTTGAACCTACTGTAGTCCCTAAACCTTGGAAGCACGCCGTCTCCCGTCTCCCTTAGTTTTGCAGACAGCGTCACAAGCAGTAGCGCCTCAATGTGTTCAAACGGTGTACACGCGAAATGCTAACAGCACGCTTTGAGCTTTACCGCTCGTAAAAATTAACAAGAAAAGGGCAAACTAAAACAGCGTTCTGCACACGCTGCGAACAGCGTGCCTTACTTCTGCCCGGCTTTATCTCGGGTTCCAGGCGCTTTAACACCGCTCTCCGTTGCAGTTTAATCAACCCCAGAGCCGCACGCCGCCGCGCCGGGCCCCACCTGCTTGGCGCCGCGCGTGAACTCCTCGATGCTGAACTCCGAGTCGAAGTAGAGGCGGATGAGCAGGTAGTAGAAGCGGGTGCGGAGCCACGCCAGGGGGTTGGTGATGCGCACCACCACCACGCGCCGCTGCGGTCCCTCTCCCTCCGGCCCCTGCGGTCCGCCGCTGGCGAAGCGCGCGCCCACCCCG
>JANHGO010000071.1:28894517-28905646 GCA_024606505.1 Aquila spilogaster | reverse complement strand
AGAAGTTGGGAGGGGACACAGCCAGGACAGCTGACCCAAACTGGCCAAAGGAATATTCCATACCATGTGACATCATGGCCAGTATGTAAACTGAAGGGAGCTGGCCTGAGGGGGGAATCACTGCTCGGGAACTAACTGGGCATCAGTCCTTGAGTGGTGAGCAATTGCATTGTGCATCACTTGTTTTGTATATTCCAATTATTTTACTATTATTATTGTCATTTTATTATTGTTATTATTATAATTATTAATTTCTTCCTTTCTGTTCTATTAACCTGTTCTCATCTCAACCCACAAGTTTTGCCTTTTTCCTTCCAATTCTCTCCCCCATCCTGCTGGGTGGGGGGGAGTGAGTGAGTGGCTGCATGGTGCTTAGTTGCTGGCTGGGGTTAAACCACAACAACCATGCAACTAAAAAGAGAAACACAGGACTTGTGAAGTTTTGAAGGAGTATGATCATTATTGTGACAAAACAGCTTTCTAGCCATAACATCTGAAAATAATTAATTAAATATAACCTGAAGTGAAGGTAAGGTCAAGCTTGAACATGCCTTAAAAACTGGAGAAAGTTGAACGTGGCCCCCTAATTAATCAGACAATGCTGGGAATGAACGGAAAGGAACCACAATCAACATGATAAACATACTTTAAAATGTGAATATAAAACTAAGGTTTGCTACTGTCAGACACTAAGGTGCCTGTGTGAATTCACATATACAACTCATCTTTCCCACATTAAGAATGCTGTTAAATTGCCACTTTAAAATGAGCAAGCACTGCAGAGAGAACACAAGACACTATCGTTGACTCAGGATGAAAGCCAGTAAGAATATCAAGACTTTTTAATAAGACAAGTCTAAATGATTTAAATAGCTCTTAAATGAGAATCAATGCCTCTATCACTTTATTCTTTATCCCTCTTACACTCTTATTAATGCCAGTCACTTCCCAGCCACAATATCTTTGTGACCAAGGCCATCTACTGGTGAGTGGGGTGTGCAAATTAATGGGGTTTATGTTGGCCAGATTTAATTAGTGCTTGTCAAGATTTAGACACATGCAGTGAAAGTGTGCCACACAGCTTTCAGTAATTAGTAAACATAACCACAGTTTTTAGATGAACAAATAAATAAATAAAGGCTTCCCAAACTCCACATGAACCTAAAGAAACATGATTTCGCCCAGGGGAGAAGAATGTGGTACTTTGAATCTCCATCCCCAGTTCAAGTGTAGTCCAGATACCTTGTCCCCTCCCTGTTCTGCATAATATGAATCAGAAATGTCAGCATTGCTAATAGAGATATGAATTTTACCCTAAAAATCACTATCACACTTGGCAACATTGCTTTCAAGAATTACTGGGGTCTGAATGAAGACGTTTGCAGGCTAAAACTGCAAATATTAGATGGGTATGTATGGGGATTTACAGGCTGTACACCATAACTACAATTATACTTGTCCGCCTGACTTAAAGCAACAGAAATGGAAGTCAGGCATGGAGATGGAAGGGAAATAAAGCACACCCAAATCCTTACACACTGTGATTTCTAAAATGATGTCTGGGACAAATCAGCCAGAGAATTTGGGAGCACTAGCATGCTGTGACACAGAGATCCCCACATCATTCTACTGTTCCCTGTTCAGCATCATTACTCCCAAATCATGAAGATGTTTCTAATAAAACACTTCCTTTAGCTCTTTTTTAAAATTCTGTAACACTTAAGTTAGTATTACGATTTTTAAGAGTAAAGTGTTTGAATGGCAGCACTGGAAATCCCCAACTTACAAGACAATATTCTCCTCCATCTTTGTCTTAGATCAAGATGAAGCAAACTTAACCCTTTACTCATCCTTTTTGCCATGAGAATTTGGGACAACCTTGATAGTATATAGAAATAGTATTCACTAGGAGCTAGCCTGAAGACACTAAATACATTTCTTATCTTAGATAATCAGAGGTTTGGGTAGATACTTTTGGCGGCCAATGCAGAAACGAGAAGTTCCTGTTTTGCCTGAACAAGCAACATGGCAGAAAAGTATTTCCACAAGAGAAAATGTGGATGCCATAAGATGACAAACACCCTTCAGTGACATTCACTTCAGTCTGATTAATTGCTATGACAATCAGATTTATGACAGATAATTTATGGATGGCAGGGAAAAAAGGAGTCAAAGCTTCCTGTAAACTTCAATGTTCTCTTCTTCAAGATGTACATTTGCCCATTCCTTCCAAGCTGGGTTTGGGGTTGTTTTGTGGGGTTTTTTTTTGGGTGGGCTGGTGGTTTTTTTTCTGAAGCCAATATTAGTCTCCAAGTCCACTTTAATTACACCAGTTTTATTAACTGTGGAAGCAAACTACTTTCCAGTACAGTAAGCTTAGTAATTTATGTGCCTTTCCAATTTATTTATGGTGCAATAAGGCCATGGGCAGTTCTGCATCTGATGGAGACTGGTAGTCTCCAGGATCATTTTTAAAATTAAGATTAGAGGGGAAAAATACCCAAACATCCAACAGCTGCCCCCCCTTCCAACCCACAAGACAAACACAACTTTGAAAGAACAAAATAGCGCATGTAAATTTCCAATGACCTCTTTTTTCTTCAGCAAAACTGTGTTATCATCAATTTGGAGCATGTTCCTATCAAGTCACAATTTTATAGTGAGCAAAACAAAAAAAAATTATTTTCATTGTTATTCATACAGAACTTTCTACTCTGCTTCAAAAAATGGAGCACTCGCTAGTAAAAGGGTAACCCCTCATGAGTCATGACAGACACTCCTGTTTTGATATATCAAATCAAACAAAAAAGATACTAATAAAGTAACCCAAATTAAAAATTAAGATATACCAGCATTTCTAGATAGACCTCTGTTACTTAAATGTGAAAGCAGATGTCCTGAATATAAAGATGGCTGCACTGGCTTTTGTCTTCTTTTGCTCCATAATAATGACTCCTTTTAGAAGTGCATCTGCACACTTCACTAGTGTTCTGCTTGTTTCTCCTGTTACTATGTCAAATACATCTGATAGCAGCTTCTTGCAGCACATCATTCAGTGGCCAAACTGGACATGCTACTCATCACTCCAACATTTTTCGCTTTGCCTCAAACTTTTCCAGATTGACTGTGTACAAAATGGCTATGTATAATTTTAAATACAGAATTTTGTGTCTCCCCTGAAGACAAGGCTCTCTGTCATCACCGAACTTTGTCCAGAGGACAAATCACAAATTCTCCATTATAAGGCCAGGATGCTGCTGCTAAGGCAGAAAAAAATACCATAATTATTTTGCCAAGATGTGACATAAAAAAAACTTGTTGATAAGCTTTAAACATTCTTCTCATTAAATCACGGCATCAAAAGAGCTGAACTACAGAAAATGTCATTTATACCTTTCAATCACAACTACTGTGAATCACAGTAATTACACTTCATACTTTCAAAACGCTGCACGAATCTCTACAACATGCCTGGGTAGAAAGTTAGCTTTATCTTTAAAGTTGCGATGGGGATAAAAAAACCTGCTATGATGATCTCCTGTTGATCTGCATATAAAAACCTCAAGGTACTTACACCAGGACTCTCATGTTCCAGAAACAATCTGAGAATTGGGAAATTGTTCAGTTACAACATCTAATTTTAACAATCTGCTCACTTCTTCAACAAGCATTTCAAACAGAGGACTTCATTTAGCTTCACTATCAGGTCTCCCTTTAAATTCATGTTTTTGATTGATTTTTCTTTCATAAACCTCTAAACTTGGAATTGCCTGTATGTAATCGAATTGAAAGGAATGTTGGTTTTACTTTAAAAAAAAAAAAAAAAAATCTTTGATCCTTTTTCCCAATGCAGTGCTAAAAGTTTTTTCTTACTCCAATACTGTACCAAATACTGATAATGGTTCCAACTTTCTTAATCTCAAATATATTCAAAAGCAAGATTACCTCAAAATAAACTGCTGAGGCTAGACAATCTAAGAAGTCCATCTACCTCTATTTCACCTTGCATATTATTCAGTTATATATTGTACAATCCCTAGGGAAAAAAAGAAACACAGGAAAATAACTCAGAAGGGCCACCAGCCATGAATTTATCTTCAAGTAGTACCATTTCTTCTCAGAATGTAAGAAGTCAACATACCCGTAATACTGGCTCGCGTGAAACTATGCTGTGTAAATGCCTTGGATGAGCATTAGTACCAATTAAACTTGTACTAGCCTGTTCCAGGAAAAAGGCTTTATTGTAATGCCACAGCATAGCGTAAGTTTCAGAAACAATTTTGGGAAATCAAACATACAAAATTCATTCCTCTTTTGGAGGAGAAGGCAGGAAGGGGAAAAAGAGACCAAAAAAAGCCTGGTATTTGTTACATCAGAACATTTACAATGGTACATAAAAAGACGGTAGAAGGCATTTATTCTAATAGCCTTGGATGTTCAATCCGTGTAATTGTCCAGTCTGGTTTTGCTCCTTCTGTGAATTCCCTTTGGAACCTGGAAAAGGAAAGACAGTAAGTGAAGAGTTGTTAAAAATTTACCTGATCCTTAAAGAGCTACTAATACCAACAAGAAATCATGAAGAAATACTTTACTTCAAAGTTATTCCTGTAAAAGCTCCTTAGACTCTGATGCTTATGCCCAAAACGGAAGATCAAAATTAATTCTATAGTGAGAAACAAAGTACACTGACTTCAGAGTGTTTCGGTTCAGATCCCACAGACAGGATCAAGCAGCAACAGCAAAGACTCTGACATCGAGAAAGCACTCAGTTTTCATAGCAGTAACCATGAATATAGCTTTGTGGCAGATCTTCACCTCTAAATAAAGGGTTTCATTTAATGAGATGGTAACTGCGTTGTAAAGGGAAATCACATGCTATGCATTCTACCTGAAAATTTTCATTTTTACTGAACTATACTTTAAAAAGTAATGTATTTTCAGAAATACATCAAAGACCAAGCTAACAGTAGTACTGAATCTCCCTGAAAGACAATTCTGCAGCTGTTGATAGGGACATGAAAATATCCACCCCTATTTTCAGTCTTCCTCTTCCTTTTGTAGTCATTAATGCCTTCCCTTCCTCCCTGAGCAGGTCTGTTTTGACTGCTTGTCATCTAAAGACAAGTCTGAACTTCAAGCTGAATATTCATGCTCCCAAGTAACATGCACATTGTGGACAAGAGCAGTATAACCTCCCCGCTTTGCAATTACATGCAAATCCACTTGTGGAAACTGTCTTCTCCAGACACCCAAGCCCCGTAGTATCTTTGCCCATTCAAGTTTAGGTTAACACTGTAAATTGCAGAAGGAACGCACGCTTGCAAAGATCTCTCTGCTGGGGATTAGGAAGATACTTAGGGCTTTAAGGGGAGGCTCTTGAGGTTAATGGAGCCTCAGAAGCCTCCAACTCTAAGGAAGATGCTGAATTTGCCTGAGGGATGGATCCACAAAAATCCATCCAGGCAAAAAGCATTGGTGTCTTCGGGGTGTTTCCTTTGTTTCAGAGCTCCTCATCAACTAGACCGCATAGTCTCTCCATTTCAAACATGAGTGTAGAAGTTGATTATATTGCATTTCTCACACAAAAATCCTCACTTTTCCCAACTTCTGAGAATGTTATTTTCTATACATTTTGCCAACTGTGCAGATATTTCTGCACTGCTCTGACATCAGTACACAAACACAGACATTATTTACAAGCATTTCTATGAAAATCCATCTACCTAACATGGGCTTTGAGGGATTGGATCAGAGTGGCATGAATTATCTGAACACCAAGCGATGCTTGCTTTGTTCTGCATTTCTGCAGAAAGCATTTGGCTAAATAATTTCCTCTTTCACGTGCTACTTTTTCAGCTAATTGCAGTTCTGACTTTTGTGCGGGAAGCGACAAGCCAGCAGCTCCACACTTGACTGCTTGGCGTGACTGCATTGCTGTTAGCTGTGCTACAAGAAATGGGAAACAAGAACTGATATTGGCCTATTTCCTGAAAGCTGCAGAAGCAGTATAGGAAAGGATCAGAAACCTCATTCAGTGCTCTAACTATTGCTCTTCCTGACAGAGTTCCCATTAATGTCAACTCAGAAGCAAGGTAATAACATAATGACTTTAAGGGGTATTTAAAAAATTTGGCCCTAGAACCAAAACTGGAAAGCTGCATGTGAACTAACTTAGATTAGAATCAAGGTAAATTAAAACATACTGAGTTCTGCACTGGCACAGTGTGAATGCTTCCAGTTCCCAAACTGCTTTCCACACAGCTAGGCCACGTACGTGGAGGGAAAAAAAGGGACAAGTAAACTTACTCGTAGTTTGCCGTTAAAAGATGTCTTTTTTCTTTTGTGCTTTCATCTCCAAACACAATCTGGAAAACTTTGGTTTCGCCTGGTACTTCATCAGGTAGGTTAGCACCATTCAGATACCAGAAACGCATCAGGATGCTAACAAACTTTCTTCCTGTTGGAAATAAATCAAAGCATAAGGTCGATCTCATGTTTCTCATTGGTCAAATACTCCTATTTGCTACCTAGCATATATTCTAGTGAGACCCTGGGAGGGCAGCTGACTTCAGCCATAAAGAATGCATGATAGAATAATGAACAATAAAGCTATTTAAAGCCATATTCATGCTGTTTAGCAACAATAAAAATACACTCTGTAGAAAGGTATGTATTTTATCCTGAGTGTTGCATGACATTGTACACAATCAAACCATATGAAAAAAAGCTGGTTACCACTTTTTTTAAGGTCCAAAGCCAGCTACTGATACTATAAAAGTATGGAAAGTAGTTCAAACTCAGGAGGAATCTAAGAGAAAAAAAAAAATTCTTATCTTCCAAACCAGGAAAAAAGGTCACTGGGTCTGACAATTTGAAACACTCATTGGAAGACCCATGGTTAGACTATAAACCATCTCAACTGATCAGGAACTGAGCACATAATGCTGGTATTCAACCAAAAGAAAAACTTGTTTGAGCTCATCATTAACTTATAAAAGAAAAAAAAAATATAAAAAAATCAAGAAATCCTAGAACAAAGTATATTCCATGAAAACAGAGTAGAAGTGAAGACAGCAAAATTTATTTCATTATCCAGCCTTCACTATTCTTCTTGGAAGATGTATTTTCACTGCTGAAGCAAACAGCTTTCTGCATACAGTAGAATAATTGCTTTTGAGTGGTCTGAGATTACTAAGGACTAATAATGTAAAAATCTAATTGAAATTACAAAAGAAGAGGAATGAGCAAAACCTAAACAGAAGTCAAAACAGTACCATGACTTATTAACAATAATCTCTCAGTTTCTGGTTTAAAAGGAAATCAAGGAATTATATATAGATGAACTATAAACAGAAAAACAAGTAATGAGAAACAGTAGTCAAAAACACATCTGTAAGGAGAATGCCTGCTTAGTAGCAACACAAGGAAATAAAGACTGCCCATTGCTGAAATGTTTTAGAATTATAAACATACCATCATCATCATAGTAAATGCGAACATCTCCTTCTGTTGTATACATGATTGCATCAATGTCAGCTGCTAAAGCATCCCTGTGATTGTCAGGGAGCAATGAAATCTTTTCCTTCAGCACCTGAAGTACCTAAATTCAGGAAAATTGTCACTTAGTTTTTCATTAGGAAATTGAAGTAACAATCTTTTTTACTGCAGTTAATAAAATGAGCTATATTGCTAAAACACTTGTATAACATATACAACAGTGGAAGTGAAAAAGCACAGGGAAGTTTGGGCACTCCCAAACCCTAATTCAGTGATACTAAAGAAGATCCATTTACTGCTCAAACCAATGCAAACCAAGTATTTTAAAAAATGTTTAGAAAAGGTACTGTCAAAACAGAAGTTGCAAAGCAAGGCATGAGAACCCAGAAAATACCAGTTAAGCTCGCTTCCACGATCATACTTACACTCTGCCTTCCCACTGCTGATTTCTTGCTATGGGTATATTCCTTAGCTTTTGATTCAATTATTTCTTAGTTATCTTTCACAAATTTCTTTGAAAAGCTGTTCCATTACCACTAAGTTTATCTTTGCCATTTTGGGATCCACATTCCCATTAGAAAAAGTTGAAACACTTGCAAATCAGAAAAGACTGAAAAATCATTGCTCTGGGACTTAAGTTCCATAACGCATTCACATCCATAGTATTTGAGTGTCCTAAGACCTACACAGCTATGTTAAGTAGCAAAAGCACGTGGTGCACGAACTGAACAGAGGCATCACCTCAAACACCACGAGAAAGACATGTCACAAGGAAGACTGAAGCTGTGCAGCACTTATTTTTGACTCATAATCAGTTTTTAGCCTAACCTGAATTGCCATTTTTAAACAACAAACAAATCCAGAGGTCACATGGAAGCAAAAGACAATCCTTCACTAGAATACATTGGTTTCTAGTACATTTTGCAGGTATAAAATTCACTAGCCAAAGCAACAACAAAATCGTCTTGTATAACAGCCTCATCCACTACATGCTCTGGTTACATGAGGTCTCTGCATCAATGTTAACCCAAGCACCTGAAGAATTTAAGACGAGCAGATGAAGAGGAGATGCTCTTTCAAAACAACTATAAGAAACAAACTCACATTTTATTGCTATCTCTGCTCAGAGAGAGGAAGCAAGATTGTCCAGTGGGGATGCACTAGAACAGGACCAAAATTTTTGCTGCAAAGGCATGGGTGGCAATAGGGCAGGCCAAGCTGACATCCAGAAACAAGGCAGACATAGACCTGAAGTATCTCCTCCACTTGACACTGATGCATCTGCTACCTCCGTCCCCTGGGAAGGCCAAGACAACTTCAGCAATTAAAATTCATAAAAACACAGAACACACAGCACCGATGTTTAACTAGCCAGGTCAGCCATATTCCTGAGACCATGACACAAGACTGAGGCCTTCCAGCCGAAACCAGTAATTGGCTGTATGATCTGCTTGGGGGTGGGAATGTATTAGTGCAGCGGGGATGAGCACAAACCAGTTCCTTCCTTCATCTGAATTCTGGTGCACAGACCGAAAGCGTCAGCTATCTGCCAACAGCAACAGAGGTATGCAACTCTGCCTGCCATCCAGACCCACTGCCTTTCAGTCCTTTCTGGTACACCTGCAGTCTTTTTGGCAATCGGTCCTTATGCTCAATGGCAAGAATATATTTTTGTTTTTTTAAATACAGTAACTTTAAATTAAGTTGCACGCCTTGAAATTAAACACAAAAAAGTTGCAGGACAAACAATTGCCCTGTTCTGCGTTATGCTGTTTTTCCCAAATTAGACCAAACTGGCAGTATTTGTAGATAATGACAGGTTGAATGCATGTTACTTCATAATGGAAAATCAGCTGCTGGAATAAGAGATGGAAAGCATTTACCTCTGCTGATACAAGTTCATCCAGCAGGTCAAGTTTACGCTGAGACAGCAGCTTTGAAACAACAGAAAAGGCCTACCAAAACAAAAAACAAACAAACAAAAAAGAGAAATACATGAACAAATAACACTAAGTTGGCTTATTTTTCAGACAAATCCATCATTATGTGAGAAGCTACCCAAATATTCCATGATTCAAGATTTCAGTGTTTGCAGAATGTATCACCACTGAAATGGAAGCCCTCCAGCATTGAAAAAGTGATTCCATGAACTGATAAAAGTGTAAGGTTTCTTTTCAGTCTCTCATTTAAAGCATCAAACCTTTTGATAACAGACAAGTGAATGCACAGCTTACAAAAAAAAAAAGCATTACGGTAACCTATATAAGTTGTTTTTACTCTCTTTTTGATAATTCAAACAGTCTACATCTTTCCCTGTAAATATTTTATTCCCCTGCCCCTCTACCCAGCTCATCTGGTTTCAGTCGAAACAGAAGCTCCAGTTTATAAAATTTCTTTATAAATCTGGTTTAGTCTCTAAGCTTCTGGAAACTCAACTCCCCTTTTCCCCTCAATTTTGCAGGTAAATTTGCATACAATAATGCCTCTACATATTCAAATAGTGTACTTGTAAAATGTGGACAGAAGGATTCTATAGCAAGTATAAAGACACAAAAAAACCCAGGATAAGGTAAAACAGGTGGTTCTGCATGCATGGCAACTAATTCGGTGTAGGTTTTTTTTGTCTTTCTTGACTTGATCTTAAGCATTTTAACATTCTGTCCCCTACCACCTGGTGTGTTGTTCTGAGCTGGTTTTTTGTTTGTTTGGTTTTTATAATTAAATACAGCAACTGAAGTTTCACAGCAGCTAACTCTGTAATTTTTACATGATTAGCTTTGAGATCACTGCCTCTGACACATTCGGTTGACAAAGCTTACTTGGTTCATATATTTGGAGAAACAAATATATGCACCAGCTCTATGCCTGCCTAAGCTTTGTCATTTTAGGAAAACCAGCTAAGAGAAGCTGCATTTCTCCTTAAATTCTCTAAAACATCTGGAAGCACCTTCCTTCATACTATTTTGGGGTCGGCTAAACCAGCTCATTTTGATTGTGGAATCTGGGAAAACAAGAGAAGTCTGAAGAAAAGCGCACCTCCGAATACTCTCACTTCCCCCAGAAGTGAGGTGCTTGGAGCCAAAAGTGGGGAACTCCATCTATCGTGCACACGAGAGAACACAGGCGCTACGATGTCCGCGTGGGAAATTAAACCCGGGCACCGGCAGCCCCCTCGGGAGCCGCAGCGGGGCCGCCCCGAGGGGCCGCCGGCGGGCCGGGGCGCAGCAGCACGCCTCGGGCGCCGTTCCCCTCAGGCAGGCCGACAGGCCCTTCTCGTCTCCCTGAGGCGCCGGGCCGGGCCGGGCCGGGCCGGGCCGGGCCGGTGACCGAGCCCCGCCGCCCGTTCGGCGCTCACCTGCTTGGCCCCCCGGGTGAACTCCTCGATGCTGAACTCCTGGTCGAAGTAGAGGCGGATGAGGAGATAATAGAAGCGGGTGCGGAGCCAGGCGAAGGGGCTGGTGATCCTCACCACCACCACCCGCCGCTGCGGACCCTCGGCCTCCGGCCCCTGCCCGGCGGTGCTGGCGAACCGCGCGGCGGGCCGGAGCGGCCGGCCGATGACAGTTTTCACCCAAAGGTGAAGGGCACTGTATTTCATTACCAATTGCCTGAGCTATTTAGCGTCCAGCCTG
>JANHGO010000071.1:28871983-28894417 GCA_024606505.1 Aquila spilogaster | reverse complement strand
CGCTTCCCAGAACTACCCCTGCGCTGCTGCTGGAGCCTGGATTTGTGCCCCCTTGGCTGATGGCTGCCAGGCAGAGGACGGCCAGGAGCCGCGCGCAGCGCCATGATGCCCCCTGTCCCCGCCCCGACCGACCGGAACAACCGCTCCGCGGGAAACAGAGCCGCCGCCGCCGCCGGTTCCCTGATGGCGGGGCGTCCTTCGGAGGCGGTGCCGGCCCGGGTGACCGGCGGTTCCAATCGCGCTGGCTCAGGGGAGCGCGCAGTCACCGCGGGACCCGCCTCCCGGAGAAGGGAGGAAGCCGCCGCTTCCCCGGCCCTCGCCTAGCGGGAGGCGGCGGGGAACGTTTCTGCGCGAGCTCTTCTTCCGGGGAGAGCGGCGGGGGACGGACGCGGCTCGCCGGCGCGGAAGCGGCCATGGAGCGGCGGGAGCAGCCGGTGGTGCCGGTGGCGCGGCTGGCCGGGGTCAGGCGGGAGCAGTTCCTGCGAGACATCTACCCCCGGGTACGGCTCTTGCCGCTCTCGCCTCGGCGGGCCCGCGCGGGGAGGGTGGGCTTCAACGGCCGCGGGGGGGGGGGGTCGGCTTCGCGCCGGCTGGGTGTCGTGAGCGGGGCCCCGCTGGAACGGGCCGGGACCGGACGGGGAGACGACGGAGGACGGAAGGTTTCCCGTGACGCCTGCTCACCTGGCAGAGCCGGTGCGGACAAACCGCAGGTTTTGGCGTTACGTGGCTCCTGAGAGGTGTCGCGATCCACGATGTTGCCGGTGAGGTCAGGAGCTTCTGCAGGCAAATCCCTCTGAGCTGCTGTAAAAGCTCTGACGGCGGATCTCCCTGTGAGTTCGTTTCCTCTGACAGCGGTTAAAAAAAGTGTGATTGCTGGTTTTGTTGCTTTGGCAGCGCTGCTTCCCTTTTTCTCCAAGGTCCCGATTCAAAGCTGAAGTGTCTTCCTCCTGATTTTTGTGCGTGCACTGGATCAAACCTGTTCGTGGTTGTCAGCGTCAAGGAGCCTTAATACAGGTGGAAAGAGCTTCCTTCATGAGAGCATATAGCACCACCGTAGCTCACAGGCTACACCTTCATCGTGTGCTCTTTTCTCTGTTTTCTGCCAAGCTCTGGCTGGGATGACTAAAGCTATTCCTTAGTCTGGCTAGATTCCTCAAGGGCCCCAGCACAAAGTGAGCGTTAAAATTGTCTTTGCCTCTCCGTATTCTTCCTTACCCCGCTGGGAAAGAGAATATAGTAAATAGAGAAACAGTCTCACGATTTACTGCATTTTGTTTCAACATTCAGCATTCTGATTCACATTGTTCGTTTGTGAAGAGATCGGTTGTGACTTTGTATAGTGGGCCCTGGTATTCAACTGACTTGTTTGCATGTACTTAGTCTGAAAAACTAATTCTGATTTTTTTCCATTGGATACTATGATCATTTCAGCATTGATTTTTTTTGTTGTTGTTCTTTAGAGAAAGCCAGTAGTGCTGAAAGGAATGGAACTGGGCACTTGCACAACCAAATGGACAGTAGATTACTTGAGCCAAGCTGAAGGATCTAAAGAAGTAAAGATTCACGTTTCTGCAGTGCCACAGATGGATTTCCTCAGTAAGAACTTTGTGTATAGGTACTTCATTCCAAAGCCTCTTGTATTTTAATGGCATGTGCTCGTAACTGTCAGACATACAGTGCATCTGTTTGAAGCTGAGGGTGAGAATATGAAGATACTTTGTGAAAACTTTAAATTACATATCAAAGCACTGTCCTTGATTTCCCCCCTACTTTTCATTCCACCAATATCTCAACACCTTGAATAAATACTACAAGGGTGAAAGGAGGGGCCAAACAGGGCCTTAAAAGTGATGGCATGAAGAAGTGTTATGAAGATATTTTGACAGAGCACTCTTGTAGGAAATTTGAGCCTGGCATTTGCTGGTGTTAATAAAAAAAAACAAACTGAAAACTCCTTGATGCTAGATGATACGCTATTTTGTTCTAATTATATGGTGTGTTTTCAGTGTTACTGAATAGTGCTAGTTTCTGACTTGCCATGTGTCTGAACCTCTTTGAATGCTGGCATGTGGCAGGCACGCTATTCCACTCTAGAGGGATGTTACTAATTAAAACCACGCTCCTTTCAAAGTAAGCATGTGCAGTTCTCAGAATGTTCGAACTACCGGATATCACATGTTTCACCAGCTCTTTTATCTTGATGTGGGTCACATAAACTCTTGATCTCCCCTGAAGTTCCTCTCATGTAGCTGCCAGAACATTTCTTCAGAGTTCATCTAATCTCAGTGATTGTGGTGTTCTTCAAGGGTAAATGCCTTTATTTTAGTTGTTTTCCCTAAGTGGGAACAAGATGTGTTCGGTCTGTTAAACTTGTAACAAGGCTGAAGCATACACTGTAAATGTAAACAAGCTACAAGTCTCTATCAGTGGAGCCTTTTGTTCAGGAGAAAAAACACCTTATAATCATGCTGTATTCTGCTCACGGCATAATGAACTTCTGAATCTTTGAAATTAGGTTGTACTTGAATGATTTTGCCTTATCTCCATATTTCCTTTTCCCCCCCACTCTATTTAGTTTCTTATTAGAATTTCTCATTGTAAGTTCGCATCCAGTTGATACGGCCTGCTAGTTTTAGCAGGTTGTAGACAGCCATATGGAGGTGCTCTGATAATGCTTCATTATAGCAGGTGTTAGGACTTTCACCTACTTCACTTGAAATTCAGGAAGCTTTGACCGTTTCCACAGCAAGCCCCCAATTCTAATATGAAGGGAGAATAAGTAGAACTAAACAAATAGAAACACTGAGGACTTAGCATGCAGTTCCATGAGTTTAAACTGACGCACGTGAGTAGTACTGCACTCCTGTTGCAAGTTGTGTGCTCCTACCCCTGTCTTTGTGTTGGTTCTGGTACTCAGCCAGCCATGTTGTGATGTGCTGCAGAAATCTGAATGTTTTTCTGCCGTTTTAGCTTTGCAAGCAGGTTCACCGTGAGGTCAGATGAGTGCCAGTGCTAGCGTAAGGGAGGAGATGGGATGATTAGGGTAGACAGCAAGGCCAGAGCTGTGGCAGCACCAGCATGCATTAGTTTAAGCTGTCGTGGAGCTCTGCTCTCACTTTCTTCAGTAGCAAATGTAAATGGGCATGATACAACAGTTCAACTGAAGTCAGAGGGTTGGTTTTTGTTTGTTTTTCCATTGACTTCAGTGGTTGTAGTATTTGACTATTACAAACAAGCCTGAAATGTTTAGAGAAGTGGTCTAAGTACTGTCAGATGCAGGTCACATTCCGGTAGAAAGGATAACAGGATCACGAAAAATTTTGCTTGAGGATAGTTTCTTCTTAACCCTGGGTACTTGGTGGTTGCTCTGAAATTTGATATCTACATGCAATATATTCGTTACCCAGTGACACTTAATGTGAGCTGGTAAGTTGAATGAACACAACATTGAATTCATAACATAATATTCATAACAATGAATACATGTCCTATTTCTTCTTGTGCTTGGTTTGCCATTCAGCTATCAACTGATGCCAAAATCTGTAATCCTTATGAAAAGCTCCCATTATTTAAATAAATATCGAACACTTTTATTGACTTCAGAGGGACAGGCTGTAATGTCTAGTGATTCTTTTTGAATCTTCTGAAGTTGTGTTTAATAAATTCAAGGAAAACTGTAAAAAAACACTTGAAAATACCAAGATTCCTGTGTTTTGCTCAGCTGAGGTAGCACATATTTAAAAAAAAAATCAGATAACTGAAATAAATTTTATAGATCTACAAATGAAGATAGGTATCTGTGTTCATGCACAGATTCATAGCAGAAAATGCATAGATATAAACGAATGTATATCACCTGCAGTAGTTTTCTTGATGCTGAGCTTTTCTACAAATTTATAAAAATGTACAGTAAACAAGCCTAAAAATGACACACCATTAGAGAAATAGTCTAAGCAAGTATTGTCAGGTGCTGGCCACAGTTTGAGTCTAATTTGACTGTGAAGAAATTTCCCGCACTGTGACCTGCATTCAGACCTCTTAAGCTCAAGAGGGGATCTTATCAAAGTGTATAAATAGCTGATGGAAGGAGTAAAGAAGATGGAACCGGATTCTTCTCAGTGGATCATGGTGACAGGACAAGAGGCAATGGGCACAAGCTGAAATATAGGAAATTCTGTTAAACTATTTAAAAAAAAACACCCTTTTTTACAGTGATGGTGGTCAAACAATGGAACAGGTTGCCCAGAGAGGTTATAGAGTCTCCATCCTTGGAGATAAGCAAAACCCAACTGGATGCTGTCCTGGGCAATCTACTGTAGTTGACCCTGCTCTTGGCAAGGGGAATGGATTGGAGGATCTCCAGAGGTGCCTTCCAGCCTCAGCAATTACATGATTCTGTTTGGATATACATTGGAACAATTTACTAAAGCAGAGAGGTTTGTAAGTGTAGGATTTCTATCTTGGTAGAACTCTTCAAACATCTACTGCAAACACTGATTAGTCACCATGTTAAATACAATATGCTGCTCTTTTTTTTTTTTTTTCCAGATATACTAGATATGCTAAGGGAATTTATGATTTTAAACCTGGCATTTAGACCATGTGTTGTTACATTGATTCATTGTATAGATTTAAATATTTATATTTCAGAACTCTGCCTTTTGATGTATTTGTACAAAGAGCAGCTGAAGTCAAACACAAGGAGTACTTTCTTTCTGAGGTAATTTCCTTAGTGTCACAGTTTCTTCTGTCAGTTATTTTGCCAGTATATGGAGGGGAAAATGACGAATTGTAATTTAAAGTCTTACTCCAGTAAAGCACTCGATCTTAGAATTAACTGTTTTGTGTGGCTTGGAGCCAAGGGAAAAATGTGGGGAGAAGTAATTTTTCTTGGAAGTTACTTTGTATGTGTACAGTGTGGTTAACTTCAGTCATCCTCTTTCTGTTAACAAAACCTGCTTACATGAGCAAAAATTCTAGCACAAAATTTAGAAATCAAACCTTGCTTTAGAATAATAACTGTATCATTTATGTGTTTTGCAAGAAAATGTCATGAATACATCTGCTATCAAAATACAAATACAGATTTATTGCAACATAATTTGTGAGTACCACATGTGTGGCTATCTTTACGTATCAGTATTCAAACTAGGGATTTTTCAGATAACTGTGATTAGGAAGCAAAAAGTTTTGAATGCAGACATGTTTTTTACCTTTTATACTACATAGGATGCTGTAAGTTTTAAAGCCAGTTGAAATAGCTTCCTGCACCAGTGTTCTGAAGAACTTAAATTTTAATCTGTATTTGCTTTGAATCTGTTCAGTAACAGCAATGCTGAAGCAGTTGACAAGTCTCGCCCCACTTTTCTTACTCTCAGTTAATGTGTTTTTCCCATTTCTTGAGATGAACAGCAGGGAGCAGTAGAGTAAAGGCAGCATAACAAAGTAGCTGAATTTGTAAATGCCATTTATTTGTACCATATTTTAATGAAGCCCTGCATTAGATTAATGAGAAAATACAGGCTTTTTGTTTAAGTGTGTTTGTAATTCTTATTAAAAAACCAAAACAATTCTCTTTTTGTGTTCTCTTCAGGAAGAAAAGTACTATTTGCGATCAGTGGGTGAAGATGCTAGGAAGGTGAGTTACTTGAGATTACAGTTCTAATATTGTAAAGTCACAGTTTAGGAATCTTTTTAAAAGCCTATTGTCATCCGCTGGCTGTGTAGTACAGGCATACAACTTGCTTATGGTCACTTGGCCTGTGAAACTGACTGGATTTAGGTCAGAATATTTAAACCCAAGTGTCTAAAATAGTTGCTTTTATATGAGAGCTTAGCTGATCACTAAAGAGTACATTCCTCACCTCCCACTCTTTAGCTTTTGTTGTAAACGAATATAAAAGGATTTCTGATGATGTCTTGCTTCTTCAGTGTGATTTTTAGCAGCCGTGGTTCAAAGCAGCTCTCTGGCTGTTCTTATTAATATTGTTGACCAAGTCACTGCTGAAAGGGTGACCACCAAAAAGCATTGCTATTTCCAGCTATTTGCCAATGCTGAAGTTCTAGCCCCGTGTTTCATATGATGGGAAATGATAGTGAAGTGCTCCCTTATTTTAATGTGCGTATATGGTTCTCTGAGAGTTATGTCCTTTTTGTTTCAGGATATTGCAGATATCAGAAAGCAGTTTCCTGTTTTGGCAGAAGATGTTCAGATTCCAGAGTATTTTGAGAAGGAACAGTTTTTCTCTAGCGTATTCCGCATCAGCTCAGCTGGATTACAGTTATGGACACATTATGATGTAGGTAATACATGTGTTTAGCAGAAAATGTTGCAGATGGTGTTAAGGAGTTGAGATATTAAGGTGCAGATCTCTGACAAAGATCAGTTAATGACAAACCTCATGTATTTTGAAACAGTGAAATGAATCACATTCAGTGGTACAGTGAATTTTAAATAGAAGTATTGTGTGGGCATAATATCTTACTGTTTTTATGTCTAATTCCATACTTGTAATCTTAAATGATGTTTGATGTTGTTCCCTTTTTTTTTTTTTTTTTTTTTACTGTTTTGCGTTTCAGTTAAAGATCTGAAACACAGTAACTTTCAACATTTTTGTCTTTAAGAGTACCTTCATTTTTTTATTCTAATGGCCAGATTGTTGGTAATTGTACAATGATTGTGGTGGTCTGTTGCTGCAATGTGGTAGATTCCAAATAAGATTGTCTTCTAACATTGTGCTGTGTAATTCTGAATAAATTTATTTATAAGAAAAATAGTTTTTTCCATTATAATTAGGAAAAAGAATCCTTTATCAATAGAAAGTCAGCAAAATGAGGTAGGGGTAACACTGAAAAGAAAATATATTTTGTATTATATTTTGCTGGTTTATATGTCTAAAGTATGGTATGCCTTTGTGTTTTAAGATGGAAGAACTTGATTCCTATTTAAGGAAAAACACAAAGTTGTTGGAAAGCAATATTGTGTTTCCAGATATACTATTGTCATGGTTTAAACCCAGCTGGCAACTAAGCACCACGCAGCCGCTCACTCACCTCCCTCACAGTGGGATGGGGGAGAGAATCAGAAGGGTAAAAGTGAGAAAACTTGCAGGTTGAGATAAAGACAGTTTAATAGGTAAAGCAAAAGCCGTGCACGCAAGCAAAGCAAAGCAAGGAATTCATTCACCACTTCCCGTGGGCAGGCAGGTGTTCCGCCATCTCCAGGAAAACAGGGCTCCATCACATTTTAATGGTTACTTGGGAAGACAAACGCCATCACTCTGAACATCCCCCCCTTCCTTCTTCTCCCAGCTTTATATGCTGAGCATGATGTCATATGGTCTGGAATATCCCTCTGGTCAGTGGGGGTCAGCTGTCCCAGCTGGGTTCCCTCCTAACTTCTTGTGCGCCCCCAAGGCTGGGGTGGTGTGAGAAGCAGAAAAGGCCTTGGCTCTGTGTGAGCACTGCTCAGCAGTAACTAAAACATCTCGGCATTGTCAATGCTGTTTTCAGCACAAATCCAAACCATAGCCCCATACTAGCTACTATGAAGAAAACTAACTCTGTCCCAGCCAAAACCAGCACAACTATCTGTCAAGAATACCTAAGGGGATAAAGTAACTCACATTCTTGAGTTTTTTAGATTAATAATATGTGGAACCTCTTTTAGGTAATTCTTAACATGTGAAGGTTGTAATAATTCCCTCTTTTAAGCTGATGATACTTTAGATTAGTTGCAAGCTATGTATTCATTCTTAACTCTTGGCTGACATCTCTCTTACTATGCTTATTCCAGGTAATGGATAACTTCTTAATCCAAGTAACAGGGAAAAAACGAGTTGTTTTGTATAGCCCTCGAGATGCACCATATTTATATTTATCAGGTATGGATGTCATACTTATCTAGTTCAGAGTTTGGTGATCGTAGTTGCCTTTCCAGCTCACAACTGTTGCACTGTAGAAAAAAAAATCACTAACGGACAGCTTGATATAAAAGAAGTCATTTGGTCCCTTAACTCTGATCCTGTTTGCCTTAGTCAAAGCTAATCATTTTAGTGGGGCAGGTTAGGAAATTTGCAAAGGAGCACAGCAGCTTTGCCTGGTTGTTTTCAGCACCTATCTGTGGAGGAGTACAGTGTTCTGTCTGGATTCAAAATGGTGTTTTAAATGTCAGGGAAAGTGTCTTTTAGTGTTAATAAGGTTGCAGTTACAGGAGAAATATAGACAACAGGAGAACATGTCTCTTCAGTAAATGAGGAGTGCCATCAGGTTTCCCCGGTTTTTAGAAGAGTTGTTACAGAAAAAGAAACCAGTAATTTGATTCCAGAGCTGCCATTTCCAGCAATGTGATGATAATGCTTTGTTACTGTTGGAAGAGTAGGAACGTTTACTCATTACTTCTGAAAACTTTCCTAGGTACTAAGTCAAAGGTGCTGGATGTGGATAACCCAGATTTAGAGAAATATCCCCTTTTTGTGAAAGCCAAGCGCTATCAGTGTTTTCTGGAAGCAGGAGATGTGTTATTTATTCCAGGTAAGTAACAAATAGTTCCCAACCATGTTGTGTTTTTAAACAGTTTTGTTTGCAATTTCTCATTTCTAGCGATGGTAAGAGGTTACTGAAGCTTTTCTATGTTATAAATAGGAGCATCTACAGACATTGGCAAAACTTGTCTACTTCTTCCAACTGTACTAATTAGCCTAATAAAAGGTATTATTGCATCTACCTACAAATCTTACCTTCCCTCAAGATTACACTGTATGCTTCTGAATTTGTGTCTTAATAGATTAGTACTACAAAAATCAACTTGTGAACTCTGAAATTACTTCAGTGACCTGAGTTTTCTAATGACAGAATTTGAGTGAAGTACCATTTCTGTTCTTCTGTAGCTTTGGCACTTGAGAACTGAGGCATGTGATTTGAGGAGATTTATGGATGGTAGAGTTATTGGACTGTCTAGAAATTTATACTCACCTTTGGGGAATGGAAAGACAAGTCCTAATCATTTTTCTGCACAAGCAGAAAATATAAAGCTGCTTCCTAGGTTGAGATGACAAAATTCTGGTGATCAGGGAAAGGCATTTGAATTACCCCTATTGAACTACTCCTACTTGTTACTAATTTTTTATTTTAACTTATCATGAGCTTGTCGCAGATACTTACTCTGTTGCTTCTCCTATTATCTGAGCAATATAAACAGGCCAGTAAACAAGAAGGCAGTAGGTTTTTAGAAGTTTTAAAATAGATTCTTAGCCTTGGACTCATTACTTAATTTTCAACTTAACATTTGTGTTTCTTTGTTAAGAAACTTTTGGTTACAGTTTGTGAAAGGTATGTCATGCTGTTGCTAATGTCAGCATATATAATTTCTGTTTTGTTCTATGCAATACAGATATTAGATTGTCTTTGCCAGTAGCTGTGCTAGTCCAAACTTAAGACACACTCAGCACTCTTAAGAATGACTGGGGAGTATAGGGATTTTTGAGTCCAGAGAATGGTGCTAGCTTTGTCAGCATTCTGGAATGCATACCACTGAAAAAAGATGTTCTTTGAGAAATGTGTGATTATTGTGGAGAAGGTAGAAGCAGCCCCTCTTCCTAACCTGAAAGAA
Organism: Aquila spilogaster; assembly: GCA_024606505.1. NCBI lineage: Eukaryota > Metazoa > Chordata > Aves > Accipitriformes > Accipitridae > Aquila > Aquila spilogaster. Next base: position 28,884,807 of record JANHGO010000071.1, on the reverse strand, counting down.
ACTTTTTGTTCATTTCTCAGAATGAGCTTTTCTATGTCTTCAGCACATACAAGCAACTAGGCTGCAATAAGCATGGCATTCAGTCTTTTAGCTTAAATTGAAATAGGGTAAATATACCATATTAAAGTTATTTTTAAAATGTACTCAATGAGGCAAAAATGTCTTTGGTTCCTTACCACAGCCATGATGATTCAACTAAAAAGCCTCATGACTTCATTACGAAAATATTAGCAACTGCATTCAGAGCAGATGAGTGAGGTGAACAGGGTAGATGTCTTATTTTCATCCTACACACGCTTATCATTTGCTTACATTTGAGTGTCTCTTTATACTTCAGCAATTGTTACTTTCGTGTGAAGTTATGGATTGATGTAAACGTCTTGAAGAACTTCTTAAATTTACTACAACGTAATATATTCAGAGATGAATATTTATAAATAAACAAAAAATACAGTAGTTGAGGCTTCTCCTCAACTAGATTTAGTCTGGGCGATTCCAACACTTGTTATGAGTCACATGGAAGTTTCAGATAGTAATTTTCATTTTAGATGTTCTTCTTTCTACAGCTTTGTGGTTCCACAATGTAATTTCTGAGGAATTTGGAGTGGCACTGAATGTCTTTTGGAAGCACCTTCCTGCTGAGTCCTATGATAAGAGTGACACTTACGGAAATAAAGATCCCACAGCAGCCTCTAGAGCTATACAGATCTTGGACAGGGCCTTGAAAACACTTGAAGAACTACCTGAGGAATATAGGGATTTTTATGCTCGGAGAATGGTGTTACGCATCCAAGAAAAAGCCTATAGGAATGATTATGGATAAAATAACACACTGTAGTTCAGCGAGCTCCTGTGAAAGTAGAAAATGGTATGTTAATATGGGAACTGTCCATGTGTACATACATACACTTTCTGTAAGACTAATAAAAACTATGTTGATAAAAACTTTGTTATAGATGAATGTTTATCTTGTAGATTTTTTTTTTCTTGTTTTTCTTCATGTGCAGTGAGTGCCCAGTCTGCTTCATCTGGTGATGGTCTCTCTTCTACAACATGGCATACATTTGCAGTGCCTGCACTTACAACTCTACTTTTTTGAAGTGTTCTACTGAAATTTTTCTGAACAAAAGTTTTGGTATCTGAGCTGGGCTGACAGCATGTATGCTTAGAAGTAACTGCACGTCTTCCTGAATGCTACCTCGTTTATTAAAGTTTAGGAAAGCCATAGTGGTTTCAGAGGAGGTCCAAGAAAGCTATTGGTGGTGGTTTTAACGGTCATGGTATCTTTTTGAGTAATAGCCTGGTAATAAGAGTGGGGAGTTTCTGCTCCCCCTTGTGGTGAAACTGAGAGTAGGCATGGGGAAAAAAGCAAAGGCTAACTAATCATGCAAAGTTAAGCTTAGAATTGCGCAGCAGCTTGACCGCAAAGTAAATGATTTACCCCTTTCCTAGCTGAATAACGTATTGTGCAGCAAACCTTGTTTGTCAGTGCCCCAGTGCAGTCGGGCAGCATTGCTGTTTCTGCAGCTGTGAAACACTTGCAACTAATGTGCCCACAAATCCATCCAGCTACAGTCCTAGAATCTGAAAGGAAGTTCATAGTTCTGGAGTAGATGTGGAATCTATTGGCAGCAGCACCTGAAATGCATTATGTTACCATATGAAAGGGGGTTGCATCGCACCTTTTGGGATGGAGCCTGTTGTACAGGCATTGTAGATGGTTACTTTTCAGCTGATTACAAAAAGTGCTTAAAAAAGCCTTGTGAAATAAAGATGGGCATCTCACAGAAAAGATAGGTTGTCATTGTCCCTTTGAAATCCCTCTAACGTTATTACTTGTGCTGTCTGGGGAATGCAGCATTTACCTGACTTAGGTCAGTCTGTTACTTCTAATGGTGTTTTTTGAGAACTGCAACTTGGCAAAAGCTCTTAGACTAAATAGATATGTAGTGTTAATAAAGTGCTGGAAAAAACTTTCTCCAGAAGCAGGAGATTATTCTTCTAAACCTGTTCTTCTTGGCAATTCAACACGGTGAAAATAGTCTGCTAGCATGTGAATGGGCACCCGGCCATCTTAATGAATAGGCATGAATGGAACCAGCCAAGCGATTCTGATGGGCATCATTGTATGTTCTGAGGGTAGAATTTAAATTTGGGATCACAAATAGGTCTCCCAAAATTTCTCTTTGGGAACGAACAAGGATTGCTTGTGCATACTGCTGAGACAGAATCTGTGTCAGTTAGGCTGGGGAAGCCTCTTGGCTTTGTTGGACTGGTAATGTCAAGGGCCCCATCTAAATTGCAGAGGTGTACAGAGCATATTCTTTGTGTTTTAGGACTAAATGGAGAGGCTCAGAGAGCCTGCAGGGCTAGACAAAGCTGTGTTCCAGCATTGTGCCTGCACAGCTATCGCTTTTAACTCTAACCACTGGCAGTTTTTCAATATGCTGGTACAGAGAAGTACTGTGCTGATCCCTCATTCTGCCACTTCTTGATTCTCCATTCCCAAAACAGAGGTGCTAGCTTGGTGTTCTCAGGCCCCCTCAACAGTCAAGTATAAATAAGGAAAGCTTCATGGAGCAGCAATCAGTATATAAGTGATCTGCCTATGTCTCAGCTTGTGAGAAGTGCCTGCTGTGCTCCGGAGGGAGGATGGGAGCCGTTTGGGGCTCTTGGGGAGAGGAGAAAATAAAAGGAGGAAAATCCTGTGGGTCAAATGCATTCACTGCTGTGCCACCTAATGGTGATACTAAGATTTTCAATACTTGTTTCATAGTATGTATGTAAAAAGCATAAACAAGATCTGTCAAGTATTAAGAATGCCATTTTGAATATTTTTCAATCCCCCTTTTTATTTTGTGTGTGTGGGCTATTAAACTATTAATTTAAACACCTTAGGCCAAATCAAACCCTTGCATCCCTCGGTTGCAGTTATTAGTGCTGAGGTAGCCCAGCAGGAAAGCTGCAATAATTCACTTGCTTAGGCTAGCATGAAGTTTGGATTGGAAAACGCGTATCGGGCTGGGAAAAGAGAGTCATGCTAAATTAAATGTGAGCCAAGTGCTATAGCAAGTGCAGCTATTTCTTCTTCACCCTACCAACTTTAAAATGAAACCTTTATTTTCATATGTCAACAAATGAGGTTATCCCACCCTGATCAGCTGGTGGATAACCCAGCCCTGCTCATGCTTCTCTTCCAGTGTCCCGAGAAATCTCTGCAATGATAGTGTGTGTGGGGGTGTTCCCTCCCCATGACCCCTTTGGTTTTCACTTCTCTAAGACTGTCGGTAAACTCCACCTGATGTAAGTGCATATTCAAGACAGATCAACAAAAACTATTCTATGTAGATCAGTGGGAAGAGCAGCACAATAATTGTTCTGTCAGTGCCACCCTTTTTTCACTTTGAACCAGTTTCTTCAATTTCTAATTAAATAACTAATATAAAACAGTTGTTCTGAAATGCCATAAAAGAAGAAACAAAGCAGTTTATAAATGTATTTTCTTAATTTGAGCGTAATGTGACTAGTGATAAAAATCTTGAAGTTACTGTGTTAAAAAAAATTACTTGGTGCTTTCTAACCACTGTGCTACATGGTGTGAAACAGGCAATAAAGTCATGAAGGAATGGTGAAAGCATAAAAGGAATAACGTCCAGCTAATGTAGTGAGAGAATACATGTAGCCACACTTAAAAATCCATTACTGAAATAAAGAATTACAGCCACTGACATTTTGTGGTAGTTTGTCCTTTACAAAATGGGATCATGCCACAGTAAAACAGATGAAATTGTGGTAACAGGTATTAGAAAAATAAAGACCATCTTAAGCATTCAAAACAGCCACTTCAAACAGTGTATTCAACAGAGGAGTTAGGTGATGCAGACTGCCCAGGACTGAAAGATGAGTTAAGATACTTAAACAGACAGTATCTGAAATCAGCAGTTTAAACTTGGCGCACCCCAAAATTTGAATTACTCTAAAAAGTTGGTGACTGAAGCTTTTAAAATTCATTGCAAATAAATTATAAGTTCATTGCAAATCAACACCTGGAAAGATTTATTCTTGGTCATATGAAATATAAAGGACAACAAATAATTTCAGAAGATAAATATTTTATACGTTTTTCTTAAAGTGGTTGCTGTGGAAAGAATCAAGTGAAAAAATTATGTCAAAATATTCTCTCGTCAAACTATTAAACAGGTCATTAAAAATCTGCCTATCATGTATGTGCTGAAGATCTGATATACCTAACTTAAGAAAATGTTTCTCTCCAGGAACTATATAGGGTCTAGGTTCTTAATACAAGTGTCAAGTTAAATGCCTAATGTGAAAGGGTTTGACTTGATCATGAAGGATCAGAAATATATTTGCAATCCTTTTTAAATATGTAGGATGAAACTATTTGCCTCATTCATGCTGTTAGTCCCACAACAGGACTACTAACTTGACTAAGATGAGGATGATTCTACCATAGTAGAGGTTACGTTACACGTGGTGTGATCCCAATATGCATTACTTCAGAGCTTCAAAAAAATTCCTGTACAGACTTGATTCTTTTTTCCTCTGGCCAAAATATTATCTTCCCAAACCTGAGACAGTTAGATGTTTCCATGCAGACAACACAGGTGTTGAAGATACATGTTCTGAGACAGTAACTTTTACAAAGGATTCTCTATAAGTTAGCATCACTCAATAACCAAAGATGCTGGTGTTACTAGAAGGACAGATGAAATTTTAAATTTTTTTTGGACAGTTATCTAAGTTTGTGGTAAAGTTGCATGTTAAGATTTCCTATTTTGGTTTGAGTCAGACTCTAGGAGTGGGGATAGATTCTGAGCTCTGTATGTGGTAATTCCTGAGAGCAATGATCTCTCTTAAGTGGCGATTCCTGAGAGCAACAAGAGCAGATTACTTCCTTTCCAATCGCTCAGATCTGTTGTTCCTCGTCAACATTTTTAAGAGCAGATTGAACATTAAAAGAACTGCTCAACCATGTAAAATGCGCAGCTCCACACCGATGCTATGTTCGTACAAAAATGCTCAGAAGCTATTGCTTGCAATAATAACACAGATCGCAGTAATGGACAATTTTTGCTGTGAAAACATTTATACTTCAGCTGTCAAGCAGTACATGAATTGCCTAAAACTTCCATCACACAAAAGCAATGTATTTCTCATGATGGGGAATGGGAAAGAAGAGCTATGCAGATGGCTCGTAACAGATGCAATAGCTTTATCTGACACCCAGGCTTAGGAGTATTGCTCAGAGGGTAAACTCTGGTGTGGGAGATGTGAAGAGCCTTGTTTTGCACTTCAGCACTGGTATGTCTCTTGATTGTTTTCCCTGTCTTGCAGCAGTGCTTTCTTTAGAAACGATTCAGCTCTGAAGTGCCAAGTTTAACACAGGAAACTAACAATTGTGACTGAAAGTGCTCTCTGAAAGCTTACTGAAAGAAGGAAAATTTATTCTGAATCTTGAAGTAATGGCATTCTGCTCCTTTTCAAGTACACGAGATGTTTATACACATGATGAAAAAACAGGTAAGAATTTATTTTTACCTTTTGTTCTACCAGATGCTTTTCTGGTAATTTGCTTAAGTAGAATTCGGCACTTCTTGGGTCACGTGGAAACATGTAATGAAGCCCTAATGACAGGAAACCACAACAAAGCCATCACTACTTTATAACCCACTCTACCCTACATGCAAAATGACTGCCTGAATCAGTTTCCCATGGTTTCCACAGTGATGTGGAGCAGCTAATCCTGTGCAAGTGTTTTTTGTCAGCAGGAGGAGTGAATTATGCTGTTAATATTGACAGAATGAATTTAGTCAGGAACAGTATGTCTGGCATTGGGAGAAGCAGTGCCTCTCTGCCACACAGGTGTTATATGATCTTGCATTACTGACTTAATGACTTCATGTTATTTTATTCGAGTTAAAAACAGTCACCTTGCATCTGAACAGAGTTAAGAGATCAGTAAGGCCAACAGAAAGCCAGCTATGGTCTTAGGGTCTCCATCAGCAATAGTTAAATGTGCCTAAATTTTCATCAGGTTATGAGCATCAGAAGTAAACTTCTTTTCCTTTAATCTATCATCCTTACAAAAATGAAATGAGATTTCAATATAAGATTAAAAAGATTGTGAAGAAGTAACTCCAAAGGTGATCTGAAAAGGCTGTCTCTTGTGGATTGCAGTGTGAGACATCTGCCTTTGCTTTTGTATTGCACAGGGACACCAGACACACAATTCATGTCTGTGGATTCTGCTAGGCAGTGATGTACCTAAAACTGTGGCTCACAACAGAGCACAGTCATTCAAAAATTTTTACTGTTCTTTAACTTCTCATATTAACTGATAAGACCCCATGTAATTTAAAATAAGCATTCAAGGTAAATGGATGGGTATACTTTAACCTCAGTGCTTCAACTTCCAGTCTGTACGAGACAACAAATATTGTTTATCTGCAGAGATGAAGTAACTATCAGCTTAGGAAAGACATTATTGTAAGAAGCACCATAAGAGGGAAGAAAAAACAGGTCACGTTTTCTTTCTGCAAATAGCTCAAAAAGAACCTGTTGGGAAAACTTGAGCACATGATCATGCACAATCACTTTTATCTGTGAATATCCACAGTTGTAACATCCTAACTCCTGAACTGACTTAGCAGTCTTATTTAAAATAATTTCTATGACTATTTAAATACATGGCACTCCTGTCATCTCTATCAGCAATAATGCTAATTTAGTAAGAGAACAGCTCACCATGAAGTGCTTATGCTAACATAATGGATGCAGCAGGATGTTATCAATGGGAGGACAGAAAAGATTGCTCCTTTCAGCAACATGTTAAAACTTAGACCCTTAATCACCTTTCAAAATTAGGGGCCAATACTGATTTATGCAGCAGCATTTACAGAGGTGCAATTAAATTAATACTAGATAGGAAGAAGGTTACCAAAGTTTCTAGTATTTAAGATGCACACAAAATCATTTAAGTCATACAAAATCTGGACAATTTCACAGAATCAAGCCTTGTTTTAAAGAAATTTAACAGGCACAGCTTAAAACATTTTACCATTTCTCAAAATCTGAAGAATGTCTTGTCTGTTGTACAAGGAACAAGCATGCAATATGAAGAATACCAGCTATTACACACTAGGTTGTACGAAGGACTGTGTTATGTTGCTTACTCCATTCAAAAACAGAAGTGTCTTGAAATAAACCACTGTAAGTGCGAGAACCGCTTAACTTCAGGCATTTACATCCAAGCTTATTAAAAACTGCCTTTGCAGTTAATGTCAAACAGGCATATACAAATTATGACTTCATCCTAACATAGAAATGTTTAGACCCTTGGGTACTTCATGCCAGCCTTCCCATGTATGCAAGATGCCAGTAAGCTGTTTTAGAATTACAGATGCTGACTACACAAATACAAAGCCTCCTTCAAGAAAAGGTATCAGAGAAATCTCATTTTTTTAAACGAGGTCTCCACAAACACCTGATAAAGCTTAACCACAAAACTTAACTGCACATTCCTTCTTTAATGGTTTTACATTCTCATGGAAGTGGTTTCACCCATTAGAAATAGTTTATTTTCTACATTGTTTGCAAAATTTATTTTTAGCATGCATTGTAGTGAATGACAGAGGCACATTCCAACAGAGTACTACAACTGTTTAGAGAATGAAAAACAACCAGTCAGTTTTCCCTCCACAACATGAGGTCTCACAACAAGATTAGTTTTACAACAAAGTGCTTATTCTTCACATTAATATAACAACACTTGAGCCTATTTTAACAGTTACTGTAAGCAGCCTCCATCAAACAGGTTAATATTATTTTCATAGGACAGCCATCCAGAAACTTCTGAAGACAATGTCAGTATTTTAATAGCTGTTTCCAAAAGCTTGCAACAACCTACTCCTGCTGTTTTGGCTGGCACAGAATTGCTTAGAAATTGGTCTGTGATCTGCACTATTACCAGATAGGGCAAGTTTTAGCATACCCAAGTTAGCCTGGTCAGTCTGACACGGAAAGAGAGCAAGATCAGTGGTGTGGTTTGGGTTTTTTGTTGGTTTTGTTTTTTTAAATTTTATTTTATAACTGGATAATTAAAGATATTTCAAGCAATTTGTAGGCTTTCTATTAAAACCACTTTGTTAGATGACCCATATTTCCTTTACAGAAAAAAGTCCTCACATATGCTGCAAGTGTTATCAAAAGGTCCAAAAAGGGAAATAGCCTTCCTTGGAACACATAAACAAGTTGTTATAAGCCCATTAAGGAGGTAATCAATAAATAGCATTGAACAAAGTCTCCATGAAAGAGCTTCAAAAAAAAGCAGATGGAACTAGATTTCAGATTCTTTTATAAAATGTTAGAGTTGGTTTGCATGTTGCACTTTTCTCCATCAATTAAAACAGATTATTTCTCCTTTTGGTCAACTAGGTACATCAGTCTAATTATTATAAGCAATAGAGTTCACTTTCACATTGTAAGGTACATACTGTATGCATAATCCTTTCTAGTACTCTTAATATTTTAAGTATTAAAAAAATTTTAAGACTTCAACACACTTTTCTTATTCTTCAGTGATCACTATTATGTGTGCCAACTCTGCAAGATTTGTGAAAATGCTGTCTCCAGTGAACCTTGTAAGTTCTAATGATGCCAATAGAGAAAAGATGACCCAGGACTTTCCTTCCACAGTGTAAGAGTTACGGGAAGCAAGAAGCAGGGGGAAGATGTTGCTAAGCCATCAAACATAGGAACAAAGTTGAATAAAATGCCTTTTTTCAGAACTGAGCCACATTTGTTTCTGTAATCTTCACAGTGTTTTGCTAACTTGCTTTTGTATTCCTATACTTCCAGGAAATCCAAGACCATTTTTAAGCTACTGGTTCACTGCTAATAGCTGCAGTTGTCTTTAAGAATGATTCTAAGATTTATTTGTAGATAAATGGAAAGTTACTTACAATAGTAGAAAAGTTCCACTAATACCCTCATTTGTCCATCTTTCAGTAATTCCTTCTGAAAAACATTCAGGTTTAGAGCCTGAACTAGATTACATCTTTTGTATCTCATTTGTCCGGCTTTGTATTTGATTGGGGGGGCGGGGTGGTCTGTAGGAAAAATTAGACTCTGAAGATAGATTTTTGGGTGGCTTTAGAAGCAACTACTGCAATAGATTTAAAGGAGATAATAGTTTTTAAAACTGAAGCATTTTGAAACAGCTACAGTCAACATAGTCTAAAACTTTTTATGCAACTTGTAATATGTCATGTACTTATGGCTTGATTTAGATCAACATCAATACAGCAATTAGCAAGAAAAACCTCACCAGTCCAAGGCAGGGATAAAGACACCTCTTGACTTGAAAATACTGGTCCTTACAGAAGTTAGTTAAAGCAATAGCAAGGTATGTTGAAACGGCAATAAGCTACACCCTCACCAATACTCTTGGTCACTTAACATAGCTATGTCAAAATTTTCAAGCAGCCAGGTGAAATGGCTATTCACTAGCAGATACTACACAACGAATTAATGAAACTTTATAGCTACAGAAAAGGCAAGGCACAGGTAAGGAAGAAAAATGGATTGGCACTATTATTCCAAAGGTAAGTATTTGTGACTTTGTTTCAATTAGGAGAAATGTTATAAAACTGGAAGATGTAATTAACTAACTAAAACAGTTTTCACCAAAATATATAACTAAGATTGTTCTAATAATCATCATTTTCCTTAAGCCAAAAAACTAACCTTACATCTGTTATTGACAAAGACCAAAGCTTTTAGCCCTGGAAGCTACTAATTGAAGTATCCAGACATATGAAACTCTCAAGTACATTAAAGTCCCATTAACAGTAATATATGACATTAGACATCCAGGACTAAAAATTTTGCCAACAGTTTGAGAATAAACGTTCACATTTAACAAAAACCCATGTATAGGGTAGTTCTTCATAACACTTTTTTCCAGGAATCAAATGACAACATCTGTTGTAGTTATGGGGTCCCAATCCTCCTTTTTAAGCTACTGAAATTTATATATAGTATCTATTAGTAACACAGGACTGATTTAGTATTCTCTTCAGAAAGCATCTGCTCAAAGTCTCAAATCTAGATGACAACATTTACAGTGTTAGAAGTATTTTTTATAATGAATATACTATTCAGATACATACAGTCTCAAAATACTTCATGAACTCTGAAATGGTTATCTAAAGAGGGAACGTCATCAGCAAAATGTAGTTGATCATTTATTTCGACACCAAATTCTTCAAGTATCTGTACAAATTTCTCATGCTCTCTCCCAATCCATGACCTCATTGTGTCAAACACTTGGTATGGTGTAACATGAGCATGAACTTCAATTCCTGTCTCTGCAAGTTCTTTCAGCACTTCAGGGTAAGTAACCCAAGTATTGCTTCCTCCTGAGTGACCACCATCCAACCAGTAAATTGCTTTTATGTTTTTTAAGAAGGCATCTGTATTCTTGTCTTTTTTAGCTTCCTTCAGCTCATAAAGCAGCTGGTTCAAAACCACACAACCTTTACTGAAGCCAATCAAAGTAAACGACACTGCACCTACAGCAGACGGTATAATGAAGTTCATAGCAGAATTATTAGAGCATTCACAATCTCTCTCTCTTTCTGTGGATGAGCAGCCATTTGTTGTAGGAACAGACTGCGGCTGTGATTTACAAGCAGCTATTTTTGCATCCTTGCTGACACCATGCACACTTTTCTGGGACAGCAGAATATTCTGAGAGAATCTGAATGCATTAACTAGCAATGCATGGAGATGCTTGAAAGCTCCAAAGTCAGTGCTGTGCTCTGGTGCTCCAAACATGTTGCTTGCCACAAAGTTGTCATAGCAACTGAATTTGTGCAGGTGCATTCGAGAACACTTTACAACCCAAATAAAGCTATTAGGGAACCGGCGAGCAAGTATGGTAGCAACATTTTCAAAACTCCAGTGCTCCCACTGAAAGTTTTCTGGGTGGCAAGACATGATGTCGTGATAGTTCTGAAAAATTAAAAAAAATAGAAAAGGCGCATTACTACATTGTGAAAAGACTTCAGCTCTGTCTAGTGTACTTATATTCATAAGAAAGGACTGTAACTAACAGAGAAACATGCATTAGAAAGGCGCTTGCTTGCTAGGCTTCCAGAACAAGAAGCACATTAAACAATCTGGCATACTTGGATTTACTTATTCTACTTTAATATTTTTACCACACATTTTTAATACCCCCAAAATTAATACAATAAAAATAAGCACATGGAAGTATTTGTATTTTTGTTGACTTCACTCCAAGAGAAGATTAAAGTATTATTCAACTTAGTATGACACAGAATACATAATTTTATATTATCTCCATCTGCAGAAATACTGCTTATCTTATTACAAATCAACAATAGACTTAAAACTTTGTAATAAGTTTTCTATCTTTTATACAGAAAAAAAAAATCCCTCTCACTCAGCTGCAGCGAGTCTTCATTCCCCTTGTTCACATCCATATGGGGCATAGATGGAAAAAAAATTAACCCCCAAGTCATGAATAATCCTCACCTCTGAATTTGTAATGGCAGAGAATACTAATTAGTTTATTTTATTGAGAAATAATAAAGCCATACCCAGGAATGGTAATCAGAAAGGTTTTCTTAAGCCATCCCAAACCTTAAAGTGAAAATCCACAAAGTTCTGCATCTTTACCTTGCAGAAAAGGAAAGCCTTTTCCCTAGGACAGACAGACGTTACCCCTGCTTTTGAGAAGTAATGACTTTTGAGATTAGCTGACTACTCAGAGCACCAGAGTATGTAATGTTACAGAGGTTGACCACACGCTTAGGGACAGCACTCCAGAGTCTCTTTTCAATTTCTTGTCAACTCAGAGACAACGTGTGCCTTCTTCAGAACATGCTGAGAAAGCGTCAGCGCCTGTGAAACACCCGCAGGAGGGTGTCTGGGATGTTTGTACACCTGCACAGAGCCGTGGTGCTAAGCCTGACAAGGACAACTTGCCATCTTAGGATTTCTTCGTCTTCTCTCCCCTGACGTTCTTATCATACCATTTCAGATATTGCCGTCACCGCCAGAAACGTCAATCTCAGGCAGTGCTATAGAAGAAGACTCCCCCCCCCACTGCTGCTCCTTTTCAGGTTTCAGGGACGGCCCATTCCCGCTACATTTACCCCCACGGTAACGTGCAGAAGGCGCGCAAGAGATGCTCCCCCCAGGAGCCCCCGCTTCCGCCGCGGCCGCCAACCCCCTCGCCCCCACCCCCGGAGAGCCCGTCCGGTCAGCGGCTCCCTCCGGCGCCGCTTCCCCGCTCCCGCCCGCCCGGGCCGCTCCCACCCGCCATTGCTTACCGCCCTCGGCCGCCCGCAGCTCGCCCCGCCGTACCTGCACGTCCCCCGGGAAGTAGACAACGTGATGCTGCGGCGGGGCTGGGCCGCGCGGGGCCGGCGGCGGCAGCAGCAGCAGCAGCTCGTTGGCCCGGTGCGGCTCCGCGCCCGGCACCTCAGGCAGCCGCAGCCACGGCGGGCTGAGCCGCGCTGAGGAGAAGCCCGCGCCGCTGCCGCTGCCGCCCGCAGGCCCCGCGGCGCAGGCGGCCGGCGCCCCGCAGAGGCTCATGCTCCTGCCCAGGCAGAGGGCAGCGGGGCCGACGAGCCCCCGCAGCAGCGAGGCGGCGGCCGGCGGGCACCGCTTGCTCATGGGGGCGCTGGCCCCGCGACCCCTCACCAACACCCAGGACATGGGAAGTCTGGGCTGAGCTGTCTGTATCCTCAGGGGATTTGAACGCCAAAGTTGGT
>JANHGO010000071.1:28860676-28871925 GCA_024606505.1 Aquila spilogaster | reverse complement strand
GCGTCGCACGTGCGCGCGGCGAGGCCGCGGCCGAGCGCCGGGGGCGGGGCCACGCGCGTCTAACGGCTGCCCGCTCCGGCGATGACGTCACCGCAGCCTTTAAAAGTGAGCGTGGCGGGAAGCGGGGAGTAGTTAGGCGCCCGTCGCGTGGCTGGCGGCGCCGGTCCTCGGGGTGCCCCTCGGCCCCTGAGGGGGCGGGGCGCTCCTCGTGCCCCCGGCTCGTGCCCGGGCGCCAGGAGGCTCTGCTCTCCTCAGGGCACGTGGCGCTCCAGGTGAGCCCGCGCAGCTGCTGGCACCTCGGCCTCACCCTGCCCTTGCTGAAACCGAGTTGAGGTGGCGGTGCCCAGCTGGTGTTCTGCCTGTGCTGCCTTACCGTGAAAATAGTGCCGGGCTGGTAAATCCGGAGGAAAGCTAGGCCGGTAGGTGCCTCTGAATTTGCAGAAGGCCTCCTGCAGCGCAGTAAAACCCCAGAGTGTGTTGCTGTAGCACAGGTACAGCGCTATGGGGTATCTTACGCTCCACATAGAGCAGTTAATTTCAAAACAAAGAGGTATGTGGATTCTTTTATGTCCTAAAGGTGTTGGTTGTATTTAAAAAAAAAAAAGCAGCTTAGATATACTTACATTACTTTGGTTATGCTAGTGCTGCTACATTGGAAGAAAAGCTTTCATGTATACCATTGTGAGAAACTGCATTTTACATGGCAGAGGAAGCAAGGAAGCAGAGCCTTTCCTTTGTTCCTAAGCTTTCCTCGTGGGTTTGTCTAGAATTTTCCTATTTCAGGTATTCATTCCTTTGTTCTGTTGGCATAGTCTAGTTAAAAATGCATGTATGCAAACCTGGGAAGCTACCAGCTACGAAGTCTGACTCTTCTGATTTGAGTCAGTTGTGCAAGGAAGCAGAGTTAACTGAACAGTGACTGCATAATCAAGTAACTTGCATCAGACTATTGACTGGTTTGTTGTTGTTGGAAAATTTGACAAATGAAAAGGAAGTATGGTGATATTAAGGTTATTTGTCAGTGTAGCAAGCTAGTAATAAGCGGAGTACTTCAGAGTGGCTTATTTTCTAAATATAAATTCTAGCCTGCATGTCTTTGTGCAGCCTGCTCATGGAGATTCAGTTTGAGCAATGATGTGTTCGTGGTCTACTTGGCACACTTGTATTTTTCACAGGTATGTCTTTGGGCTCATGCCAGAGCAAGCTCAAAAGTTCTTACTTCCCATATTCTAAAGCTCATCCAAAGGCTTTTCCAGAAAGCAGATCTGCACCTTGTCCACATACAAGCTCAGAAGAACATTGTGTTGTGATATATACTTTTAAGATTTCATTGTTTCTTATGTGAGCAATATGTATTTTTCTTTATTTGCAGAAATCAGAACAAAGTTGATGCCTGGTCCTCATGAAGAGGTTAAGACATTTTAAAGCATAATTTTTTCACTTTTATGTTTCTAGGGATAACAGGGGTTAATAAAAAAATTTTGGTGACTTCTGTGTTTTATAGATTGCTTATTTTTAAACTTAACATTACTATTTCTTATATGAAAATTATCTTTGCTATGGTTAGAGCCTTTTTCTCAAAACCTGAAAGAAAAAAAAAAACCCAATCCAATTTCTGGTCACCAGAAGATGGTGCTGTGCAGTGTGGTTTGAAAAATCTGTATCAGAACAGCTGTCTGACTATAATCACTTTCATGTCTTGGAAGCCCGATATTAGAGGTTCATTTCAGCAATGCTTTCTGTTGTTTAGCAGCTGATTGACATAGGTAGTATTTCTAATACCTTTACAGTAGAGCTAGTGGTCAGTTCCAAAGTGTATTTTTGGAACTGTAATTCCTCTGGGAATTCTTGCCTGTGCTCCCAGGAGCAATTTAGAATCATGGAGTGGCAGAGGCTGGAAGATGCCTCTGGAGATAGTCTAGACCAACCCACCTGCTCAAAACAGGGTCAGCTGGAGCAGGTTGCCTAGGACCATGCCTAGCTGGGCTTTTGAATAACTTGTTCCAGTGTTTGATCACCTTCACAGGAAGAAAGTGCTTTCTTGATGGTTAAACAATTTCCTGTATTTCAACTTGTGCCCGTTGCTTCATGTCCTGTCACTGGACACCACTGAGAAGAATCTGGCTCTGTTGCCTTTACTCACCTCATCAGGTGTTCCTACACATTGATAACACCCCCTGAGCTTTCTCTAGGCTAACAGTTCCAGCTTTCAACCTCTCCTTTTGTAACAGATGTTCCTGTCTCTTAATCATGTTGCCAGCTTTTCATTGGACTTGATCCAGTATAGTAGTGGAAAGCACAGAACTGGACACAGTTCTGCAGTGCTGGCGATGCCACATCTGAGTAGAGGGGAAGCACCACATCCCTGCTGCTGAAGCTTTTTCTAACACAGCCCAGGATGCTGTTGGTCACCTTTGCCACAAGGGCACATTGCATATTGTGTCTTGTATATTTATCACTTATATTGCATATTTATCACTTTCCTGTGGCATACATCATCTAGGAGATCTCAATGTTTAATGCGTTCGCACAGCCACCAGGATAACAGACTCCAAATACCCACCTAGAAGAGCTACGGAGTAAGTCAGATATAAGAACTTACTTTCTGATGAAATTTCAGGCTGTGTTTGATGAGAAAAGGTAAAAATGGATGCCTGAATTACCTCCTAAAGTTAGGCACATAAATCAGTAGTTTGATTTTCTGAAAAAAAATTTTGAGTTATTTAACATGCTACCTGTATGTATTAGAAATCAAACTATGACTGTCCAAATCTGTCTGTCACATACTCAGAAAGATACTTAGCTTGACTATCTGGAGGAGCAGTAGTGAAGGTAGATAATAAAGGCATCGAGTAAATGTTTGCAGGTGTGGGACCTTATTTCACCCTTGCTTCTGCATGGACTGTGGTGCAGCATTGTCTGCAGGAAGGTGGGGCTGCACTGGAGTTAGTGGGGCTCTGTATGGAAGGAAGATTCATTTAGGAAGACAGTCAGGGTTGAAGTTCCTAAAAATCTTGTGAGGCACCTGCATTTGTTGGGAGTGCAACTTACTGTGCCTGGGGCCAGCTAGAAATATTTAGGTGTTCACTTTGGAATTTCCCCAAGCAAATCCTCATTCTCCTTCTGGTTTGAGTTTTTGGGGTGTAGTTGTAGAATGTTTTCTAGATTTTTCTCTATAAGTGTGCCCTAAGGCTATAATCTTAGTGGGAACTTTCACAATGCCTCTCCTAATGAAGCAAAATTATTAAGAAAAAATCCCTAGCTCCCTTATACAACTGTTTATTCCAGTTCATGCTGGCAGATGTTCTTAATCCAATTTTGAGGAGTTTTTGTCCATGCTGACACTAAAACTTCTAATTGGAAGGGCTAATGAAACCTTCTCACTTCTCTTCCCTATTAGGTACTGTGCTAAAGAAATATTAGGTAAGACCTGCTAAATGTATAAGTGTAAGAAAAAACACAAGTGGCCTGCTTTTCTCATATGAAGCAGATTTTTTAAAAAAATTGCCCTCAAAAATACAGAACAATATAATGCCTGTGCTCTGAAAATCTATTTACTTGGACCTTGATTGCTAAGGTTTGCTTACACCGGAAGAGCTCTGTTATGATTAATGATACTTGATGAAGTAGTAAGGATCCATCTAGGAGAAATGGTTAGGAGAATGAAAGTTTCCATTTTAGTAATTATTTTTGAGAAATGTGAATAATTACTATCAGTAGTAAGAAAAAAAAAAAAAAATCTGTGTTCTTATTCTCTTGTTGCCTATATTCCCTCCTCTGGTTTCTCCAGATGAGACACTAGCTTGTCCAGAAGGGTTTACAAACATTATTAACATTGTAGTGACAGTTATTTATGGTAGCCAAAGGTGATGCTGGTACTTCTGCCCAGAAATCCTTATACAGTGTGTTTATGATGCAACTGTTACCAGATAATTGTCTAATATATAAGGTGGTATACAGACTTTCATCTTCATCCCAAATGCTACATAAGCCTTATGGGAGAGCATGAAAATGAGTCCATATGTTAGCCAGAATTCAGATACACACAATTACCAAAATAATGAAATGGGCTCTCTTTTGGTTATAGGAAATAATGGTATACATAACATATTTTTCCCACTTAGAGTAGAAACCACCAACCTATTCCTGCTTTCAAGAAGATACAAGAAATCTTCCATGGCACTCTATAAATTTTGATGTTTTTGAGTGCTTGCTTTGAGTTTGCTCTTAATCTTTGTCATGTGGCTATTGCAATATATAGGCAGATTCAATAAATTTGAGTGAATCAATCCTTACAAATATCACCCAATGTAGGCACAAAATACTATATTTTGAGGGGCCTTTGTCAGCCTTCATGTTTGTCCTGTTCTCTGTGATGCCTCATTCCTCTGTTCTTCTATTTTCTTCTTATTTACAAGTTTTTGCTTGCTATGCTTTCTATCATTGTAAAAGAAAAGACCTTTTTTAACGTTCTGTTCTTCTTACCACATCTGCTCCTCTTTCCCTACAGCAGCCCTTGCTGTTTTCATATACTGGATCAGTCGTGAGCCAACCACTGAGTTGCTACCCTGTCCTGCATGCCTGCACTGTGCAGTTCACTGCTCACTTTTGCTGCCTACTATAGGTTGGACAGGGAGGTAAAGTGCATAGTGTTTTTTCTTCACTCTGCAGAAGTCTGCCCGTATATCTCAGGAAGTTTGGCAGAAAGAATGTGCATCATGGTTGATCAGCAGTGATGAAAGATATGCATATAAAAATTAATTCCTCTAGAGAGAGCTAATGGCTTATTCACCACTTCAGTCTCTCTGAGCTCCCATATAGACCTTTGTGGCTGCCTGCAGAGTAGTTAATTAGTTTCATCTATCAAAGGCAATGATATCTGCAGTTTCTAAGTAGAAAGGGTACCACTGCAAAAGTAATCTTTATTACAATCAAAGCACTTTTTCTGGAATCAGCTGTGTTTCATTGCCTTTATAACTGGTATACTAATCCTGTGTTTTCATTCAGGGCATACACAAACAGCACAGACCATAATATAATTCTGGCTGCATATATTTTCTCAGACCAAGAAAACATGTTGTAGTTTGTTTTAATCATACCATTTAAATTAAAGCATTTTGATAGATGCTTCACCAAAATTCTAGGTGAACAACAACTGTCTGGTGATGTGACCTTAGTATCTTTAGCCAAGTATCTAAGATAGATGATTTTCTATCTGTTCGTATGTAGCAACTGTAATATTTCATGGTACTTCAGTGATCTTCAGAAAAACATGCTTCCTGCCCAACTAATGTGCAGTGTGCATATATATGTATTTGCATATCTGTGTATTATATTTTATACTTGAATTTCCTTCTAAACATTTTTCAGCTGCATATGCATTCAAATTGCTAGTTTGCATTTTGGCAGAGGATTGGAATAGCTGTGGAAACACCTGTTAAATACTGATAGGAAACTCCTTTGCAGTTGATATGCAGCTGTGTCTTTCACTATTGAGAGAAAGTGCCAGGCCTGGCTCATGGTTTCAGGTATAGGAGCACTTAAAGGACTGAGTTACCTGTCTCTGTGGTGAAGTGTGCACAGAGAAATTCCCAGTGGCTACACAGCAATGAATGGCTAGGTCTTAACTCATAGTTTTATTAGCTTATTAGTGGCAACAGTTCAAATGAAATTACACCTATTATGCTCCATTGTAAGTACTAAACAATTTACTTCTGTTGAAATTCCTACTGAGCGCTCTGCCTGCCAGCATCCATCTTTTATGTGTGTATGGATATTCAGTAGAGCATAGGGGAGAATAAATTACTCTCTCGGCAGTTTACTGAGTTGTATGAAAGTGAGAATAAAAGCTTTTCAGCATGAAAAATAGATCCATGTTCTTTTTCTGTCAGCTGTGTGGAGAAGCTACTAAAGTAACAGGATATGTGATCTCGTTTCTGGTTTTTTTATTGCTGAAAAAATTAGGGTGTGTAAAGAATTCAGAACTACTGCTACTGTTTAAAATACCTTTTTCTATTGTGCTGTTCTGTGGAAATTGGGTTTGTTTAATCATGCAGTCTGTCTACCTGTCAGTCCTTTCCAATGTCTCTATTGGCCACTTTAAATGAAGAGTAGGAGTTGCAGAGCAAATAATCTGGGAGTATTGGGAAAACTGCTGAATGAATAGATTAGGATGACTCAAACGAATGCCCCTACTGAAGGTAAGTTGGGGAGTATTCAGCCTTTGTACAGCATGTTTGAAAGCAATAGGCTGAAAATTCAGTACATGTTGGCTCTGCATACTGGAGCCAGCATGTGCTGTCTCCGTCCTAGTCTGGTTCACAGAGGACATGGTGGGTGGGAAGGGCTGGAATTACCTTAATAGAAAAGGTAAGAACAAAGGACACGAGTCTATAAAAAAGTTTTGGTAGTTCTGCTGTTTGTGGAACACGTAGTTAAATGACAAAGTTTCTGTGCTTTGCAGTTTGTCTACATATACAAGAAAAACTTGTGGCTTAAGCAATATGTTCTCTGGTATAAATCAGTATAAATTGGGAAATCTATTTGGGATTTAAAACAACACACAGTGGCCCAGGAAGTGGAGTAAAAGGGGATTTTCTTGCTTAAAAAAAATGGACCAAAGCTCAGCCCCCTAACCATTTCTGCAGTCTGAGGTTTGTCTGGCAGTGAAATTGTGAAATTTTGGCTTCTGCATGCTTGTATCTCAATTTCCCTTCCATCTCCTTCTTTTCCTTAGAATATTCTGGCTTTGTGGATAGGTACTGCGATGTATTCAATATGAGACTAACTTCTGCCATCCCATTTATTAACTTTGATTGCTGCATGCACAAAACTGAGGTCAGAATTTGGCCCCAGACAGTATCTTTGCACCATGGGTTTCTGGAATTTATACCACATCCTCTGCTCTAGTTTTTCTTTCCAAAAGTGGTTTGAGACACTGCTTGCATGGTACATTACACAATTAGGAAGGAAATAGGTCCTCAGCTTGAAATTAATTATTTGTCAGAGAACAATATTTTCTTAGGTGGAGCACTGCAAAAGCTCAGGACTGTTTGTTTATGGGATGCTGATCTAAAAAAAGTATTATTCAAGTGGAATACGGTTATATGAACTGAGGGACAGATTCAGGTGTTTGACTTCCAATGAATACAGATTCTTCAGCTTCCAGTAATATTCTCCAATAGTTAATGACAATAGAAAGTATGCAAGAGGCAACATTTGTGAATTTACAGTATCTGGCCTCTGAAGGCAATTCTTCATTCCTCTTAATGCAGATAATCCTGTTGCAGTCAGTGCATAAGGTGGGTGAGGAATATCCCTTTTATTTGCAAATAGATTTGGAAGATTTCAGCACATGTAGTATAGCTACTGCAAATAAAGGTATGTCTAATAACTTAAATCATTATCGTTCAATGTATTTAAGCACATGCTTCTGTTGAGATTTATCAAAGGACATGCCTTTAAGTAAGTGCAAGCAGAAAGTTATATATATGCTTGTGTGATACAGAGAATTGAGGTTTTTGCTATTTGCTGCATACCTGAAATCTTGAATTTTTATCTTCGTTTGGGACAGAAATGTAGACAAGTAGCAATGCTAAATACATCTTCAGATTATGCTATAACAGTCTGTTTTAATCAAAGCAACTCCTGTTGATATGTTAGTTAAGAAGATCTCTTTTATGTTCCTAAATGCCTTTTAACCCTATCCCAAAAGAAACTTCTGTCTGACTAGAAGAAAGATGGGGCTTATTTCCCACTTGTCTGATGTATCTGCCACTGGTTTTCACTTTTTCCATTTGCAGAGCTTTGCTATTCCAAGTACCAGCTGTTCTGTGGTGAATTCAAACTTACTGCTGATAGGTTTACTTTCTTCTTCTCTTTCTTGGACACCTTTAACATTGTCCATAGATTTGCAGACCTGACTAGAGATTTACTGAATAAATCAGGAGTTAGGAGTCCCTCCTATGATAACTTTGTAAGAAGTGTTAAACACATGGTTTTTAATCGAAGTCAATACTACTTATGATAACATTAAACTTGCTGGAAGGTGTTTGCATGAATGGTGAGATTTGCACATCTACCAGCAGAAGGTAGCTATCTAATTCATATGTAGAGTTTTAATACTACCAGTGAGGTGAAAAGACAGTCATCTATTAAAAAGACACTGCTATATCAGGTGATATTAATCCACCAAGAATTTGACTTAGATAATGGAAATAACTAAGTATAAGAACACTTGCATCTTAGTAGGATTGTCTGAGTGATACTTTCACAAAGCTAGAAATTTAAAAAAAGTTTAAATGTTATATAGGCATTATTTATTTAAATATTCAATAGACTGATGTTTTACAGTGTCAACATCAAGACAGCTCTTCTATTCAAAAAGAGCCAGAAGTTTTTTTCTTTCATTAAAACAGACACATGCAGGACAGTGACAGAACTGTTCTCAGATGCATATGATTTTTTAATTAGGTCAAATATTAAAATGGCAGAAAGCCAATCAGTGGAATTAAGGTTTCTCCCTGTGGAGAATGCTTTTATTATGGAGACAGTATAAAATTTTGCCCTTACTATTCATTTTTTCTTGTTGAATTACTTGAGATTTGCAGCTCACATAAGTGGTTTTTTGTCATGCCAACTCAAAGTTGCTTTTCAAATTCTTCTGTTTGATAAACAAATAAAACTTGCCTTTTTTCCTTTAAAAGGCATTGTTTTGATATTTAACATGCACAAACATTGGATATTGATAATAAAGCAATATGTGAATGTCAAGAGCCATCAAATATTAACATTCTAACATTCAGTGCCCAAATGAAATAAACTGTTACTGAGTTCTGTTCAATACCAAAACCAGCAGCATAAGATGTTAATTGTGTTCTGGAAAAGGTTTTATTTTCCTCCAAAAGTTTTTGAGTAAATTTCTTAGTATATTACAGACTTTCTTAATAATTCTTAAAATAAGCACATTTCTAAGAGTTGTAAGACCTTGTAAATCTATTTAAAACCTCTTATCTGAGATCAGGTTGGAAGAAAAAAAAATGAAGTTACTAATGTGTTTTCCAAATGTGGATTCATGTAGAATGCATTGTCTTGACTTAAAATGCTTCTTTCTCCTTTCTTAATACTTCACAAACTCTGCATTATCTCACTCTTATGTTGGAATTATAATTCCTCTTTTGTGGAGCAACTAGACTTTTCCTTCAAACAAAAAGTCACTGAACTTATTACCCAAATATCCAAAGCTAAGAGCACCCTTTTGCAACGCTGTAGTTTCAAATGACTTTAAATCACTTTAGCAAAAGTCAGATATGTCTAGCATCTTTGTCTGTTGAGAGTCTTTAGTCCTCAGTCAAGAAAACTCTGAGGTAAGACAGTCTGATGTCTGCTAAAACTTAGACCTGGTTATTGAAACAGTGTTGAAGCATCAGTAGAATGATGTACCTTTTTGGCATTGAGATTCTGACATTTTACTGGTCTGATATACTTTTGCTTAATTAGGCTTATACAGTTAAATGAAGTTGTTTTCTGTAAAATAAAGAAATTGAATCATGTCTTTTATCCTTTTTCTTCCTTCCCCTTTCTTTGACCCATTTTTCTTTGGTTTTCTTTTTCCCCTCTCTGATGTAGCTGAGCATCTGACTTTGTCTTAGGAACTACTGTATTTCTTGGGCAGGCTGGCAAATGAAGTCTCATTCAAAGAAAGGAGTTGTTTAACGAAGGATTTCAATTTACTGGCACTTTAACCTGATGTAGCAGTTCTGTCTTCCCAATGATAAGGTCCAGGAGGTAGGAACTGCAACACTTTATTCCATGAATAAAGTGAACAAATTCAGTGTAGTCAGCAAAGTTCACACTCAGCCTGATATGAAGTCAATTAGTCTATGGAGTAACTCCCACTGAATTCAGTGAGGCTTTTGAGCGTGCTTGCTGAAAGACTTCTGATTCCTTTTGTAAGATTGTAATTCAGACAGTGACAGCAAGTGATGAGGTCCATTAGTCTTCATAATTAAATAAAACAATTTAGGGTTTGACTTTGTAGTAAAATCTAAACAGATTCTGCTGACATCCATTAAAAAGTACAGGAGAGAGACTTAAGTCTTGACTTCTAGGAGGAAGGTGAAGTGAGTACATGGTCTGAGTTATGAGAAATAGCTTATTTAATAGCACTTGAGCCATTATGGAAAAGGAACAGTCTTCCATATGTTTCAGATGAAAGCAGGCAGGCATCACTCCCTGCTTTACAAGTAAATCTGCTTAGAATTGAAAATTCTTGTTCAAGACTGGCATTTATCATTATTTTCTCAGCCAGCAGCTCCTGAGAAGAAAACATTGAGAGAGAATCGTCTCTAAACAGTTATTTTCCCAATGGTCATGTACAAATATGCAGAGAATTTTGGCTAAACTGTTGCTCTTGGTTTTGGTTTTATTTTAAATTTCTATGAGAATCTGCTAATTCATAGTTTTATCCTGAATACTTTAAGGAAAATACAGATATGCTTTCTCCCAAATAGAGTAAAAATCTGTGCTACAAGGCATGCCACTGAGAAATCATACAGAAGGTTCTTTTTTATATTAAAATGTAACAATAAGCAAACTTTTGTCTGGAACAGATTTAATTGTCGTTAGAACTTTAGAAAAAGGACAAACAAGTAAAATAAGTATCTTATTTCCAGATCTGAAGTATTCAATGAATGTCTGTTAAACTGATGTGTTTTAATACTTCAGGTCTAGTGATTGCAAAAGAACCTGAAGGGAGATAATTTTCTTTCATTCCATAACAAACACAAGGAAACTTTTCATGAAATTGCATAACTAAGGAAATGACAAGCAAATTCATACGGGCTGTATTCACAGAAGGACAATAAGTCAGGCTGTATCACTTCATTAGAGGACAAAAGTTCATAAAATAGGTTACATGTTTAGTATCCCAAAATGTTATAAATGAACGTAATTTATGATGAAAGATGACAGAATAGTCCTTTTATAAGGTCCTCCACAGGGGGAGGTTGAAAACACCCATGACAGTCATTCTGCTCTAGGACTTAAAGCTGAAATTCTGTAAAACCTAGTAGCTTTTGGTTTGTCTCCCAAGCTTTGCTCTGAATTTTAGAGTTTTGAAAACAAATTGTATTGGTTTTGTGTGGCAAGGTTTTGGTAGCGGGGGGGGGGCTATTACAGGGGTGGCTTCTGTAAGAAGTTGCTGGAAGCTTCCCCTATGTTCGAGAGAGAGAGCCAATACCAGCCGGCTC
>JANHGO010000071.1:28827659-28860576 GCA_024606505.1 Aquila spilogaster | reverse complement strand
TTTAAGCATGAAACTGAAGCTAAGTCAACTTTTCTCCGGTTGGTAATGAGGCTAATTGCACCAAGCGTGTGTTACTGCCGAAGAGAAGCCGCCGCCGCCGCCTCCGCCGCCGCCGCTCGCGGGCCCCGCGACACAGGCGGCCGGCGTCCCACAAAGGCTCATGCTCCCGCCCAGGCCGAGGGTGGCGGGGCCGAACAGCCCCCACAGCAGCGAAGCTGCACCCGCCCGGCAGCGCCCGCTCATGGGGCCACCACCTCTCGCCCGCAGCCCAGCGCGCCTGCGCACCACCCCCACGGCCCGCCTATCGGTGCCACCGCCCCCCGAGGGCTCCCTCAGGGGGCGGTGCACGTGCGCTCGTAACGGCCGCCCGCCTCGCGGTGACGTCACGGAGCTTTGAAAAAGAGCGGGAAGAGGCGCGAGGAGCGGCTGCGCGGCGGCTCTGAGGAGCCCGCGCGAGGCCGGACTGGCGGGCCCGCCCGCGTTCTCCCTCAGCGTGCCTCCGGGCACCGGTGCCCGTCAGCACGGCTCTGAAGCGAGTATTTGCTGTAATGCTCTGCTGAAGGCCCCTTGGCTTCATCCCGCCGTTGCTAAGTGATGCTGAGGTGGCAGTGCCTGGCTTATGTTTTGTCTATGTGGCGTTGCTTGAAAATAGTGCCCGGCTAAAAAATTCTGAGGAAAAAATAACACAGGATTTGCCTTCGAAGTTGCTGCTGTGACCAAGGAGCCCCCCGAGTGAAGTAACCCCCTAAGCGTGCTGCTGTGGCACACATTCAGCACTGTGGGCCACCTTAGGCTCTGTGTAGAGCAGTTTGTTTCACAACAGGTATGTGGGCCCTTACTTTTCCTAAAGGTACCATTGTATTTATCAGAGCAACTTAGGTGTATCTATTTCATTTTAATTATACTAGCTTGAATATGGGAGGACAGGCATCAGAGGAAAAGCTTTTCTGTGTCTTTTGTGTTGAGGAAGTACGTAATTCAGGGCAAATAAGGAAAGGGAGCCTTTCCATTCTTTCTATGCATTCCTGAGGGAGTTAGAGTTCTCCTGTTTTCATATATTCGGTTCTTTGTTTTGGCATTTCTACTTCGAGCAACGCTTTTACACAATGAAATGGGAAACAAGATTGATGCCTGGTTCTTTTGGTGAAGGTTGGCCCTTCATCAACTGGTTAAGGTGTTTCAAAGACATTTTTTCCTACTTTCTATTTCTAGGAGAAACAGGGATTTATAAACTTTTTCTGTGATTTGTAGAATTTTAAATTTAAAATAATTGTTTTAAAGCTCATCTTTACTATTTCTTACATAGAAATTAGGTTTGATAGGGTTTTCTCAGATCTTGAAAGAAAAAAAATTGCACTGTTTCCCGTTCGCCAGGAGATGGTGCTATGCAATGTGAAAGCCTGCACTGGAGCAGCCTCTGGTTATACCCACTGCCATGACTTGGGAGCTTGATGCTGGAGGTGTGTTTCAGTAATAGCTAGTGCGTTTACAGTAGAGCTAGTCGTCAGTTCTGAAGTCTGCTTTTAGAGCTGGAGTCCCTCTGGAAACTCAAGTGACTTATCCTGTCTGTGCTCCCAACAGTTTAAAGCTCTGGGCAATTTAGAGCTGTGGAGTGGTTATGATTGGAAGACAACTCTGCAGGTTGTTTAGTCCAACCCACCTGCTCAAAACAGAGTCAGCAAGAACTGGTTGTTCAAGACCACGTCAGTCTGTGTTCTGGAGAATATCCAATTTTGGAGACCCCACAACCTCTCTGGACAACGAGTTTTAGTGTTTGATTATGCTCTCAAGAAATAAAGTTGTTTTAACGGTAGAACTGAATTTCCTATTTCAACATGTGCCCAGATGCTCCTGTCCCTTAATCATGTTGTCAGCCTTTCACTGGGCTTGCTTGGGTACATTAATGTTTCTCCTTGTGGAAAATCCAGAACTGAACCCAGCTCAGCAGGCATACGTGGTCTCACCAGTGCTGAGCAGAGTGGAAGGACCACCTCTCTTAATCTACATGTGAAATTTTTCCTGATACCACCTGGGATGATGTTGGCCTTTGCTGTGATGGTACATCACATGTTGTGAATTGTGTGCTTTTCAGTTATACTGTGTATTTGTCATACAAATATGCATGTTGTGTATTTATCACTCTCCTGCTACTCATATAATCTAGGAAGTATCAGTGTTTAAACTGTTCACATGGCCAGCAGGATAACAGATTCCAAATATCCTGTTAGAAGAATCATAGACTAAGTTAGGTATAAGAACTTACAGAGCTTTTTGACAAAATTCTAGGTCCGTTTTAAAAGTAAAAATGAATGCCTATATTAGCTCCTAAACTTAGGCACAGAAGCCAGAGTTTGATTTTTCAAAGAAGTTGTAATTGAGTCATTTAACACACCATACATATGTATTAGAAATCAAGCTGCAAATGTCCAAATCTCTCACATATTTGGAAAGATGCTTGACTTTCCTGTATTGAACAGCAGTAGAAAAGTTAGATAATAAACATCAAGTAAATGTTTGCAAGTGTCAAACCTTATTTAACCCTTGCTTCTGCACAGACTATGCAGCAGCATTGTTTCAGGAAGTTGGGGTTGCACTAGGGTTAGAGGGACTCTACACAGATGAAGATTTGTTTAGGGTGAAGGATTAGGCTTCGGTTTCCTAAAGATTTTACATGACACTTGCGTCATGTGGAGTCATGTGTCATGTTAGGAGTCTAACATATTGTGCCTAGGGCCAGCTAGAAATATTCAGGTGTTCACTTTGGAATTTCCCCAAGCAAATCCTCATTTTCATTACTTTTTTTTTAAGGGAATAGTTATAGAATGTTTTTTAGATTTTTCTCTGTGTCCATGCCTGAGAGTTCTTAAAATGGAAACTTCCAGAACCTCTGCAAGAGAAGCAAAATTATGATGAGGAAAAAACCTCTAGCTCTCATTGTATAACTGCTTATTCCAGTTCATGCAGGCAATTTTTCTTAATCCAATTTGAGCAGTTCTGGTCTGTGCTGACATAAAGATTTTTAATTGACGGGGCTAATAAAATGTTGTCACTTCTATGTTTTATTAGGTGCAAAGAAAATACTAAGTAAGACCTGCTCAATATATAAGCACATGAAAAAACACAAGTGGTTTGGTTTTCTCATGGGTATGTTTGTAAAATTGACCAATTGACTGAATAGCAACAATAATACTCCTATGCTCCAAAGTCTAGTTGCTTGGACTTTGATTGTTAAGTTTTGTTTACACAAGCAGAGCTCTGTTATGACTACTGAAGTTCCTTGAAGTAATAAGGATCCATCTAAGAGAACAGACTAGAGGAATGGGAGCTTCCACTTCAGTAATTATTTCTAAGTGATATGAAAGATTATCATCAGTATCATGAAAAATCTGCAATCTTGGCCACATCTTGTCTATGCTGTTTTCTCCAAATGAGTGTTAGCTTTTCCAAAATTTCTTCGCAGGCATTATTAGCATTTTAATGAATGTTACACTAACCAAAGGTGGCAGTGGTACTTCTGTCCAGTAATGCATTGATATATTTACAATGCAACTTTAAAGATACAAAGTTAGTATATGAGGTAGTATACAGGGCATTTGTCTTTGTGCCAAATGCTACATGAGCTTTACGGAAGAGCATGAAGACTAGCCCATGTATTAGGCAGAGATCAGGTGCAAAAAACCACCAAAATAATGAAATGGTCTCCATTATAGGAAATGATGGTCTATGTAGCGTGTTTGTACTTAAAATGGTAAACACCAGCCTGTTCGTAACTTTAAGAAGATGAAAGCAATTTCACTTCCATGGCATAAGATAAATTTTAGTGAGAGTGATTGCTCTGAGTTTACTTTTCGTGTTTGTGATGTGGCTTTTGCAATACATATGTATCTTCGATGAATCTCAATGTAATTACTCAGTGTAAGGCATTGAGATGGTGATTTATGCAGCTTTGGTTTCTTAGTTGCTAAATTTATTAGATGTACATGGATTATAAAGTGGAAAATAGGAGCAAATGTGAGGCTAGTAGATGAAACTGCTTTCTTTGTTTTAGAGTGCAAGTGTCTTTCTGAGGAGTTGATTTTGGTTTGGCTACGTGTTTACAAAGTATTTCAAAAGCCAGAAAAAAGATGCTGAGTAAATGTGATGATAACGGTAAGGATATTAGATTATGAAGT
This sequence comes from Aquila spilogaster, assembly GCA_024606505.1. Classification (NCBI taxonomy): domain Eukaryota; kingdom Metazoa; phylum Chordata; class Aves; order Accipitriformes; family Accipitridae; genus Aquila; species Aquila spilogaster. Next base: position 28,856,404 of record JANHGO010000071.1, on the reverse strand, counting down.
CTAAGTGACAGCACTTCAATACAGTGTTAAATAGAATATGGGCTCTTTTGTTTCACAGGCAGGTTAGTATAATTGTTTTTTTTTTCTGCAGGTACTCTTTTCTGTTGTCTTTGTTTCTTTCTCTCACTTCCTTTCTTTCCAATTCCTCCCAGTACACTATCTCTGCAGAAGTATTTAAGCCTACTATTGTACTTGTTCTTTCTTATGAGATGCACATATACACGTGCTCATTTTTGTATTATATTTGATATTTTTATTTGTTTTCATTTTCAGACTGTTTTCAGCTGCATATGTGTTCAGATTGCTAGTTTGCAGATCAATAGAGGACTGGAAAAGCTGTGAAAACACCTGTTAAATACTGATAGGAAACTCCTTTTTAGATGATATGCAGCTGTGTCTTTCATTGTTAAGAAAATGCTTCAGGTGTAGCTTATCATTCTTTTCAGGTGTAGTAACACTTAGAGGACAGAGTTATGCATCTCTGTGGTGAAGTGTGCACAGAGGAATTCCCAGCAGCTACACAGTGATGGATGGTGAGGTCTTGACTCATAGTTTTATTACTGCATTAGTGGCAACAGTTCAAATGAAATTACACCTATTATGCTCTATTACAAGCACTAAACAATTCTGCTGAGATTCCTACTTGACAACTATGCCTGTCAGTAGCCATCTTTTGTGTAAGGATATTCAGGAGAGCATAGGGGGAAATAATTATGTTCTCAACAATTTGTTAAGCTGTATGAAAGTGGGAGTAAAAGCTTTTCAGGATGAAAAATAAATCCCTGTTCTTTTTCTATCAGAGTTCCATTGGGAACCTACTAAAATAGCAGGATATGTGATCTCATTTCCAGTTTTTTTCAATGCTGAACAAAAAATAGGGAGTATAAAGAATTAAAAACTACTGATGGTGTTTCTCTTGTGCTATTTTTCTGTAGAAATTTGTTTTTTTTTTAACCAGTCTATCTGTACTACAGTTCATCTACATAATGTCAGTCCTTCCCAATGGCCCTCTTGGCCACTTTAAATGAAGAATAAGAGTTTTAGTGCAAATAACCTGTGAGTACTGGGAAAACTGCTAAATGAATAGATGAGGATGATTCAAATGAATGCCTTTGCTGAAGGAAAGTTGGGAAGAAAGTTGGCCTTAGTACTTCATGTTTGGGAGCAATTGGCTGAAAATTCTGCCTGTGCTGGCTTCACATGTGCTATCTGTTGTCTGATCTGGTTCTTAGAGTGTGTGGTGCATAGAAAGGGCTGGAATTACTTAATAGAGAAGTTTAGGACAATGGGCACGAATCTATTTACAACAAAACCTAAAACTTTGGTACTTCTGCTATTCATGGAATGCTTAGTTAAATAACAGACAAAGAGCTTGTGTTGCAATTTGTCTAAGAATACGAGAACAACTTGTGGCTTAAAGAAACTGTAAGCTGTCTGGTATAAATCAGTATAAATTGAAAATCTGGTTGGGATATAAATGAGCACACAGTGGCTATGGAATTGAAAATGGAAGGAGGTTTTTACTGTTTGAAAAAAAAAAAGTGGACCAAAGCTCAGCCCCTAACCATTCCTGCGGTCTGAGATGTCTGGCAGTGGAATTATGAAAATCTGGCCTGTGCACATCTGCATCTCAATTTTCCTTCTCTTACTCTTAGCTTAGCTACGGCAAGTACCAGCCTTTCCATTATTGAATTTCAACATATTGACGATAGCTTATTTTTTTTTCTGATCTATCCTGGATACCTTTGAGTTTCCTCATAGTTCTGCAGGGCTGACTAGAGTTTTCCTGAATAAATCAGGAGTTAGAAGTCCACACTCTGATAATTTTCTAAGTTTTCAAGACATGAGTTTTAGTGAGAAGTAGATACTATTGAATGATGACATGAAATCTGATAGAAGACATTTGAGTGGTGAGATCTGAATATCTTCCAGCAGAAAGTAGCTGATTCATATGTAGTACTTGAATACTACCAGTGAGGTGTTAAGGCAGTCATCTCACTAAAAAGACACTTACTGGGTGATGTTAGTCCACCAAACATCTTTCTTGATTAATGGAAATAACCGTAAGTATAAGAATGTGTACCTCTTATTAGGGTTGTCTGAGACTGATACTGTTGTAAAGCTAGAAATTAAATTTCCTAATAGCTTCTGCTTTAGTCTTAGATATTTATTTAAATATTTGATAGACTGATGTCTTACCACAGTCTTTAGAATACTGATATCTAAGCATCTATTCAAAAAGAGAAATTGTCTGGTTTTTACACGGAGGTATTTAGGTACGTGGAAGAGAGCGGTGTAAATCTGGTATCAGATGCACACTTCTTTTGTTAGATGACATGTTGAAATGGTGGAAAAATAAGTGGAATCAAGGTGAGATTTAGTAGCAAATACTAAATTTGTAGAGAATAATTAATTATGGAGAAAATGTAAAACATTTTTCCTTACTATTAATTTCTTGTTAAAATACTTGAGTTTTGCAATTAATATAAGTACTTTTTTGTTGTGTACCAACTCTGATTTTTGATTGAGAAATAAGACCTTTTTTTTTCACTTTAAATGGCACTATGTTACTATTTTAACATGCACAGTTAAGGGTATTGTTATTTATGCAATATGTGAATGCCGTGAACCATCAAATATTAACATTCAGTGTCCAGAAGGAATTATTACTGACCTTTGCTCAACACCAAAAACAGCAGCATAAAATGTTAATTGTGTTTTGAAAACATTTTATTTCATGCCAAAACTTTTTGAGTACCATTCTTAATACATTACGGATTTTCTTAAAATAAGCACATTTCTTAGTGTTATAAGACCTTGTAAATTTCGTAAAAACCTCTTATTCAAAATCAGCTTGGAGGTTAAGGATCAAGCTATTGATTAGAATGAATTAGAGATTTAGTATAGTACTTTGGATATGGAGGAAGAACCTCCTAATTTCAATTTTGCAGTCTCTCTAGGAAGTTTGTTTCTAAATGAGTTGTTTAAAATTGACTTCCTTGTTTACATGGACATTAGAGAAGCAACATTATTCTACCCAGGTCTTAGTCATTTGTTTAAATTCTCTTAAAATTCCCCATTTGTATTTAGTGACTGCCACTTCTGCCTGCATTGACTTTCAACTCAATTGATACGGCGATGCAGTCAGGAGTCCATACTTATATTGTTGCTTTGGCTTCAGTTCCTATTCATTTGCTCTTGGCTAATGCAGGACATGGAGGAATGAAAAAGTGGTTTGGAAATGTGTAAATGGAGATCTTGAACAGTCGTTTAAAACTGTTGTCACTGATAAATTGTATGATGTTTTTCCCTAAATCCATCTCTTGTATGATTTAGAATAGGACTCAGAGTTTTAGGTGTCCTAAATAGGCATTTCCGGACTGCTATGTCTCTAGTTCAGAAGTAAAGGTGTTGAGAAGTGTGTATGCATCAGTCACTTAGTCTGCTAATATTTCAGCATAAGCTCTTCTCCAGACAGGATGTGAAGCTCTAGTCTAGAAAAGGATGTAAGCAGGTGACTAAGTGCTTTCCTAAATTGAAGCCAAACCTAAGAGTAGTTGTGAATATTTGGCTAACAGCTATGCAAATTCATCTTGGATGCCATCAGCTTGAGCTTTTGTAAACATTGTTTCAATGATATTCTTCTATGTTGCTTGTTTGGTTGTTTTCTTTTTTTTTCCTAGGGAGAAGAAAAGACAAAACCTCTTCGAGGTTTTATTCAGGTCTTGGTTAAGTGGGAGACTAAAAAGCTGTAGATCCCCACAAGAAACAACTGATTTGAAAACAGTTCTGATCTTGATGTGTATATAGCTGTACAGTCTCTTCTCCCTTCCCTCCCTCATCACACAGATACTACCTAATTGCAGGTGATATGTCAAAATACCCTGAGCATGTCTAACTTTTATGACATGTTTTGTCATTGCATTGTATTGACTAAAAAATGCTTCCTGTTTCCTAGTAAGTACTTTACAACATCTGCGTTTTCCCACTCTTACGTTGCAATTTTTCCTTTGTGTGGCAACTGTAACTTTGTTTGAACTAAAGGTCCAGGACTTACTACCAAAATATTGAAAGCCAAGAGAATCATTTTTTGTAGCAGTAGCTTCAAACGAGTTAAAAATCACTTTAGTAGGTCAGCTACTTGTAGCTCCTTTGGGGACCTTTAATCCTTCTTGAGAAAAAAAAGCATTGGGAAGATTTTATAAGTATTTAAATAATTTTCACCATGACTGGGTACAAATATGCAGAGAATTCTCACCACCACTGTTTGTTTTGTTTTCATTTAAAATTTCTTTGCAATTCTGTTAATCCATCTTTTTGTGACAAATACTTTGTGGAAGACAGATATGCTTTCCCTCAAATAGACTAAATGTCTATTTGAATAATAACAGAAGGTTAAGCACAAAGGGTACTTTTTATATTAAAATACAACACTAAGCAGACTTCTAATTGTAACATATTTAATTAAAATTTCATTATTTTGCTGTTAAATCATAGGGCAAAATTTCATAAAGTAGATTTTGTGTTTAGGATTCCAAAAGGTTGATTACAAATGAAAATAGATGATGAGCAAAGATGACAATCATCCTTCTGTTAAGGTCCTCTTTAAACCTGAGTTACAGCTTAACTGTGAGTGAAGTTCTATTGGTACAGCTTAATATGGAAGTAAATTCCACAGGATAGCTCTGCATTGTGATAGCTGTGATATCTGCTTGTATTGCACCTGATATTATTTACCTGCCAATACAGGATTTGCAGTCCTAGCTATGAATTTTCCATAATCCATTGATAAGAAACAGGTTATATCAACTTTCTCTCTCTTAACCTCTTTCGATATCATATTTGTGAATGAACTATTTGATAACAATCCTTTAAACTGGAATAGCTTTGAAGGTATGAGATGAAATTATTGCTTGAAGGTGGATAAAATTATGACATCGTTTTAGAAATATACACAATTAAGTTAACTAACCTGGTCAAGATATACTTGCCAGTCTTGGCTAGCTTGGCTTGTCAAGACATACTAGCAAGGTGTCAGTGTTTAAGTTTTTTGAGTTGCGGTCCCTCTTACATCATTATTTTGCAGATCAGTCCCCAGAATGGTGCTCTCACCAGTGACTGATATAGTAAACAGAGCTGAAATATCGTGGATAAATTTTGCCTACAAAGACTTCTTTTCTTGCAAGTAGCGTACCTATTTGGGACTTTTTTGTCCTGAGGTTTTGAGAGGAGAGGAAGAAGAAATGTATTGAAGGAGACAAAGGGTGAAGAAGGAATTAAGAGTAAAATCCGTGAGAAAACTTTGAAATATTTCTTGATAATACTTATGGTTCAGAAGGAAATTGACATTACCACAATTAGTAAAATGAAACCCTATAAAAGGAGATTTTTATTATTACTCCAAAATTAAGTTGTCAAAAAGCAACAGTAACACATGAAAGAGGTGGTTGTAAGAGGCTGAAATTATTCTGAAGTAAAACTTCAGAATTCAGAATTTGAGACAAATATACTTTTTCTGAGAACATATAATATTTTAAACCTCTAATACAATTGTTTGTTAGAAAAGCATTATTTTTAACGATGAAATGCAGCTTCATGTACTTTTGATTTTCATCTTCATGTGTCATAGCTTTCAATTGCCAGACAAGCTAATGTTGATGAACAAAAGCTGTCAGGTTTTTTTTGACAGCTTTGGCTGAAGCAAATGAAAAGCAGCATAATTCATCTGAACAGCTTACAGAGAGACTTCAAGTGTTTCACAGTTGTTACAAACAGCTGATCTCAAGACTTGTATTACCCTAACTTTAAGGGTTTGCTGCTTTTTGTCAGACCTCATTCTAGAAATAACATACGTTAGTGGAGTTCTTCTCTGGAGATGTGAAATTAAAGAGGAAAGAAACGAGAGCTTCTTCTATGTGAATATTTGTAATGCTTGCCTCTTAATGTCTAATGCAATGCAATTGCTTAAAGTGCCAATCCTTTCTGGCAGTGCTGGATTTTCTGAAGCTTCAATTCATGGATGAAATTATCCCATTTGAAGATCATCTTAATATCAATAATTTTCCAGTTTTAGTACTTACAGCATTACTCTCTGTAGTTGCTATTAACTTGCTCTTCTAAATAAACTAACCTGATTGAGAGCATAATTACTGTAATGTCCTGAACACCTGAGCTTTTCTGCTATTTCAGAAGAGAAGTGCATGGCTTTTACTCTCTTGTTCCCTAGTGTAACCAGATATATAAAGGAAATACACTTCAGGTGAATGTAACAGCTCACTTTGTGTATGCTGCTAAGCACTCCGCTACTTTTTCCAGTACTCTCTCAAGCTGCATTGCCAGAGTACGAGTCACCAAAAATTCCTTGTGCTTCTGCAGTTTGTACTGCAGGATGTGGTTCCATACAGTACATACCTGTGTTCCTATTATGTGTTACCCTTTCCTGATAGAGTTTCTGGCCTTTGAGTGATGCTGGCCTGAGTTTATTTTGCCTAAGACTAGTCGCTTTTCTATTTTTCCAATGTGCTTCTCCATTAGAGCAGAGTGAGAGCACATTGCTTGGAATGAAGTGCATGGGTCAGCAGCAACTACAGTTGTGTTTGAACTGATACAGGACCTTTCTCTTGAGGATGTGCTAAATGAATGACAATAAGAGAAACTATTTACTGTCCGTTGCAGGGTGGTATGGCTCAAACTTTAGAAGTTTTATGGCAGCATATTTCTAATTCTCTGAAAAGGACTCCTAAATAAATTTAGTCAGCAATTAAGATTTTCCAAATTCTGTTGAATGAAAAGTAAAAAGAACAGCATGCAAGATACACAGATGGCAAAGAGGCAATTTGGAGCAAGCAATTCAGATTTTCCCTCTCTTTCCACAGAGAACAATCTGATCTTTTTTCTCTAGCTTACTCATTATTCAGATAACTGTGGGCATTTATTTATGGTATATTTTTGCAGCCAAGTGATTGACTACATATATTTGACAACTCAAACTGTGATATAATACTTTTAATTGGATGTTTAGGTCACACAATGTTTGCTTTCTCTGACTTAATGACCTTTATTTCTAATAAGACTTCCCAAATTAATGTTCAATACTTAAATTAACTGCAAATAATTGTACTTAAGTTCCCTGTTCTCATCATTTCTGTTGATGACTTTGGGTACCGTAGTATCTGCAAGCAATGGCTGTGACCTGAGATTGAAACAAAAATTCAAGTGAATATTTTTGAAGCAGAAACACGAAATCATTTTCCTGTTCTGTTTTCATCTGAATCTGAGAGTTAATGCTGATTAGTGATGATGGAGCAGGGCATCATATTTGTGCCATTCTAGAATATCCTCTCTAGCCGTTAAAAAAATAAATAAATAAAGTTGATCATTTCATGTTTAGACAGATATTTTTACTTATAAATCTAAATGCTTCCCTAAGAAAGAAACATTTTCTTTACTTATGGAGCATGTTGCGGTCCTGCAAAACATTGTTAGGCAAGCAGTATATCTTCCTGTACTAAACGTTTTCCTGTTCATGAAACACTTGTAAACTAGAATAACTTTGTCTGAGTATGTAATATCAAAATATCTCTGCAGGATGTAGTTTACAGGCTGTGTAACTGCAACGTTTGATGTGCATGATGTTTGTGCTCTTCATATCTGCCCATGTAGGGTTCTCTGCAAAAAAAAAAAAAAAAAACAACAACCAACAAGCTCAGATATGAAAATTGAGGAATATCCCCAGTTCTTCTTGACTTCAACTGAAGCTGTGAGCACTCATGCTTTTGTAGAGCTCTAGGGAACGGAAAGTGCCTTGCAAATCACTCATCGTTCCATGGCTAGTTGAAAGTTGTTTCTGTTTCACTGACTTCATAGGCTTTGAAGTCTTAAAATTTCAGTAAAGTGTATGATGGTCATGTATTGTCTTTAACAAAACAACCATCTTGGCTTATATAGAGCTGTATATGATAGGTCAGTGGGGTAAATAATCTTTTATATAGGTGCCAAAGTGAGTTGCTTGAGAATATGGCAAAGTGCTAGAGGTTCTTATTTTTGTACAAGAACAAACATTCATTTTGATATGGTACTTGATTTTTTTTGCTTTAAATGTTACTGTATTTCAATACTAAAATGTGTGTTTTGATACTGCCTGCATGGCTAAGGTGTCTTAACAAGGAAACCTTTCTGGTGGAAAGATGAACATTTGGAACTAGAAAAACTTAGCAAAAAATTGATTTTTCTTAACCTTGAACTTTGAGGTTTTTGTCACCTATGTTTCCATTTACCTGTCCTTATTTCATTTATATTAGTGAACTGACTTGAATTCCTACTGATATATCTCTGTACCAATGAAAGTTTTGTCAGCCTTTGGATTATTTTTGAGTATGTCAGACTTTCGTGAGATCATGGAAATCGGAATCCACTGCTTTTCGTTTTGATCAGTCGTTATGGTTTCCTCTAGCACTAAGTAACGTAATTGTTTTGGAGTTTCAGCTTTCAAGGAGGTGTTGATTTTTCGCTGCTACGTTAGAGGGCAGCAGCAGGCTAATAATGCGGGAATCTCACAGCACTCTTGCTGTCATCATGCCGCCTGGTGGCAAAATATGGAAGGCTGTAGCGTGTGAAAAGTAAAGTCTGCTTTCAAAGAGCACCTTTCTTCTGCTTACATTTGCACAATGGACAAAGTTCGGACTGTTTCCCCACAAATCTGGGCTCTTTGTATTCAAGTGAATAACGTTATTTAAAATAACCACAGTAATTTTCACACAAATCCATAGTTGATCACTCCTCTTGAAAGAGGGAGCAGAAAAAGTCTTTCATAGCCCTCTCTCTCAATATGAGCTTAAAATGCTTGTCCTTATACTCTGTCTTAAAAGATCTAGCCTAACTGTGCTTTTGCTGAAGTAAACTTCTATTGACTAAAGCTTTTGTTCATGTTGTGTGTATTAGAACTAAACGTAAATTGTTTACTTGTAGTTAATGTCTTCAGTCTTGTTTCAAAGTGGTCACATTCAATCTTTTCTGTTTTTTAAACAGTTACCACGCAGTAGCAGCTGAAACACTCTGGAACAGTTTCTCCAAGTTGAAAGAGACAACAGCTCTGGTGTGTTGAGTAGCACATGGTGAGTTTGTTGAGTTTTTTTTTTAATGGTTGCTGTTGTAATTATTTTTATATTATAATAACTGTTCCTAACATACAACTTCCAGTTTTTTAAAATATAGTAGTGAATTAGTCACATCAAAATTGATAGATAAGAACTAATACAGAGCTGATGACAAGAATTCTGTAAGTCTAGGACGATTCCTCCAGGTACTCCTGTGACATTTATTTATTTTTAAAAAATCACCCACAAAGAAACCCTTAATGTTTGCAATGTTTTGTTCTTTAGCTTTTTTAGAGATTTTTGTTATAGGAACCTAATTTTACGTAATTTTCAGCTGTTACTTAACCAGAAAAATAAGATTTGTGTGTATCTGTAGAGAGAGAGATGTTCCCTCAGTTTTAAACAGCTTTTTAGCACATTACTATTTGACTGATTGCAAGCCTTAACCCTTGACTATGGACACCACTACTAATGCAGTTGTCTTACAAGTTTTAAAGATTTTAAAGTATATATTAAATATATATTTATCTGTTAAAATTTTAAAATAGATTTATGTAGATTTCTTTCCAATATTTTCATAAGTAATGTAGTATTCTTCAAAATTGTACTGCAATGAAATACTTCATGAAACGGTTGTTGAACTTTTATTTTTATGTATAAATGAAAAGCATATGGAAAGATGCATGCAAATATTCAAACATGAATTCTTCAGTGAAAACGATTACTTCACCGTATGCTCAAAAATGCTGCTTTCAGTTAATGCTGTTTTGCTGTTGGTTCTGTCATGATGCTTAATTTTTAATGAAATTAAAATGTAGTTCTTCCCTGATTCTTGGGCTGTTTCACATTCAATTCCTCAAGGAACAGTGCAAGGGCAACATTAGGTTTGCATTAGTGTTATTTTTCAGATCATGCACATTTTGCAGTCATTGAGGGTTCAAAGCCCGTGACAGTTTAAATAAGGTGGCTATTTAAATTGTAGGCCTGAGAGCTTTTCAATTTTTAATGTTTGTTCTCTGAATAAGATGATGCTGGTATAATTTAAGGTACTGTATTGAATGGAACACAGTGACCTGTTCATGATAAGTAGGCTTACTGAGGTAACCTTGGCAGTGGTTTAATGCTGCAACTTCTTGATGCTGGTATGGTAAGCCAGTGCCCATGCATTAAGTTCTGCCACCTAAATAATCTAATTACTCCTCACTAGAAAAATACATTATTTCTTGACCTTTCCAATGAACAGAAGAAAACATGAGGTTTTTCTTATTTCTTCGAGGAGCATGTATGTACATAGGTCACTCTGAAAGTAATGCTTCCTATTTATTTATGTGGAAACTACAGCACATAGAAAACAGTAACACTATTCAATAGAGCAAATTCTCAGCTACTAAATGTTGTTTTTCAAAATAGTCACCACCATTATGTATGCATTTTTGCCAGCAATGTACAAGAGCCTGCATACTGTATTCATAAAGATCTTTTCCAGCAGAGGTGACCCTCTGTTGCCACTGCTAAAACGCACCACTAACCAGCTCACTGTGTTCACATCCACTATTTGGTCTCTGTAAATGTTGAGCAAGTGTTGATGAATGACAATTGGTGCCATGTTTTCCAAATATAGGGATTCAGTGACACACCTTTGCTTCATCCACAGTTCCATGTCATACACCTTTCTGTCAGACTGCCCCTCTGCTGCCATCTGTTGCACGGCAATCATGTGTAACGGAATATTGGTAGGAAGGTTCAACCTTTACTGCCATACCACCACCATCTTCCTCTGACCGTGTGAGCAAACAAAATAAAATAGATGACATTACTTTAGAGTAGCCCTTGTATAAATGTTCATGCTATACTGCAAAGATTGCTTGTTATAGCTTCATTGGCCGTATTCTTCCAGTATCCTTCTAAGTAATTCAAGATTTCTCATACCTAATGTGTCAAAACTACCCAGTCCAATAGAACCCACTGAAATGAGTACCTGTTAAAGGAATAGCTCTGATACTCATTTTCACTTCTATTAACTGAAAACTATTGTGACTTTTTGGATGTTAATACCAATTGCCAGCTGCTATTTCAAATTAAGTTCTGTCCTAAATTGGTCTAAATTATTCCTAATATTATATATACATATAAGCATCTCATTTTTATGGATATCCATGTCATTTCAATGCAATTGATGAACCTTTGTCTCAAGAAAAAAAAAGCAAATACTTGAAAGACTATACTTTTCTCATTTAATTCATACTTTTCTGTTTTTAGACAATCCCATTCCTTCAAAATTGTGTATGTAATGTGCATATATACTAGTATATATTTGTGTGTATATATATTTATATATATACACACTGAAATATTATTCACTGCTCATTTAGTCTAGCAAAGTGAAAGCAGGATGTGACAGTTTTCAATATCAAAGAACTGGAGGTGGAATAAATACAGAAGCAGGAAAAGTTGTTTAAACTGAAGGACAATGTAGACAAAGAGGAAAAAAAAAAGCCTAATACAGTTATAAGTGTGTTCCAATAGGAACTTAGTGGAAGACTTCAAACTATCATTACTGATATTTTAGAATCATGTTTTGTTAGAGTAGTGGGAGCAAGAAAGCCTCTCTAGTTTTAATTTAGATCCTGATAAATTTGAGAGGAATTAAGAATTATATCAGTCACACTGGATCTGTAACCTAGTAGGTCCCCCCCAGTTCTGTATTACTAAATGAGTAATTTTGAGTGCTACAGTACGGCACAAATATAATATAAAATTCAAATTAAATGCAATTACACTCTTAAATGTGTTAATACAACACATTAAATGACCAATTCTTTAAATTTTAGTGTTTAACATATTTGTTTTGATGGTACATAAGGGAACTGCTAGAACCACTATGTAAAACTGCTTTACAAGTTGCCATAGTGATTACATTGTAGAGTTCAACAGTGTTCTTTCCCTTCTTGTGTCTTATTTCTCTTGTATGATTTTGAAAAAACAAGCCAATATTTCAATTTTCCCATAATTTGGGTTCTTTCTGCCTGCTTAGCTCACTTGTGCAGGATGCAGACCGTACAGAGTAAAGTCAATAATTTCTAAAGATGATCTGTGTATCTGTTCTTGTGTTTTAAGCATTGTCCCTCTGTGCAGCTCCATTCAATACTTCTAAGATATATATCTGCTTAATAATTGGGACGGTCTTTTTTTTCCCCAATCTGCTTTGACGTTAATCTTTAAAATTATGAACTCAGAACTTAATAAGGAAGCTATATTTAGACTCTCTTCTTATTGTAGCTCTTTCCAGAGGCCGTAAATTAGCATGTGCTAATAGATAGCTCATCACATGAAGTGTTTTCAAATTTGACATGTAGGATTGAGGGGAGGGAGAAGAGTGATTAACTGTTGTTTAACAGAGGACAGGGAGCCGCTGAAACACCAAGGATGGTATTCAGTAATTATGCTACAGTGATCAAGGAGAAGGGCTTTTTCTCAATTCATGCTACCTTCTGCCCTGGTTGCTGCACCCTTGTCCACAGAGGTGTGTTGATGTGGAGACAGTCACTGTAGTATGAGTGGAACATTAGCTATTTTAATGAAATATCTCCACTGAGCAAAGAATAAGTTCTGCCTAAACTTTATTTCTGTAAGGATCTTAAATACACCTGAAGAGCACAGACAACTTTTAACATCTAAGCACTATTTTACATGTAAAGCATACTGTATGTTTATGCATACCAGGGAGATGATCATCCCCCTGTACTCAGCTCTGGTGAGGCCACACTTTGAGTACTGTGCTCAGATTTGGGTCTCACACTACAAGAAAGACATCACGGCCCTGGAGAGCGTCCAGAGTACGGCAACAAAGCTGGTGAAGGATCTGGAACACAAGCCTTATGAGGAGCAGTTGAGGGAACTGGGGTTGTTCAGTCTGGAGAAGGCTCTGGGAAGACCTTATTGCTCCCTGCCTGAAAGGAGGTTGTGATGAAGGGGGGGAGGTCAGCCTCTTCTCCCAGGTAACTAGTGACAGAACAACAGGAAATGGCCTCAAGTTGTTCCAAGAGAGATTCAGTTTAGATACTAGGAAAAATATCTTCTCAGAGTGGTTAGACATTGGAGCACGTTGCCCAAGGAAGTGGTGGAATCACTGTCCCTGGAGATGTTTAAGGAAAGGGTAGATGTAGTACCTAGGCATGTGGTTTAGTAGGCAATATTGGTGGTATGTAGACAATTGGACTAGATGGTCTCAGTGATCCTTTTCAACCATAATGGTTCTATGATTCTTCGTATTTATATACTTATGTGCGTCTATATACGTATGCATACTCATGATGACATAAATAATGTGTACGTATTTATGGATCTTCTCAATCTGTTTTCCCAGGCTTTTTCTGGGAAGGAATTGGAACTGGGTATGATTCTGAAACTGATGGCTTGGGGGAGCCATCTGTTGGCTCAGATCCAGTTTGTAAACTCTTTTGTATTGTGTCTCTGCCAAATGTAAAGCATGTGTTAAAGTGACAATCAATGCATCTACACTAAGTATGTTCTTAGGCATAAATGCTGCTTAATGTTTAATTTTGAAGCAAACAGTGTATCTATGGCAATCCAATATCCTTTCATTAATCCAAATCAGAAACCTTATATGTCACTGTTTATGTGAACTATGAAAGTTCAGCTGATGCTATTGTACAAAGCTGGTGGAGCTGAGACGTGTTATACTGGCTGAAGATCATATCGTGATCTCAGAACAGCTCAATGTCATGTCAAATGCTTGAGCTGTTTACTCACAAAATAATTTTTATGCATAGTTTCAAATTCTAGTAACTATTTCAGATGTAAAAATGTAACTCCGTTCTGAGATATTTTTTAAAATGACTGGCAAGCATCTAGAAGTACTTAAGAGCTTATATTATCTTACTTGTATTCAAATTACAATTTACAGAGGGAGTTGGGTATAATATGCTACTTCCTCTCCTTCTTAGCACTGTGCAGAAAACATCAATGGTCAGCGCCTTGCAAATGACAGTGAACGCTTAATCACTCCCACAAAACTCTTCCATTGACAAAGCAGAGAACAAAAATATTCTGAAAGTGAAAAACAAAAAAACATTGCTGTATTATTCTTTTTCAAGGCCTGCTTTCCAGAGCAAAGGAGTTGGCAAATAACAGGAAACAATTTCCTAGCTCAAACCCTCTTTCAGGTACTACTTGAAGACTTTTTTTTTCTTTCAGGATTGTGAAACTTGTGGTTTTTTGAGACTGCACCTTAGAGTTTTCTCTTCCTCCTTCCTTGGTGCTTTACTTATCCCACATATTTATCTGCAATCAAAACGGCACTGGCTGTTGCTGAATGCAGGCAGTAATTTTGCAGACTAGGATATGGTGTTGATTTAATAGTGATATCTACCATTTTTTTCTATTCCATAGTGACTTTAGTTCTATTCTTCATAGCTGTGTTTTCTGGTTACCTGGAATACCTAAAGAAAAAAAATGAAAACTTCAGATTTGTGTTCTTCCTAGTTGCTCATTAACTCATTTTCATGCCAACTCTGATGCAGCCTTTTCCCATGGCTGCTCCCAGCATTGGGCAAGCTGAATCAGGAGTGATATACTACTGCAGACAATGCAGTTTTCAGGACATCATGCCTCTGTAGTGCCTGCTTGTTAGACTGGAACTGTCATCTCTGTCAAATAGCCGTCTGTGATTAACATCCACTATTTAAGATATGTTGTTCAACTGAACCCTATTAAACTTGTGTCTTTTTATATTGCATTAGCAAATCTACAGCAAAGCAGATTTAGTAATTTTTCTCCCAGTGAGGCTTGTGCAGTTTCAGTGTCTAAAGATGTGGAATCTAGGAATGAGTGATCAATCTGTAAGGCAGCTGACTTTGTATCCCTCAAACACACTGGGCTATACAGTCTGCTTACCCTGTGAAAATGCTGGTGCGTGGTGTGATGCTGTACTCTACAAAACAGGTTCATAGACTCAATCACGACTGGTTTTGAGAAGGACTGAAGCAACATCAAAGGGCTGATATGATACTTTTCACAAAGTGAGGAAACAACCAGTTGTTTTACAGCTTGGACCTAAGAATGTCCCAATTTCTGTCATTCTGTAAGAGAAAAAATGTCCCAGTGATATGTTTTTCAGAGTGCTTTATTCAATATTTTTAAAGCCTAGATGAGCAAACCAGTTGATGCAGTTACCGTCCTAAGTGCTAATAAGTGAAGTTACTAAATAAAGATGTCATTCTTTGTAAAGGCTATTATTTTCAAAAGTACTGTTTTTCACTTTAGGTTATTCTCCCTCTCCTCCATATCCCCCACAGAAAGGATATCTTACAATTTATCATTACAGTGTTTTTGTCAATTCTGCAAAGCTAAAAAACTTTAAATATGAAGAATGTCTTTTCTGTGAAGCTGGGAAGGGGATTGACATCATGAAGCTTACTATTTATGTGATCCAAGGAGATTTCCAAAGTTGACTAGCATGTGGGAGGATCACTGTAGGGAACCCATATGTATTGTCTGGTGTGACAACATTCAAGCCTGGACTCTCCTAGTGCCTTACCTTCCCAGTGACTATTTGTTTGCTTTTTCACTTGCAAATTTAGCTTGTGACCTACATCTTTTCCATTATTTTGCATTACAAGTAGCAAAACTTCAGCAGACTGGATCCTTACACAATTTATGCTGAAGCAGTAGAATCCTAAATGAGTTTATTAAACATAACTTAGTAGACAATGAAGAAGGCTGGACTTTCCAATTATTTTCATGTATTTGGATTATGTAAGGCTTAATTGTGATCAGGAGCAGCATAACTTTTTTTCAATGCACAAATAACGCATTCAGCATCTAAGCACTCTTTGGATAAAAGTTGCTTCAGACTTTGTGGGTTCCTAAATAAATGTCTTTGAGTCACTTTGATATAGGTTTATTCACTTTCTGTTATATTATAAATAATGCAAATTTAATGTCCATCTGGACAGAAGGTTTTTGCTGGCTCCTAGCACCAGCTGCAAAATTCACTGACTACAAGATATGCAGCTGTCTTATACAGTCAGTGCCAAGAAGGAGCATACTGCTAATGCATCTTCAAGTGCTTGGGCTGGTATATGGTATGGGAAATTTTAAGCAGGGCATAAACCTTTGTTTTAAGAAAGTCACTTGGAGAAAACACTGAAATTGAATCACCTTTACTTAGGTTGGCAGTGGCCCTCAGGACTTGTGCTATCTTGTCTTCCAGTCTATTGTAATGCAAGTTGAAATGTTTAAGGTAGTAATAAGAGCTACGTAAAAGCATAAAATCTCTACATCTGAATGCTTCAGTTTTTCACTTCTCTCTGGCTTCTCGACTTCTTATCTGAATAAAACAGCAGACCACCTTCTATAGTGAGATCTCACTATCAACATTTCCTGGATATTTTGTCTGCCTTGGTTTTGGATCTGCTTGTCAGTCTTAAAACATTAGGGATCTTCTTCACTTCTTTAGGCAACCAATCTACTTTATTTCTCATTCAGGATTTTGTTGATGCTTTTCCAACTGCTCACTGTCTTGGAAATGCATGTCTCAGAAGATCTGAGGATGCTGTTGAGGAGCCCAGGGCTAACAGTCAGTAAATTGAAACTGAGAGCTCAGAGCAAAGGCAATTGAAACTGATGATGGAGGTAAATACAAGACCTAAATTGAAGGTGGATGTAAGTTTATTGCAAGTTTTTTTTTCATTAAGAGGGTGTTCTTTACCTTCAGGGAGAGATCCATGCTTTTTGGGCATTTATATTTATTAAATTAGCTAATATATTTAGATCTCTCTAAGCATAAAGCCTGTGCTTTGGGCATGCACTTGTATACATTAGCTATATAAAGCAATGCTCAGTTATAAAGGAATACTGCTGTCTAACAAGGGCTTCAGCTGAACAAAATTATTTAACTTAAACTGAAGGTATCAAATATTCAGCCATGTCCTCCAGCAGCAGATTTCAGGCTGGCAAAAATCAATGTCAGCTTTTTGAACGTGTTGGGAGCTATGTAGGTTAGCACGAGCTGAGAAGCCACATATTACTTTGTCTTGGCATGTGTGTGTCTGGCTGATTATGCTGTTCTGTTCATGCTGTTTGCCAGTGTTAGAAGAGCACTTTGGGAGGTATCAAGATTTTTTTGTCATCTTCCACATTGCAGTGGGTGATCTGGTGGGGATTAGTCTTCTTTACTACAATGATTGGTATCATTGCACCTTAGTGGAGAGGTATACACAAACATTTATATTTAACAGCTATGAAATGTGTAACTAGCTTTTTCAGCAGTAAACATTTTAAAAGTCCTGCTTTGGGGAGGTTGGTGTGCTGTTGTAGGTAATTCAGAATTTACTTAATGTCAGTCACATTGCACTTCATGAAAAAGGCATTTCACCTTTCATGTAATAAAAGAGCAAAATAATTTCCCCCACCCTCATATCCAAAGTAAGATTCTGATCTGATTATGTATTATCTGCTACGACAGTATGGCTGTCCTTGGGTTTAAAGTTTGGGATGTGCTTTCCTTCTGTGCTGAATGAGAGCTGTGGTTCTGTCATGCAGCCCCGACTTCAGTGTATTGGCCGTTTGTGTAAACTCAGTAAGGAGATGTTATAAGACAATCTGGATAATGCAAAACATGTCAAAATGGAAACCACCAGACACAAGTAGAAATCATCTCTAGATATTTAAAACAATGGGGTATAGAGCCACTGAGACACAGAATAATTGACCTCTGATAGTCTCCTGCTCAAAACCTTACTGAAAGCAGGGTCAAATTCAAACACAAATCACCTGCAGCATTGTATCAGATAGGTCAGAGTCATAGTACTTTAAGTACTGAGTAACTCCGAGGCTGAAGATGCTACAGCCTCTCCTGACTAGCACACAGGCACCATTGGGTTCTTGCCCGTTATGGGTGTCTGAAATTACTTTTTTTTTTTACTGTAAAAATATTTGACAGAATATTTTGAAAAATGCAACCCTGTTAGTTTCTAGTTATGGTTACCACTATGTGTCTCCAGGCAATTTCATACCAGGTTAAAATGGTAAATACTTACAGGTAGTAAATAGGAACTGGATCCATATTGAAAGTGATTTTTGTGTATCAGAGATTAGAAAACTTTGTCATGTACAGTATCTTCACAAGAATTTTAGTTGTGAGAATCAATTCCTTGAAGTTGATGGTACATCTGTGCTCCAGTTCATCTTAAAGCAGAAGAAATACTGAAGTACTTGCTCATTTTATTCCAAAATTAGGAGCAATAATGAAGAGAAGGATAAAAAGCAGGAGAGCTTAGCCACCTATGCATTTATTAAGCAAGCCCTGTCAAGCACCACAGTGAAGTTTGCCTTTCCCTGTTTCCCAGATTAGCATCTCTGCGGTTGTTCTGCTATCACAGGCTGTCCTGTTCTGAAAGGGGACATGCTGGAAAGAGTAGAAATAGATACACTATGAGGCAAATAGAGCTGAAAACCAGTAAGAGGGCTTACCAGATCTTAGAGCATCGCATGTCTGACACTTTCTTTCTAGTCCCTGCTCTGCCCTCTTCTTCTGCTAAGTGTACTCAAGGTTGCTTTCTGAGGCAACCTATTTAAGGGTGTCAGATTCACTCTAAAAATGCTGTGATGGTCAAATTGGTATTCAGTAGGAAAGGAAGCTGTAAATGTGGATTTCTCCTCTCAGACATCGACTCCAGTAAAAACGTTGTTTAGAAATCAGAATTATTTCAAAACAGAACTCAGTCTGGGAAAGTATTTCTCCCAAGTTAAGTCTCAGAACTTCAGCTACCTCCAGTTTTCTGGCTTTCATGTTTCACTTTCCAATGCACATGTAGCATGAATTGTGCTTTGGGACGGCCATTCTAGCAGCTTGTTTACTGAAATCCAGCGTCAAAACTACTAAATGCCAGTATCTGTTCACTGTGAGATTTTATAAAACCTCCATGTGTTTATGATGAATTCAGCCAACTCTCAAAATTGAATTTACTCAAATGCATTCAGCTTGGCCCCATTTCTGTGAAAATCCATTTTGTGATAACAGGTGCTACTATCAGCTTATTACCAGGGAAAGCTAATGAACCGGAGATATCTGTCATGATGACAGGGTGGGTGTTGATGTCTAATAATGATTTTGATGTTTGGAGTACTGCTTGCTGCCAAAATGTAGTAAGTGTCCTGGAAGACTTTATTACAGCATTAAAATATGACTTATAAATATGAAACATTTCTAAGAATTTACAATTAGTAGAAGATTGCTTTTGAAGAATATATGGCAGAATAAAGCAGCTACCTGAGCAATATAAGCCATAAACACCTTAGGAGAACTCTTAAGCAAAGGACACTTATAAAGCTGAGTTTAGAAATCTGCTGGCTTTGGTGTTTGTTTTGTTGTTGTTTTGTTTTTGTATTCCTGACTCTAGCAACACTTCTTTCAAAGGCTGATTAGCACTAAGGAGACTGCAGATAGTAGTTTGCTTCCATGAAAGGAAGTGATGGATTCCCATCAACTCATGTTACCAGTCTACTTTCATAAAACAAGGAACTAGAGAGAACTGACAGACATTGATGGAGTAGAGATTAGCTTCTGGTGTGCCTCAGGAGATTTCCTTTCTATGTTTTCATAAAGTTATGAGGAAAAAAAGTATGCATTATTTTTCACTGCTCACTTTTGGATCTGGGTTGATCTGTGTGACAATAGGAACAAAGATGATGATGATATTAATACATACATTTGAGGTAATCCTGGTTATAGTACAGCCAGGACTAAGTCTAAGTAGGACTAAGCCTTCTAGTTCATGCAGACTCAGTGTTTGTACCTTTTGTCAACTGAGTTAATCTTTAAGTGTGTAACCTGCAGAACGGAATAATATGTAGTTCCCAGAAAGCGGTTATTGTCGCAAAGTTCTCTGCAGGCTAAGGATGTTACGCAGATTGAAGACATCTTGTTTCCATTTGGGAGTTTCTATAAAGATTCAAATGGACTGTTAATCCATTTGGTGAACACTAATGCTGCTCAAAATTACCCACTCTATTCCTCAGTCTCTCTATTCATCAGAGTATGTTTAAAGAAGTGAAAAAAAGTGTTAAATGTGTATGTGTTCTAAATACTTCAAGTTAACTTCATGCCTTCTAAATAATGCTTGCTAAAACTTTGTACTCTTTTCATGTAGTTATTTCTTTAAAGTTTTTTATTAATATGTTAATTACTGTAGGTTTTTAATGTGTATTTCAATTTTATTTATGAACTACTTTTGGGGGTTTTTTGCTCTGAAAATGCTGACCAATATTGTTCTTAAAGGACAATTCTGTTTGCTGTAGTGTGTCAAATTAGTTACTTGTCCCTAACTTATTTTGACATGGTTAGTGTAGTTCCTCACAGGTACTTAAATGATCATGACTTTCCCTGGTGAAGCAATTATTCTGATGATGATTGTGATAGCTCTTAAGTTTTGGAGATCTGTAAATCACCCAAACTGAATTCTTCCCGTCTTTGCTTAGTACAGGAATGCAAAGAAGGTCTCCATGGAAATCATTATTCACACCCAACAACAGCTGCCATGGACATATTCAGAACATAAATAGAAGTTTTTGAAGCCCTGTGATATGCTGGCTCTGGTATGGTGGTTAAATAATTCACCATCAGATTAAAGAGCTGATAGGACAGACTTGAGCAGCTATAGGGAATTGCTGAGATACTGCCAGTGTAATTTTACCCGTATAGGAGGATTAATTATAAGTCCCAGTTAAGCTCCCTTTGGAGACAACGGGAGTTTCAGATGAGCAGCCCAAAATGAGACTAGAGTGGGGGATGAATCTTCAAATGCTACTCAAATTATTTGGTAATTCAAATACCACTGAAATGAACAGAAGCTAAGCATCAAACACTGTAGGTGGTTTGCAAACAAGTCTTGAATTTTAACACTGATCTCTTTTAAGTCTTACTGAGACATCTAGTAGGTGATAGAAGTAAACAGCAGCTCTGACCTGAGCCTGGCTTCTTTGCAAAGACAGGCTTTGCCAGAAAATGTACAAATTTGCAGTCACATTCACATATTCAGGCTAGTGGGTCAAGCTGTTTGACTTCTAGTGCTGTACTGTCTTTATTACAAAATTACTGATTGGGCAAGGATCTTTAATATATTAATATTGGTGCCTTAGGCCAGGTATCAGGTGGCTTTTGTGATGGCAAATTTTGTAGTCTCACATTTAAATCCATAGATATAGCAGCTGAGAAAATACTGTTATCCTCATTTATTTTTCATATCATGCAGCCGAACAAACATCTTATTTTTAAGATCTCTGCCCCACCTTTTTTGCTAAGCAATTCCATTTTATATTATTTCAATAAATAAGATCTTAAGACATTTCTGGCCACAGATGGTTAACTATTTGCATATGGATGATTCAGTTGTTATTATCAAAAGTGATTGTGATCATTCTTTCTTTATTTACATTTTTTTACTCAATGTATTAAGCCCCTCACAAGCAACTCGTCACTGTTTGATTTTTAGTGCCTGTTAACAATGGAACGGATTTTAAGTTTTCCTTCGATTATCTCTATATATATCATGATGAATTTATATCTTGACGAAAGCAGATAATGTCTCATTTTAAAATAATAGGAAACAAAGTTGGAAGTGATGCTTCATTTTTACAATAATACAGAAGTAAGAGCTGATTTATTTCATTACATTCCTCAAGAACAAATTGTGTGGTGTTGGGGCAAGCAAAGGACATTAAAACATTTGAGATCATAGTTTAGTGCTAGTAAAATAACACTTGCAGGAGAATCTCATTTTTCTTTGAGAGAAGAGTCTAGTTGTCAAGGTAAACCAAATCAATCCTAAAAGTTCACACAACACTCAGATGAATAAAAGGAAACTGATTTATTATTTTTATGAATCTTTCAATTTGGGTGATCAGACTTAACGATCCTTTAATTTTTGGTGCAGGCAGTGCATTACTCCCTGGTGCTTTGTATTTTTTTTGAGCTGCGCACACACCATGAATTCATGCCAGAACCTAGAAGAAAAGATTAGCTCACTGACAGATAGAAAACTGAGACAAAAGCTAAATGATTTGCTAAAGTGTTGGTGCCCAGACGATGGAAGCAAAATTTAGTGCCCTGCTCAGAATTTTGGTTATTCTAGGTTTGAAATGACTTGTTTCTTAGCAGTAAGAATTTTCCCTTCTCTTTTTCATCTGTTTTTCAGGATTTGAATAGGTCTGCTTCTCTTCTCTCTAGGCATATTGTGCTTTCCCTTCTTTACAATATAAGGAAGTCCTTTGAAATATCCCTTAGCCTGAAAAGAATCCCAATACTTCTTAAGCACAAGCAGGTATTTACAGCTCTCAAAACATGATTAAAGTCTTTAAAGTCTCTGAAACCTGGTTGCTGGAAGTGCTGAGCTTCTGGTGACTTCAGCTGACTTTGCAAATTGACAATAGAAACTCTTAAAATTTGGATACTTAAGTATACGCTTAGTTACCTAATTTTATTGAAAATGTTCACTTTAACTGTCTAGATGAAAAAT
The DNA here is from genome assembly GCA_024606505.1 of Aquila spilogaster. Classification (NCBI taxonomy): domain Eukaryota; kingdom Metazoa; phylum Chordata; class Aves; order Accipitriformes; family Accipitridae; genus Aquila; species Aquila spilogaster. The sequence continues at coordinate 28,833,771 of JANHGO010000071.1, read as the reverse complement.
TTAACAATGCCAACAGAAATCTTTTGGTGTTTTCTGGAGTGCAAGGGCTGGCCAAGGTAGCCATTTCCTTTTCAACAGACAGGAGAAGTTCAGGGATAACGTGAACTTCTAAAACTGCCCTGTTTGTTTAGAAATTACATTCACTGCTTTACAAAGAAACCATATTCGAAGCATGTGCTTGTCCAACTCTTCTAGCACTGTTTTAGATGCATGCAGAGAAGTGTCCTTTGAGAGACTGTGGTAAGATTTGGACCTCTGTACTAGTCCTAAACACTCTGTTCCAGATAACCTCAAAGTTCAGTACTGCCCATGATATCCAACTTCAAAGATAATCTAAGTTGTGTAGTAAAAGGTATTAGTATCTTAGTAACACAACAGCTTATTTTCAAATGATCATAATTATCGGTTTACTTAAACTTTACATTGTCTTTTTACAGTGATTTTCAGTAGCTAAGTTTGAAATAACTGATGTTGCTGCAGGTACAAGTTCTGACAGGTCTGGGCAGGGAGTTGGTCATGTGACCTGCACTTACCTGTCTTTTTAGTGCTCTAAAAATACAGTCTTCTAATGCTGGCGGTTCAGAGGTGCGCTCTCTATGTGATCTTTATGAAGCAACTGTTAGCTCTGAACAGGTTAGTAAGCATCAAAATTGTGTGGGACTGGTGAAGATGAGCCCACCAAAAAGGAAACATTTGTGTACTTTAGCAGCCATGCTATTATGGCCAAAGGCACACAGACTCGGTGGTTTGGGTGGATTACCAGTTTATTTGAATGTGAAATTCAAAGCAGACTTTAGGCAGTATGAACACAGATGTGAACTAAGGCCAGAAGAACCAAGAGAACTGAAGCTTACTTCTTGTACTGTTCTCATCTGAAAGTGAAATGCATCAAGAAATACTACCATCTTAGTGAAGAAAGATGCAGATATTTTTAGCCTTCTAGAAATACAATTATCTGCTTTGAGTGGTCCACATGATCACCAAACAGGAAATAGAAATCAAGCTTAGGGGCAGGGAGAGTGAGAGACTCAAGTTTCTACTCAAACTTGTACTGGACTGCTACAGTTTGATTTCTTGCTCTAACTGAATAAGAAACTCAGGTTCTGGATGTTCCAAAGATTGACATTCCAACCAGATACTGGATTCACTCATCCTCAGTTAACAGAATAAGAATCCATTTCTATCAAACTGTCTCACCTAATTTTTATTTTTACTTTTTTATTTTTAAGAAGGGAGTGTTATCATTCCCTGTTCTTTCTTTTCTGTTCTATTTTGTTTGCCATTCGTATTTATTAAATCTTCAAACATACTTAGGACCAGACTGCAAACTTTAGTGGAGATGGATGTATGTGAGTCATATGAGGAATCAATAAGCCTATCCAGGTGAGCTCATAATCTGCCACACAAGATTCACAAAATATGCCTATAGCAATTTAATTGTCAAAGATATTGGTCTGTGACTGGCAGAATTTCTTTTTGGTACAAATCTAATAATTGCGTTATAACAACAAAGGATCTCTAGTGAAGAATACACTGTACTAAGTGCTGATTGCAATCAGAAAAAAACGAGACTCCCTGCTCTAAAAGGTATACAGTGAGTGTATAAACAGCAGCACATGGGCAGAAAAGCACAGTAAAGTACTGAACACTGGTGTCTCACAGGCAGTACAGCAGAGAGTATGAAGTGATATGGATGAGAACAGTGAAATAGTTTTACAGTTATCTCCTGTCATTTGCAAAAGGTCACATGAGATAAAGAAGGCTTCTCTGGAACTATAGCAAAGAGGTAATGAATACTGGTATTACTTGCAGAATGAGGAGCAGAAAGCTGTTTTGGAAGAATATGAAATGGAAGAAGTAGAGCAAGATTTGTCCTTGATGGCTTTGAAATAAAAATGTCTTACTCAACTTCTTTCTAATAAAATCAGATAAAAGTTGAAGAGCTATGTGAGATTAAAATGAAAATATTCCTTTTTAGTATGTGGTGATAGCTCTTTAAATTAATTGCCTCTCTCAGTGTCCTGAAATTGCTGTGAACTGAATGTCATAATACAATACACTCAGAAGAGGGCAGCATCAGCCTGAACAAGTGGGGAAAGCAATTTTTGAGGATTTCAGTCTAGCTGGAAGAGATTGCAAAACATAGCACAAATGCAACTGTTAAGTTTGTTAAGATCAGAATCAAGGCCCATATTCTGGCATTGAAACAAATCAAATCCATAATTCAAAATTACAGGAGTGTTACAGTGTCTCTGTTGTGACATGGTAATGTTTTGTTATCCTGCAATAGCAACGCATTCCTAAGAGTACTGGTTACAGGACCTCGTGGCTGTGATACCTACAGTCCTCTAGTTATGGGTCTTTTGAAATGTAAAAATGGAAACAACATGAGAAAAGAACCAAATCCTGTACATTCGATGATGAAATGCTACTGAAGTCATAGTCAAGCTAATGTAAAGTAGGTATCAGTATAGGTAGCAATACTTAAACTGGTCCTGTAGAAAGCTATCAAGGACTACAGTTTGGCTTGGGATCAGGAATTGAATTAGATGGATTTGGACTAAAGAAGGCAAATGCTTATGTAATTATGTTATGGTTTTAGTCTTAAGTGAACTTGCTAGAAGTTTTTACTGAACAAGTACTGGACTGAATCCAGTGTTACTGGGTTAGCCATTTTCTTCTGATGACAAATAATGCTTTATGCAATGGGTTAAATTCTGTTCCTATTCTAAGAGCCAGTGTGAGAGTAACAGATTTAATTTTAACAAAGCAGTTAGAAATACGATCATGTCATACTGATGTTAGTGATGCTTACATATATGTGGAAGTGTTCTTGAGAGGACTCCAAAACAAACTCCAGATCCTTAGGTCATTAGTATAGCAAGGCTGTCAGCCTGCATAGTGGCAATAGGTGACTTGGGAAAAAGCGTGGAAGTTTTCATTGTAAGAGCTCTCTAGCTGTATTCTCAATCAGGATGCAGGGAGATAACTATGTACATTGAGAACTCCTTCTGGCTTTGTTTCTGAAGTGTTTAGGTAATTACAGATATTTTGCTGAATGTACTTAGAGTCCTCTGGCTGAGGATGATGCATCATGTTTCACTTGATTCCTTTCTTACAAGCTAAAAGAACTGGAACATGTAAGCTGTTCTATTTTCCAAATCTCAGGGTAGGTTATTTAACCTTGCATTGTGAGTCAAAATCCCATTTCAGTAGAAAGACTGCATGTGTGTGCACTTAATGAACAAGACCCCAGAGGTCTGTAAAGCACCGAAGTTTATATGTTCCGTTACATATGATCTTCATGGGCTAATTAGTTAGAAATTTCACCCTTGCTTATAGTATATGTTGTTTTATGGCCAATAACACTAAAATCTGTGTAAACCGTGCTCTTTATTAATAAACATTATGTGCTTCTGGCTTTCAAATAAGGAAATGGATTACTTGTTTTTTCTCTTGTGTCTGGACTGCTGGCACTGTAAAATTCATGGAATTAGAGTTATAGATTGACCACTTCATGTGAGATATGAAAACAGTACAGATAATTTAGTTTTATAAAAGCAAGATGCTAGCAAGGGCACTAGTACAGTAAAGTAAACTTACATCAGCAGTATCCAATCTAGCATGCTTCTAGAAGGGCATGAAGTCTCTGGGGATCAGTACAGAATAGCGTGATTGTCTCAGTACTACAGGTTTGGGTTCAACCAAGATTGGTACTTGCTAAAGCTGATTGTTAGCTAATTCTTGTTGGATAGCTTCTGTTCTAGCATATAATGCATGTGACTCTAAAACCTCCTCCATATATGGCACTGTTGGCATTCTAACTGGAAATGGAATGATCCTGGATGTGCACCACCCTCCCCATCCCTGCAGAGGCCTCTGTGGGTTAAAATTTGAAACAAAATGGTGAAATAAAGGATCTCTATGGAGCTGTAAACTTATGCGATAAACTTCTGTTCTGCCAAGACATGCAGACATGGTCATTCTTCCACTCCAGGGGGCCTCCAGATGATATGTACTTGGGAATGTATATAAACGGTCAACTAATTTAAGCTTGTCAACTAATAGGATTTCCTGTTTATGACAGCAGAAAATATCAGTGACCTAATGTTTTTACCCCTTACTTCCCCAGAAAGTGACATTATTGAAACAAAATGGCCACTCATCCTAGAATGACAGATTTGCTATGTACAGTTAGCCATATATGCACATATGAAGACCTAAAATGCATGGCAGCCCAAATATATTTGTTAAATATCTCTTGAGGTAGCAGTCTCTTCCTTAGCCACATTTTATAAACAGATGCTGAAATATTTTCATGATTTAATTAGAAAAATCAACCTAGTAGTTACCGTGGCAATGAATAAGAATTTAGATTGCCTTTGTATTTTGCAAACGCGGTTGTTTAGCAGCAAAGACAGACTTTGGGCTGAGTGAAGACCAACTGCTTTTTGTATTGTATTAGACCTGTCTGAAGTAAACAATGTTCACTGATTATGAATATGATTTTGTTTAAAAAAGTAATGCTGCCGCATACCACATCTGCCCTGTCCTTCCAAGAATGTTTCCTGAACAACTAACATAGTTCTGAGATGCATGGAGAAGCATGTGAGCCAATATTCAGTAGGGAGTTACTCACTTCAACATTTAGAAAAATAGCTGTTAGATACCTAACATAGACTTCCCTTTATCTTGTATATTCCATTCTTTCATTTTCTTTTTTACCAAGTGCAAAGTATGTTTAGAAGTACACCATTTAGAAGAAACACATTTAGGAGAAGCATTTCCTAACTTTTTCTGCCCTATAGTAGTTCCTCTGAAAACATGATGTTAAATTAAATTTATGGGTCATAATTATTGCCAAGTTCAGAATCCTAGGAAATACGAAGGATTAGTTGATCTTTCACGAGTGCATTTCTCTAAGCAACCTTACGATCCCTGGAGCATCTATGGATGCTTTTTTTGGATTGCTTCTTTACAAAGCTATACGATGGCCAGTCCAAGGAAAATCTGAATCATGCAGACTTAAATAATTCAATCCTGTGTGCTAGGGCAGTGCCTACTCTTGAAGCCTTTTTGTTTGTTTTCAGAGTTTAGGTCTGATTCTTGTCTGAACAATCCTCAAACAAGCATTAAGTATGTATTTTATCCTGGTAATGTGAACATTACTGATAGGGCTCTATGATGTTCTACAAATGAAGGTAGAGTCTTGTCCCTCTCATGTCTTCTCTTTTGTGTGTTTTGGAGGATTTTTCTTCCTCCAAAATAATCTTCTGACTGTATACATTTTTAGACACTTGAAGAAATGATATGTGTTTTTACAAACTGCCATGGCTGTTCCTGACCCGTTAATCTCACAAGTTATAAATCCTTCTTCAAGTTCTTCCCCAGGTGATGGGACCTAAGTACTGAAGTCCTTCCAAATACTACTAAAGCTACATAGTTCAGAGAATATAGAAACATACTACAGGTAAATGCAGGTTATAGCTTTTTTCAAAATGCAGGCTTGGAACTGGTCGTTAACCAAAGCTGATTTATGCTCCTCCATTTTGAAGGAGAAATTTTTCTTCTGAGGACATTTTCAAAAGTAAATCACTTTTTCTCTAGAGAAACAGAGGGAGGTGTTGAGATCACAGAGCTGAACTTCCACCTACTACAAAAATTGTCTCAGTGTGCTAGAAAGTAGGGGGTCTGTGGGCTCGAGCGGATGCTTTTCTTGCTGCACATGAAAGCAAAATCATATTGCTACTTGGATGATAGATTTCCCTTAGTAGGCAGCAACCACCTTATTTACAAGGAAATCTCAACCATTAGTGTGTATGCAAACTGCTTATGGTCGACTAGTTGGCTTTTAGCAGAGATGATACAAAGAAGAAATGAGACATCTATTGGGTTGAAGTAAGCAGTCTCAATTACCACATCCATATTACTAACTTATGTTTAATTGCTCAGCATTTATGAGGTTCATAGTTTATTGTCTTTCTTGCCACACAATAGTCTGAGCAAGTTTAAAAAGCTCCAAGTTTCAAAGGCTGGAGTTTTGGGTGCCTGCCAGCACTGATCTGTTTAACAAACAGGCAGCAGGGTGCTTATTAGTAGGTTGTGGTTTGCA
>JANHGO010000071.1:28784356-28802309 GCA_024606505.1 Aquila spilogaster | reverse complement strand
GGGCACTGAGATGACCCAGCCAGCCCTCTTGAGGAGGGAGTTGAAAATTTTTGCCAGACAGTTAAAAGGCTACAGAAAAACAAAAGCTTCTGTGGATTACAGAATTGTAGGAGTTGAAAGTGATCCCTAGAGGTCATTAAGTCCAAATCCCTGCTAAAGCAGGCTCCCTGTGGCATGTCACACAGGTAGGTATCTAGGTGGGTCTTGAATATCTCCAGAGAAGGGGACTCTGCAACTTCTCTGGGCAGCCTGTAAAAGTTTTCCTGGAATGTTTTCTGCATAGACCCTAGTAGATTTGACAGACCTCCAGTCAGTCCCTGGGAGGAATGGCAACGTTTTCCTAGCACCCAGTCTGACTCTGGGTTTGTAAACCTGTGCTACAGCCATTAGCTGAAGATGAGGCCTCTAGAAAATACCAAAAAAAAGCCATAATAAATAAATTCCATTTGTTGCAGATACTGCAGCTTCCTGATGGAAAAAATGGAATATCAATTTGGTGATACGAAATTACTTCAACACCTAGAAAACATCTATGTCTTTTCTTTGCTGGAAGCATGTTTAACATCAAATTAAATGCTCATGGCAGTTCACCACAAGTTATTATATGTTATTCGCTACTACTGCTACATTGCAAAAAGCCTCAATGGTGGCAGAGTGGTATGAATTCATAGCATTTGATAAAAAGAATCTTTCAGAATAAAGACATGCAAAGATCTATAGCTTTTAATTATTCCATTCCTGTCATTCATCTAAAGAGATATATAAAATGAGTTCATCCATTGATCCTCGTCAAATCATTTCTTGCTGCTCAGCTGTGGAATTGTAGGATATTAAGAAGCTTATGAGACAGAGGTGTTGATTGCCAAGTCAGTGGAAACTTCAGAAGACTGCGTCAAAACTAAACTTGTTTGACATGTGGGACCAAAATATTTGAATTTGTATAATGATGAGAGGACTTCGGGGTTTTGGTTTTGGTTTGAGTAGTTCTGGAATAGCAGTTGATGTCCTGTTTGCAAGACATAGATATCACAGTGCTCTGATGTGGAGAGGAAACTGCATTATTTCTTGCATTGTAACAGCAGAGGTGGTTGTTTCATGGTGATAGACAGTAATGAAAACTGCAACGATCTGACTGTCGGGATGGAGGTCTCAGGCACACATTGCTCACAAATGTGTATGTACAGCTTTGAACTGTAGATATCCAAATTTTTGTTGTAGTATGTGTGCTGCATGTGTATGACTCACACATTCCTGTGCCTGCAGAACTATTGTCTGATAGCTGCAAGCTGGGACTAACGTAGGTATGTGCCAATTCTTCAAATGGACTGCCTGCTCTGTATATTTTGAATAATTACTATGTAAGTCTTTATTGGTATGCTAAGTCTTGAGGATTCTTTCAGACTGACCTGTCAACGGGAAGGCTTGAAGCTAGACTGACATTGGCACAAGTAACTTCAGTCTTGGAAATTTTGGCCTATTTGGTTCAATTTTAAAATGCATGCTTCTTATTCAATGTAAGATAATAAGAAATTAGCTATTGTAACTGCTACTGTGTGTGTTCTTGCACTATCTGTAACAGCACTGATGTGATGCTTACTCCAGGTGACTCGTATTCCCAGGGAAAGGTGTTCTGGGTGAGGAAAATGAGCAGTAGTTGTTGTTACCCTGTCTGTTTTCATTGTTTCAAGAAATGCTATATTTAGAGATGTGTGATTAGTAGGATTGTGCTGCTATCTCCTGCAGTAACCTTCCATCTCTCCCACCTCCTAATGAGCCTTCTCTTGGTGAGAGACGTGTGTGAGAGAATAGACAAATCTATATACATTTGTTCTCCTTGGTGGCAATCAGCTGTCAATCCAGGGAACTCAGGGACTCCTGCAGAGCTCCAGTAAGTGGTGATGGGAACAGAGGATCCTACATATAGCCTTTGAAACATTGGTCACAGGTCCATGGATTCTCAGAAAGGAGTCCTGTGCTGTTTCAGAGAGGAGTAAATCACTGTCAGCATCAAACTAATTAGAAATCTGCAATATAAGGTAGTGGAGAGATCTCCAGAAGTGGTAATTTAGCCAGCAGAAAATGTATGGTCTTAAATAAGCACTTTAGGTAGTTTGAATAAAAATAACAGAAATCTTAAATTAAGCCAGTTTAACTGCTTTCAGTCAGGTAAACAGCAGAAAAGCTAGGGCTCAGAAACCCTGTGTTCATTTTGCTCTCCTGCAGAATTCCTACGTGACCTGGACAAATAATTTAATCTCTGTTCCCATCTAAGAAGATCCAGTTATAAGACTCCTTCCCTCTATCTTAAGTTTTTAAATTACAAAGTTTGAAAGCAGGGATTGTCTTTTCCTATTGGGAATACAAGGTATTCACTAGGAGGGAACCTCATTTCAGCTGGGTCTTTGTTGTTACACAGGTAATAACGGTACTGCTAACATAGAATGGTCCAATTATTTAAGTTAAGATTAAAGGAAGAAGTTACATATAGGCTCTGAGGTTTTTCAGGTTGCCAGGAGATTTCTTATACCTCCTAGAAATCTGTGTTGTTATGGAACTGGCTGGAGGCAGAAACTGAGAATCTGTAACTGCCCGAAGTGGAAAGGGAGATCATAGACTCTTACATTGACAGAAATCCGATCAGTGCCCATCTCATCCGTGAGAGAATAAGGGAACTGCTGTGCACACCAGAGTAGGTGGACTACTGAATTTGGGACACAAGAGTGAAGTCATGGGTGGGTCACAAGCTGCCTTCCTTTCATGTTTTTGGTAATAAAGGCAGCTGTGATTTGAGTGTCATTGCATGGCTTTTGAATGAATACAAAGGAGCAGACGGCTCCACTTACTTCTGAAATGACATGCAATCATATCTGTGAATCAAGCAGTGGCAAATCACAGTAATCTGCATTACAATGCATCATACTGCTGCACTACCAAACTGCAATGCACTGCAAAAGCCCTCCTCGCTGACCTGGGCTGTGTCTGCATAAGGCATAGTGCCATCCTGACACAGGAAGATACAAAGAGAAATGCTTTTCGCCACAGCAAAGAGCAGTCTTACCAGGAGCCAAGTCTCACTAATCCAGGACTGGCATTGTTTGTTCACAGTTTGCATGATTGCATCTCATGAATAGTTACTATTATTGTTGTTGTTTTTTCCTGAAAATAGCCCAGTGTTTCTTAAGTTAGCTATTTGAACATGACTTTTCTACCAAGTCAATGAAATACATAGCATGTGAAAAGATGCTGTCTTAGAGCTAACACTTTCAAAATAAGTTCAATGGCTTCCGTATTAGTTGCCACTTCTATTTCTGCTGTCTTGAGGCACTATGAGAACAAAAAGGTTAGCAAATTTTGTCTGATCAGCAGTAGAGATAGGATCAGAAAATATCCCTACCAGTATTCCTCTGGCCCCTTCTTTTCTCAGAGCATTTATTCTATTCCTATCACGAAATCAGCATATTAAAGTCCTTTAAGAAGGATGGAACCATCATGAAAGCTGAGTTAATAGCTCATGATCACAGTCTAGCCAGTGTTCCCTTCTCATCACTTCTTCTCATTTTCCTTTAAAATAAGATGATGTGTAAGTATTAGGGCACAGACAGGAAGGAAACAAAATATCCAGCTGAAAGCAAAATCTTGAACTCTATGAATAAAGAAATTCAAGTCCTAACAGAGAATCGGTTAAAGAAATCTAGAAGTCTGTTATTTTCTTATTTAAGACCATGTATCCTTAAAAGAAAGATACAGGTATGTTTGATTTTTCTCCACATTGAAGACTGGATGGAGATTTTTATTTTATTTTATTTTAGAATTACAATAGATTTTGAAATTTTTATGTGATTGAGTTTATTGGAACCTCAGGCTTTTAAATTCTCTAGATTTTTGACTAACAAGCATAGAAAAATAGCGTCTGTGCAGAGGGATTCTCATTCTAAAGAAAGGGAAAATTATGTGTACAAAAATTTTCTAAACAAAATAGCAGATGCATTTATTTTTTAGAGATTTTAAATTAAACTCTTTATTGTGAAGTAGCTATAGAAGTTCTTGCATTTGGCTAGGTAGTGGCTACTTAAAGAAAGGGAAGCATGGTTAATGAAGTTGGAACTGTTCCTGTGGCAGAGTACAAAAGATTTATTTGATCATGAGTAGCAGCCCTTCTGGGCTTGTATGCTGAGTAAATGGCTAATATTTTTAGAAATACACTTGTATTCACTGATAATGATGATAACTACCTCTTGATCTCCTGCCTTCAAAAACTGCTATTTAAACAAAAGCAGATGTTGCTGTCAAGTCTGGAGTCTTTATAGTCTTTTGTCCTAATGCAGCAGCTGAATACAGGTTCACATTTTCAGTGTCGTGTGTTAGGGCATACTGAGCGCAACACGAAGCAGCCAAGGCCTCCAGTACATGTGCCCTTTCATGTCCTAAGCACAAAACAAGTACATTTCAGTCTAGAGATTAGGAGGTTGTAGATTTCAGTATTACTTGTTGATTATATTAACAAATTTCAGGCTAGCTGGCAGTGAAATGTTGTAGAAGCTTTAGGTAGAAACAGGAAGATATTCTGTTTAAATAAAATAGGAAGCAATCCAAACCTGCAAATAGGCATGAGAGGTTTGATAGATTGAGGAGCATACTTATATGCAGCTCTACATCAACTGCAATTGACTCAGTTTCTTAAAGGACTTCATTTCACAGTGGAGAAAAGTAGAAAACACCGCAACAGGGCCTAGACAGGAAGACTGTTTGCTGTCAGCACTCCTGAGGTCATGGGAAAGTAGAAAAGTGGAGAAAAAAAAGCAGGGGAGGACAGAGCAGGAGACCAGAGCTTGCTCTGGTGTGTCAACATCTCCCACCTGAGGGTGGAGAGGTTTAGAGGGGAGAGAACGCAATTGGGTTTGAAAGGGTATCTGCAGGAGTGGTTGCTTACCCTGAAGCTGAAAAAAAAAGGTCTAAGGGACTGATTCTGAGAGTGTAGAGCTTGAGGACTGGTCTGCTTTCTGCAATGTCTGAATAAAACCAGCTTTATGAAGATGTTAAGGAATAAGAAGTAAATGAGAAAGGCCCATTCTTGACTGGAATCAAGCACATTAAATGAAGATCTTTCAGAAAGGAAGCTTTGTGTGACAGATACTCTTCTAGAAGGGGTTTTGAAGGTTGTGCCAGAGACTTGAGGGAGCCTTTGGCACTAGGATGCTTGCTGAGGATCAGAAAACCACACTGCAATTCTCTGGTCAAATGCATTCTTATTGTTTCTGAGTTATTGACTGAGTACAGGCAGCAGTTTTACTACTGTGAATTTATTTTTCCTTTCTTCCTTTCTTTCTTTTCTTGAATGTTGATGGGCATTTTTAGGGTGTGTGAGCTGTGCTGTTTCAAGCTGTTGTGATGACATGGTGTACTGATCCTAAAAGTAAAAGGAAGGAGTACCAGGCCAGCTGTGCTGGATGAGCTTTAGGTACAGGTTCTTCGCTTAGGTCAAATGAACGGTCTGTGCCAAAATCCTCAATCACTCTCTAAAGGTGCAGTGCTGACTGCTGGTAGGAAAACACGGGAAGAGTAGATGGTGACAACTGACAGCATGTGACTTTATGGCTCTTGGTATCCTTTAATACAACATTGCAAGGTTGTACACAGTTGTGTCAGACTGTTGCAATTCCTATTCCATTTTGTCACTGAACATTCAGTGCTGTGGATGTCTGAGTAGCACCCTGGTGTAGAGTAGCTGTCAGCTGACAAGGGCGCACACTTCTACCACTGAGTATTTTTGTGTAACAAAGCAAACAACTATTTTATCTGTTTAACTACACAATGCAAATGCCTCTTGCCCAGAGCCTGTCTTCTCAGTTTAAATATGTGTTAATTGAATAACAGACAATATTTGTCACAAGGGAGCTATATATCTCAAGAATGTCTGCCACTGGATCCTGACAAATTTTGCAAAGCAGTATTTTTTTAAGCAGCACATCCTTGCTGCACCATGTGGGTTCTGCTGCGGCTATCGTTCCAGACAGGACTGGCCATAACCTCTGGAATAGATCAGCAGTATGAGCTTTGTTTTGTTATTGTGGTAACTCTTGTAACTTGAGAAGTCAATAGCTGGTTTCTTTCATTTAACTTATCTTATAATACAGAAATGGCAATGTGCTTCTGGTAAGGAAACTCAATTCTGTTTATTTTTTTTCCAATTCATAAAGAAACATTGTGTTCACCAAGTCTTACTGGTTCAATCATTTTGAGACTGCAGTCTTGAGATTGTGCCCCTGAAAATGCCTAGAAAGGATTTTTCTGTCTAAATATTCTCAGGAGCCAAGGTAATTATTACATGTTTTTAGTGCTTGCCTTCATCTAGACTATCAGGTCACTAATCTTCAAGATCTTTTGGAATCAGATTGTAAGACCATCCTGAGATCTATTAAAGAAGTTTGCCTCTCAGATGATGGATATCAGCTCCTTTCAGATAGATCAGATTAGATACTCAAAATCACTAGTCAGTTTTAAATGCTAGAAACCATCACTTAATGCTTTTCAGTGATGTATCATGTTGACATATGACTTGTTTTTTAAAACTCATAACCACTTACGGCATCTAGAATTATATGAAAAAGTTTGGACTGAAATTAGAATCAGACTACTGTTTCTGGGACACATTTTGAAAGTATTGCGTCAAATGTGTATCAGCAATGGCGCTGTTGATTTTGATATTAACTCTTCATGTGCTGTCTGAGAACACTACGGTGAATCTGTTGGCCACACTAAACTACACCATCATTGGCCCTGGTAGCAAACTTCTCACAAGGCAGTAGATGACTGAAACAAATTGGACATGCGGGCACAGTTCTTAGGATCCATGAAGATGGAGAAAGCAAAATGCTAGAGTTATACAGGCTTTCTCTACAGCGGGAAGTTCTTGCTCAAATTTATCAACTGCTGTCACTGTATCATTCATGAGAAAGCTTGGGATGGAGAGTCCTTGTTACTGAAATTGCCTTAATAATTGCTGCAGGAATGTGTCACTTCACCTTGAATAAAGTTTGATGATAGAAACATCAAAATAGAATCACATTCCTGTATACCAGGTTACACCTTGGTGGTTATGGTGGGAGATGGAAGTCTTAGACAAATCATCCTTCCATATATTCAACAGTATCCTCCTGATTTTCATCTACCTGCTCTGTATAATTCCCCCTTTTGCTTAAAATAATTCTCCATTTGCACTGAAATTTGCCTTTTAAGTGAGAATATCTTGAAGTAGAGCTGTAATTACAGTTAAGGCTTCAGTATTAACATCTGCACAAATCAATCCAATGAGAATATTTGCATAGGAACTGGAAACTGTAGGGTTTTTGGGGAAGGTCATCTTTCCAGAACGCACTGAAATAATTTTTTAAACCCTGATTTTATCCAAGGATATATGCATTGGAAACAGTCTTCATTGTACTATTATTTTATTGCAAGCATATTTGTAATGAGAGATGGGAAAAATTCTTTGCTTAAAATCCAAACTTGTTTTCACATGGCTGGCTCTAAAATTGGTTTGTACTTACATACCTTTGATTTTACTTTTTGTTTGAAACATTCTTATCGAGAGCTGGAGAAAACAGGCATAAAATCAGAATTGATCTTAAGAACAGTAAAGTAGAGAATGGGGGAAGGAGAGTACATTGAGAACAGTAATAGTGTTGGAGATAAAGGGTCAGAGAAGACCTAGAACAGAAAAACTGGTGTGTGAAAAGGAATGAATATGGATATTGTCCTAGAGAATACAAGGTATTCTTATTTCTGCTTTCATGGTGTCTCTAAGAGAGAAAAGTTTTGATGTAGGTATTGAAAAATTGGTTTTCATGGGCAATTCAATTCATTGAATCAGAAAAATAAAGCATAGTGCATGGCTTTTCAAACACAAGAAAAGAAATCACATTCCTATTTAGCTGGATGACCATTGCAAAATGTATAATCAGAATTTCCTCAAACCAGAAACTCAGAGAGGTTTACCCTTTTTCTAATATTAAGCCTCTGATCTGACCCTGACTGAGCATTGTTTCTGGTTGCTTGGGTGATATTGTTGGTTTTATTTTGTCTGATAAATTGAGTAAGGGCTTCACAAGGAAAGAGCAGTGTTAGATAGCAGTACACAATCCATCTTAACACTGCATATTTTATATTGCTTCTTTTCAAGACATTATTTTTCTTAAGGAGTTGCCTAAAGCCCTTAAATATTTAGCTAAAGTAATTAAAATATTTCTAGAAAGTGTTGATTATTTCTAGTATTTATCTCTGGCTCACTGAATGAAATAAATGTACCTTTTAAAGTGTGTAACCTCTGCCTTTTAAGTGTACATATTGGCCCTGGTGGCAATAACTTCCGTCTGGTTATTTGCCTTTACCTCCCATGTGACTTTGACCAAATACCACCATCAGTAACATAATAAATGGCTAGAGAATATGAAATAGCATCAGAGATACATTAAGAAACATTTCCAGGGTGTCCTCTCATTTTCTGAGACTCATCCTGAAGGCCTCCGTTGTAGCTCTAGGTGTTTTATCTATAATGTCTTTGCTTTGATTTAGGAAAGAAGCAGTCATTTTTCAAGTTGCCCTGTAACAGTTGATATAGAGAGGAGAAGAACGGCATTATCTTGCAAAAAAACTTTATTCTTTCTGTTTGCTGTTTTCTTTAATCTTCATTAAGCTCTTCAGATGAAAAAACAGATATTTAAAATCAATTCTATTATTAAGTCCACATAAAAGTTCCTGCAACCCAAGAAAAATTCTGCTGGAGCCATCTACGCATTTGGTGTAGCAGCACACATTGATTGTCTTTCAAGGGGAATTTCCCTTTGAGACCTATTTGGTCTTGTGTAAAATCATACCCTCTAGTGAATGACCAAGAAAAGGAATGAAAGCAGGGGGCTGTTTTTCACTGATTACAGTCACCTAGCTAATGGTAATGTGAAATCTAACTTTGGAAAGAAACATTCTGATTATTTCAGTCTGGTATACACACTTCATGTGT
This sequence comes from Aquila spilogaster, assembly GCA_024606505.1. Classification (NCBI taxonomy): domain Eukaryota; kingdom Metazoa; phylum Chordata; class Aves; order Accipitriformes; family Accipitridae; genus Aquila; species Aquila spilogaster. The sequence goes on along the minus strand of JANHGO010000071.1, from coordinate 28,793,293 downwards.
ATTTTGGATCCAACTGGAATTAGATGCATCAGAAAACAAGGATGTTTCCTCCATGGTAGCCAGAGAGATGTAAACTGGGAAGAACCCTTTGGAATAATTGACATCAAGTTCTAGAACTTCTGTTATACTTGGACTTGCAGAGAAGCATTGAAGGTGCAGAGATGGCCAGATGCCAGAGATGGCAGGAGTTCACCCAGAAAGTGTGCCATTCTTTCCTCAATGCTGACTGCTGGAGGAGATGAAACAGGTGGGAGCTGAAGGGTGTGAAAGCTGAATTCCACAAATCCTTGTGCTGTGTACATATGAAGAAGGGAAAGAACACTGTGAAGTACCTGGTAACATTGCCAATGGGATGCTGGGTCCTGCACTTTGGTTGCAGCAATGCCATGCAATGCTACAGGCCTAGGGCAGAATGGCTGGAAGGCTATGCAGAGGAAAAGGACTTGTAGCTGTTGATCAACATTTGGCTGAACATGAGCCAGCAGTGTGCCCAGACAGCCAAGAGGGCCAATGGCATTCTGGCTTGTATTAGAAATGGTGTAGCCAGCAGATGCAGGAAAGTGATCATCCCCCTGTACTCAGCTCTGGTGAGGCCATGCTTTGAGTACTGTGTTCAGTTTTGGGCCCCTCACTACAAGAAAGACATCAAGACCCTGGAGCACGTTCAGAGAAGGGCAATGGGGCTGGTGAGGGGTCTGGAGCACAGGTCTTATGAAGAGGGGCTGAGGGAACTGGGATTGTTTAGTCTGGAGAAGGGGAGGCTCAGGGGAGACCTTATTGCCCTTTACAACTACCTGAAAGGAGGTTGTGGTGAGATTGAAAATTAGCTCTTGTCCCAGGTAACTAGTGATAAGAAGAAAGGGAATGGCCTCAAATTGCATCAGGGGAGGTTCAGGTTGGATGTTAGGAAAAAATTATTCTCAGAAAGAGTGTTGAGGCACTGGAACGGGCTGCCCAGGGAGGTAGTGGAGTCACTGTCCCTGGAGGTGTTCAAGAAACGTTTAGATGTGGTACTAAGGAACATGGTTTAGTGGGCAACATTGGTGGTAGGTGGACAGTTGGTCTACATGATCTTAGAAGTCTTTTCCAACCTAAATGATTATTTGGTTGCTGTGTGGTAAATGCAGATATATTTGGAAAACAAAGGAATTTGATTATAATACTAAAATTAAGTAAAGCAGATTAGTCTGATGCTAGCAGTATGGAAAAAGTAGCTGCATTGCTCTGGAAATGACGTGCATGTCCATGGGCAAAGTATTAACATCAAAAGATCATATCTTTCCTTCTTCTCCACTGCCTCAAGTTTTGGGCAGTCAGACAACCCTAATGAGAGTTTGGCTTTGAGAGTCTTTTTTAAAATTTTATTATACACAGGCATTTGTTAAACCTAGAGCCATCCTGCTGCATATTCACACTTTTTGGACTCAATCTGATCCATTTCCAAATGGCTTGTGATAAACTTAAGACTGCCAGTTTGAGCTCAAAGCCTTGCAAGGTGTTTCTAAAATGCATGATCTGCTTTGCACTGTGGGGGGAAATTCCACTGATAAAAAAAGTCAAATCAAGAAACAATTGACTTACTCCTCTAACACTGTCTCCTGGACAGTTGTAAATGATTTTGCTTCCATTGCGGTTTATTTGTGTGTTGGCCAGTATGGCTAAATCTGCTCTACAAACTGCCATGGGGCTATTTCAGAGCTCAGCAGAGCAGGATGTGAAATGCAGTCTCCAGAGTGGCTCAAAGATATTCACCAACTGTTCAACTTCTTGGAGACCCCAAGGCACCAGATCTCACGACAAAGAACATACTGTCTCAAGTGAAGAGTTGAACTGTGCTGCAGAGTAATAGGGAATGCATTTTGTGAAGGAAAAAAAGTTTAAAAAACCAGAGAGTTTTCTACCAAGTCAGCAGGCTAATTAATTAGCTCACCAGTGAGTCCACCAAAGGGGTCCTTGGCCAAGGAAGAGAGTAGGCTGTGTTGACAAAAGCAATGTCAGAGAAAAGACAGGTGAGTGTAGGTGAAACAGCATCTTTCCACTTCCACTGTGGAGAGCTGCTGGATTGGCTCAGCTTAAATGCAGAACCTTATTCTCATAAAACAAAGTAAAAGCATAGAGGATGGGAATCAATCCTAATGGAAAAATAATGACTGGAATTGTTAAGACGCTTAGGAAGAGATACTTCCTACATGGCCATGGAGAATACTTGCTGATTCAGATTAATGTCAAGTCCCTGAAATCAGAAAGCAGGGACTGCAAACTAGACCCACAACTAGTTTGTGATGGACCTTTGTCTGCTACTGCTAATTTGATTATAGACACATAAAATGATGTGGTTATACATACAAATGTGGCACATGGAGAAAGGAGGTTTAAGTCCCCATTTCACAACACAGTGCCAGTGCTACCCCAGGGAATTCTCAGTCTTTTTGTTTTTCACTTCTTTTGACAAATAATAATTAGAAACAATAGCAGTTTCTCATTTTGTGGGGTGTTGTGAAAATAGAGAGTGGAAGGTGCTTGGATGCAATGCTAACAAAGACTGTACTGAGACATTAGGTGGATGACATGATAGTTTCTGCTCAGCAGTGAGGAAGAATATTCATTTCTCTGACTCTTTTAGCTTTTTACTAAAGTATTAGTATCGTCTCAAAAAAAAAATGCATTTGTTTCCATCAAGACTTTCTAAGCAAAATGATTCAGGGAGGAGGGGAACAAAAAAACATATTTTAATATGATTATAGATAATTCAATTTCCATGCTAGTGATCAGCAGTTAATTAGTAGCTGAAAACATTAATCCAGTCTGTGAACCACAAAACTACAGTCTATTCCAATGACTCTAAGATAGAGCAAACCTTTGGAGCCAGTTTAGTAATATAAGTAGAGCACAAATCTGACCAAAGCAATCTAATGAAAAAGTTCAAGCGCGACCCAATGGTCTCTAGAAAGTTAGAATTCCAGAATAATTGAATTCAGAGTAATTTCATCCATTTGTGTGGGCTTCTGTGAAGTAGGAGATGGACAAGAGTTTTATTTCATTCTGGCTCATCTAAAGAAATCTTAGACTTTTCCTTACCGATCAGATTACCTTTAGTTTTCAGTATGACATTTTATAACAGCTTGTTGGGACTGTCTGCTATTGTTCCTCATGTAATCTTATGGAAATTCTGGGTAGAAGTAAGCACAATGGTTTTACCACCATGATTGGAACACATTTTCCACACTCGATAAATGTGAGTGATTTGCTAAGTGCCTGCCAATTACATACTGTAACTTTCCCTTTTTATGCAATTATTCGTATAATCTAGAGACTCCAATCAGTGATAGCTTGTGAAGCTGCCTTTATAACAATTAAGCCAGTTGTGGTATCAAAATGAGTTCTTGTATCTTCTACTGGCAGCTAATTTTGGTTAAAAAAGGATGGTGAATATAATCTACAGCAGTTTGAAAAGGGGGGAAGTACTGCAAGGAAATTCCAGCACAGTTTTTTTGTTTTGTTTTGTTTTTGTTTTTTTTGTCTGGCTATTTGCAAAGTTCCCAGCAACTTCCATCTGTCTACCTCTGGCATCCATGTAATAAGTTAATAGTGCAATAATAGCTGATGAACTGGGAGGGAACAGAGGAAGCAGCAGAGCTGTGCTAAGAATGCAACGATGTGCCCTTACTATGATAAACTGATCCCATTCCATTAAATCACAAAGCTGTCTCCACTCTTCATCCCATATGAGCGGCTGAAGAAAAAAATCATGGAATTGCTATAGCTCACTGCAGCTGTCAGGAAATGATACTAATTAGTTTAATTTGCAATAACACAAGCACTTAACTCTCCAAATAATCTAAGTTAGTAAGTCAGTTTTTATATTATGACAATGACATGTTTAAGAGCCTCTGGAGCAGTGATTTCTTTAACCTCTGACTCAAACGTTTTACAAAGGAACACTGCAAAACTCTTTGTCCCATGTTATTTCAGTACCTGCTTGGGAGGGCAATTACTTGGTAGGAAACTGTGGCAGCAAAACTTAAGAGGAGAAAATCTGACAGCTGTCATACACTGGGATTCTGCAAGGCAATGTCAAGAAATCTTATTTCAAACAAAAATGTCTGTCCTATGGTATTAATTGCTTTAAGATGATATCAACAAAAATGATCAAATTGGTTCTTTCTCATTTCTTCTTTATGCTGTTTCTGCATATGGCCATATTTTCTTATTTGTTTCACTTTTTGAAATTTAGGCACTTGTCTTCAGGTATTACATGCAAGTTTCTCATTTTTCTGTCCGAAGCACTGTTGAATGGAAATGTTGGAAATGTTGGAAGTGCAAGCCAAACTCAGAAAGAAATTTTTTTTTGCACCACATTGGCTTAAAAATAATGAGACTTAAATAAACAGTCAGACTATCAATTAGGTTGGTTTCATTTTCTGTTTGCCTTTAGACTTCTTATATTTTAAGCTGGACAGTCATAGGTGGCTGTTCAGTTTTGTGCAATTCTCTGATATAATAAGCAGCCATTTAGTAGAACATCAACATGCCAGCTTTAGAACTGTAGAGTAATCACATCTTGGAAATGAATGAGGCACTTTATACCTAGACAAGTTCTTGTTTCTGGCTCTATTCAAATTCAAATGCTACATTAATTAATGCATTATTTCTATTTTCAGTAGTTACTTTAGTTTTGCTTAGCATAATGATGTTGATGATGGGGAGGGGGAGGAGGAATGGACACTGTTATAGCCTATCTTCATTTTGGGATTAAGTATTAAACTTTGGAGCAGAATTTTTTACTAAGAGGACACTAGTGACAAGTGATCACAGTTTCCAGTGATGGAACTGTGGAAATTGGTGGCTCCCAATACACTCTGTGAGACAACATCAAAGCCTTGACAGCACTGACTTCTAAAGGCTTTGGTCAGACTTTCAAGGTTAAATCTTAAGAGCTTTTAGTAATTGGTACAGTTTCACTGTGCAGAATCAATCATTCCCCTCCTAGAATCTCTCCTCTGCTTCTTGAATTTTATTTCAAAAGATACTCTTCCCAACCTTTAAAAACCTGAAGGCCAGGAATAGTGATAACAGTTTTGAAAGTAAACTGATGTAATAAGCAGGCAAAAAAAAAAAGTCTCTGTAATCACACACATTAAAAAAAAAAAAAAAAGTATTAAAAAACCCTTGTTTACTTAAAGAAAAAAATTGCAGAACTTCCTCTTTGTCCTAGTTTCTTCAAACCTCATAATTCAGTTTATCAGCTGTCAATAACCAAATGCATGCTTTTCTTTTCCCAAGAGCTGATTAAAGCTGTGGTCTTTTCCTGTAATTCATGGCATAACATTCTGTTGTTTCTCCTGGAATTTTCAAGCTGAATTACTGTAACTAATATACCACTAACTCTGTACTGCAAAAGCCCTGACCTTTAGAATCTCTCCTTTTTTAGCAGAAAATTGGCATAGAAAATTTCAACACAATAAATGTTTTTAACATTTTTCTTTATCTTAATCCAGAAATACATATACACCATCTTATTAAGTTAGTTTGCCACTAGTATCAAGTTGGGTTAGACAGTTCTAAAGATGAGGAGATAGGAAAGGATGAACTATTGCATTTGCAGTGGATTAACTATAACCAGGAAAAGACTGAAAACATGGTTCTTTTGGCCTCACTCTGAAAATGGGATAATACATTTAAGACATGGTACATATACCCATACACATTCTGATTGCAAGTCCTCTCAGATGTCCCTTTCCTATTGGAAATGCTCAGTTGTTCATATCCAGGAGAAAGGTTTTGCAGCAGAAAGAACTATTATCTGAAATATAGTTGTGTTTATTCTTTGAATTCGAATCATAGTATTTGCTCTTTTGATCGTGCGCGAGTTGAGAGTATTTCAAATGACAAGTGCTAAATATCATTTCTAAGCAAACAGATACCATCTTCTTGTGGCCAACAGTGCTGTGTCAGGATTGCTACTTATGCTGGAGCCTTAGCAACACATTCTGTTGTGAAATGGGGGTAGTGGAGGTTTATGGAGAAGGGAATGTCTTTATTAGGCTTATACTGTGTGTTATTTGGAGGGTTATGAAATGACACTCATCTAGGGGTGCTTATGTAGTTCTTGAATCAGTTTGGGAAGTCAATGCTGCTTTTTAGTCTGCTTTCCTTTTTCCTAATGTTCTGAAGGAAATGTTGGTATTTTTCAGGCTGTAGTGTGCTGTTTTTGTAGACACATCCTACACTGACGCAAAAGCAATATGTTTTGATCAGGATAGCACAACACAAAAAAGAGAAATTACCCTTGGCCAGGGACTTTTGTGCTTTCTGGGTAATATTTTCAGGCAGAATGACATATATTTTCCCGTGAGTTCTGGCTAGGCCATGGGCATGGTGTGTAGAGGAATAGATAAATGACTTGAACCTCTGTATAAAAAAAAAGCAATAACCAGATAATGATAGTTCTCTGGCTGTATGGAATTGCAGGATTCCTTTGAGAAGTAAAATCTTGCTCAGCAGGTGAAATGGAAACCTCTAACTAAAGGTAAGTGATCTTGTTGCCATCAGAGGGACCTCACTGCACAGGACCAGGAAAAACAACATGCTATGTCTTTCCTAAAGGAGTCATTTCTGACACCTTCCTTATTAAGCTGGAGCTAATAATTCCAGGTAGTAATATGGATAGCACAACTTGCAAGTTTCCGCCTCCACCTCTTCTCATCCGCTGTTGCCAACCCTCATCCCCAGTATACCTGTTTTCTGGTACTGAATTCAATGTTCTAAAAACACAGGTTTTTGATGTGAAATCTATGAACGCTCAGAGCCCCGTCATGGTTCAGCTGGATAAATTCTTGTACAAATGGCTATTCCAAGAGCAAAAAGACACATCACCTGCAAAAATTAAAATCTTAAGACTGTTGATCAACAGCACAAATTCAGTATCAAAAACAAGATTTTCCAAAACAGCTACATTAAACAATTAAGTATTTAAGGGAAAAAACTTTTCCAGTGTTTTTATCAAAGTGAGTAGGTTTTTTAAGGTATTCTGCTCTCTGAGCACAGCAATGTAGCTGAATTGAAATACTCCATTCATTCTGCTGTTTTTTTTTTTTTTTTTTTTTCAAGAGGTTGTTATTTTCTAAACCCATCATGAAAAATATCTTCTCCTAAAATGTGTAATTAGCCTCTGTCACTCTCAAATCTCCTCTGGTTTCTGAGCTCATTTAATAGTGGTGAACAGATGAGCAAAAGTTACAAATGAAGGTACTATCAATTTGATACTCAGCACATAAATACCTATAATGATAGTGTGCTTGTCAGCGTCCATTGTTTCCATTTCTGTCCATTTTCTGCTTCTACAGTGAGCATCATAGTCTTGTGCAGAAAGTGAGAGACAAATAGGGATTTCAGACTATATAAAAAGGGCCCCAAGAATTATAGAGTGTTTCAGATGGTCTCTGTGTTCCCCTCAATTTTAGGCTGCTGGATTAAAAAGTTTTAACTTGGAGATTCGCATCTTCCGTGCACCAAGACAAATCTGGAGAGATTTGTTCACAAGAAACAGGTTGAAAGAGTGAATCAGGGCAAAACATACAGTCTTATCTCTCGTGTGTCAAAAGCAAAAGCTTGTTTTGTATGCCATATTCTCTTTAACTTAACTCATTTCCAAGTGGATGCCACGAGGAAGTGCTCAGAGAAGAGCAGTGGAAAGTTCTGAAGGAATGGCTATGGGGAGACTCGTGGACAGCATTTTTTAAATGGGAAGGAGAGAGAGAAAGTCCAAGAGTATAAAACAAAAAAAAATCCCTATAAACTCCCTTACACATATTTTGACCTGTTACTATTGCTTTGTTCATGCCACCTCTCAGAACTTTCTGGCAGCCATCATGCAGTTGTAACAAGCATTTAATTGCTAATATTAGAGTAGTGTTTATGCTCTAGTGGATTGTTCTTCTAATAACTGTGGGCATGGCTGGCTTGTAGTGCAGTTGCCATTACAAACAAAAAGCTGCATGAGCCCATGGAGCTTTCCAGTTTGCCTTGTATGCATGCAGGGCTGGTAGAAGACTGTGGTGTAATAAACCACGCTGTTTGCTGCCTTGCACATCATATGTGGGTGGAAAGCTTTCAACAGCAGTCCAGGCTTGGAAGGTGCTGTCCAAGCAAGAGCTCCCAGAGTGCTCCTGTAGTAACCCATTTACAGTGTACTGGTCTACAGAGGCCAGTCTGGTGAAGATTTTGGCCTCTTGTGTCACCCTGGGAGTGCTGTACGGTTTGGGTTTTGTCTTATTTTCAGATGTGCTAAATTTACATCCATCCATTCTGTCCTAAGCAGAAGCCTTTACTTGCACTCAGAGTTTGCTGGAAGTAAAGAGACCCAAATTTATTTTGCTCATACACTTTAGATCTAATGGGTTTTGTGACAGGGGGACCATAGGGCAATTCAAATGAATGTGCCTGGACTGTGCAACATCCCACTCCACTCCTGCTAGAAGAAGCACTTGTGCCAGACTTCAGGTCTCCCTAATTCCGGTAAGGAAACAATGTGGGCAGGGGAGGGCAGAGTGACTGGTTGCAGTTCTAGTGGAAATTGTGGGCCATGTGGGTCTGTGCAAACACACACATCATTTCTCCTATTTTTGCTTTGTTTTCTTCAGCCTTTCACTTCAAACAAAGACAGAATCTGAATCTGCTATTTCAGAGATCTGTCTTTGCTACTTTTTGCAGGTAAAGTACTATTCTGTGCTCTGATTTTAATATATTAATTTCTTAACATTTTAAATGGAAAAAAAATTGCCACTGTTCCGTGTAATATTTCAAACATCAGTATTTACAGCATAGGCTTCTTCAAATAGGTTGCACTGATGTTGCCCTAAGAAAGCACAGTACAGATGGGACAAGGCTAGGCTGTGACATTTTTTATGAGCAGTGGGAAAATCCCCTCAGGGCAAT
>JANHGO010000071.1:28765982-28784256 GCA_024606505.1 Aquila spilogaster | reverse complement strand
CCTTAACCTGATCATTCTGCTATTACAGAGTTTAAAAGATGAGTTATGTTTTAACGGACATACTGGTGAGTCTTGTAGGTACATGGCTTTTAAAACACAGGAAAAGAACATCACACTCCCATTTAGTTGGGTCAGCCCTGCAAAAGGAGTCTTAAGAATTTCCCAAAATCACAAATGTAGAGAGGGTCACCCATGTCTAAGATTAAACCTCTGGTTTGTCCAAGGCTGAGTATTGTTTCTGGTTGCTTGGGTGATAAGATAGGTTTTGTTCTGGCTGACAAATTGAGCAGGGCTTCACACTTAAAGAGCTTTGTTAGATGACAATATACAATCCATTCTAACATTGTATGTTTTATATCAACTCTTTTTGAGTTGTACTATTTTTTTTAAGAAGGAGCTGCCTAAAGACCTCGAATATTCAGTTAAAATAATTAACTTAAAATATGTCTAGAATGTGCCAGTTATTTCTGCTGTTCATAGCTGGCCCACTCAGTTAAATGAATGTAAATTTTAAAGTGCATAACCTCTCCCATGTGGTGTATCTGAAAAGTGTACATATTGGCCCTAGCAGCAATAACTACAGCCTGTTTATTTGCCTTTACCTTCCACGTACCTCTGACGAAATGCCTCTTGTAAAGCAATAGAGACTATGAAATAGCATCAGAGCTGTATTAATGAATATTTCGGGGATGTCCTCTCATTTTTGAGACTCATCCTGAAGGCCTCCATGGTAGGTGTAGCTGTTTTATCTAAAATGCTTTTGCCTTAATTGAACCAATCCCTTAACTCATGAAGGAAAGAAACAGGCATTTTTCAAGCTACCCTGTAGCAGTTTATGGAGAGAGAAGAACTGAACTATCTTAGAAAAACTTACTGTTACTGTTTATTGTTTTCTTTAATCCTAGTTAAGCTCTTCAGATGAAAATAACTGGTATTTTTAATCAGTCCTATCATTAAGGCCACACAAAGGTTTCTCTTGCCCAAGAAAATTTTTAGTGGAAAATTTTTTAGCCATCTATGTATTAAGATCTCGTGTAACAGCACAAGCTTCTTGTCTTTCAAGGGGAATTCCCTGCGAGACCTATTTGGTTTTTTGTTTTAAATCATATGCTCTAATGAATGACTAAGAAAATGAAAGAGAGCAGGGCGGTTTCCCTCACACACCGGAGTGGCCTAGCTGATGATACTGTGAAATCTGACTTCAGAAAAAAGATTCTGATTTGGTATTTTAATCTGGTACAGGCTCTTCATGTGTATTTTGGATCCAGACAGCTACTTGAATTACTCAGGTGTTTTAGAGACTGAGGAGGAGTTGCCTCCTGAATAGTCAGAGAAACCTAAACTGAGAGGGACCCTCAGAAATAATTGGCATCAAGTTCTAGAAAGTCAGTTATATTTGGACTTGCAGAGAAGCATCAAAGGTGCGGAGACGGCCAGAGCTATTGCAGGAGTTACCCCAGAGCCTGCATCATTCCCTCCAGTTGTGCATCTCCACAAACGTGGCTGCTGGTAGAAGTGGAAAAGTGGGGAGCGGCAGGGCATGGAAGCTGAAATCCACAAACCTTTGTGTTGTGTACATACAAAGAAAGGGAAAGAACTGTGAAGTAGCTCCTATCATTGCTGTGTGGTTAATGCAGGTGTAATATATTTGGAAAAGAAATTAAATTGATTCTCATACTGAAATTAAGGAAAGCAGATTAATTTCATGCTGGCAGTATGGAAAAAGTGGCCGCACCATTCTGGAAATGATGTCTAGGACCAGGGCAGGGAACAAAGTGTAAATGTCAAAAGATTAGCTCTTTCCTTCCCCTCTGCTGCCTCAAGTTTTTTTTTAGATCTGGGCAGTTACACAACAGTAATGGGAGGCTGGCTTTTGAGTGTGTTTTTTCTATTTTATTACACACAAACATTTGTTAAACCAAGAGCTATCCCGGGCATTTTCACATTTTTTGGACCCAAACCGATCCATTTCCAAATGGGCTGTGATAAACTTCGAGAGTGCCAGTTTGAAAGTAAACTCAAAGCCATGCAAGGTGTTTCTAAAAGTTGTGATCCGTTTTGCACGCTGTGGGGAGAATTTTCACTGAGAGAAAAAAAAATGAGTCAAGAAAGAATTGGCTGACTCCCCTGACACTCTCTGCTGGGCAGAGTTGTAAGTGATTTTGCTTCCTTTGTGGCTTATTTGTGTGCTGGCCAGTATTGCTAAATCTGGTCTCCACATTGCACTGAGGCCATTTCAGAGGTCAGCAGAGCAGGACTTGAAACACAGTTTCAAGAGAAGCTCAAAGATATTCACCAACTGTTCAACTTCTTGGAAACCCCAAGCCATCAGATCTCATGGCAATGAACGTATTGTCTCAAGTGAAGGATTGGATTGTGTGACAAAGTGATTGGGAATGCATTTTGTGAAGGGAAAAAAAAAAAGTCAAATAGTTTTCTGCCAAGTCAGCAAGGTGCATTAGCTCACCAAGGAGTCCACCAAAGGGTCCTTGGCCAAGAAGGAGAGAAGGCTATGTGGTCAAGAGCAGTGGCAGAGAGGAGTCAGGTGGTGTAGGAGGAACATTATCTTTCCTTTTCAGCAATGGAGAGCAGCTAGATTGGCTCAGCTTTCACGTAGACCTTTACCCTGGTAAAACGTAAGGAAAAAAATGGGTGATAGGAATCAATCCTTATGGAAAAATAATGACTGGAAGTGTTAAGATGCTCAGAAAGAGGTGTTTGCTATGTGGCCATGGAGGATACTTGCTGGTTCAGAATGTGTAAGGTCCCCAAAACCAAAAACCAGGGAATGGAAGCTGGATCCGCAGCTAGTTCTCCCTTGATGGACTTTGTCTGTTATTGCCATCTTGATTATAGATATGAAAAATGATGTGGTTACAGATACAAATCTGGCACATGGAGGAAGCAATTTTAATTCCCTGTTTCATCACACATTTCCAATGCTGCCTTGAGGAATTCTCAGTCTTTTGTTCTTTAGTTCTTCTTTTGACAAACGATCATTAGAAACCATAGAAATTCCCCATTTTGTGGAGTGTTCTGAAAATAAATGCATAAAAAGTAGAAGGTACTCAGGCCCTATGCTAACAGGGACCATACTGAGACATTAGATAGATGTCATTATGCATTAATTTCTGCTCTGCAATGAGCAGGAGGATTCATTTCCTCAACCATTTTAGCTTTTTACTAAAGTATTGTATTGTCTCAAAAATATGCATTTCTTTCCATCAAGACTAAGCTAAATGATTCATGGAGGAGGGGAACAAAACCCCATATTTTAATATGATTATAGATAATTCAATTTCCATGCTGGTGATCAGCAATTAATTAGTAGCTGAAAACATTAATCCAGTCTGTGAACCACAAAGCTACAGTCTATTCCAATGACTCCAAGATAGAGCAAACCTTTGGAGCCAGTTTAGTAATATAAGCAGAGCACAAATCTGACCAAAGCGATCTAATGAAAAAGTTCAAGCACGACCCAATGGTCTCTAGAAAGTTAGAATTCCAGAATAATTGAATTCAGAGTAATTTCATCCATTTGTGTGGGCTTCTGTGAAGTGGGAGATGGACAAGAGTTTTATTTCATTCTGGCTCATCTAAAGAAATCTTAGACTTTTCCTTACTGATCAGATTACCTTTAGTTTTCAGTATGACATTTTATAAGAGTTTGTTGGGACTGTCTGCTATTGTTCCTCACGTAATCTTATGGAAATTCTGGGTAGAAGTAAGCACAATGGTTTTACTGCCACGATTGGTACACATTTTCCACACATGATAAATGCAAGTGATTTGCTAAATGTCTGCCAATTGCATACTGTAACTTTCCCTTTTATGCAATTATTCATATAAGCTAGAGACTCCAACCAGCACTAGTTCACGAATCTGCCTTTATAACAATTAAACCAGTTGTGGTATTGAAATGAGTTCTTGTATCTTCTACTGGCAGCTACAATTTTGGTTAAAAGGATAGTGAATATAATCTACAACAGTTCCAAAAGGGGGAAGTACTGCAAGCAAATTCCAGCATAGTTTTTTTGTCTGGCTATTTGCAAAGTTCCCAGCAACTTCCATCTGTCTACCCTGGCTTCCATGTAATAAGTTAATAGTGCAATAATAGCTGATGAACTGGGAGGGAGCAGAGGAAGCAGCAGAGCTGTGCTAAGAATGGAACGATGTGCCCTTACAATGATAAACTGATCCCATTCCATTAAATCACAAAGCTGTCTCCACTCTTCTCTTCATCCCACATGAGCGGCTGAAGAAAAAATCATGGAATTGCTATCGCTCACTGCAGCTGTCAGGAAATGATACTAATTAGTTTAATTTGCAATAACACAAGCACTTAACTCTCCAAATAATCTAAGTTAGTAAGTCAGTTTTTATATTATGACAATGACATGTTTAAGAGCCTCTGGAGCAGTGATTTCTTTAACCTCTGACTCAAATGTCTTACAAAGGAACATGGCAAAACTCTTTGTCCCATGTTATTCTGGTACCTGCTTATGAGGGCAATTACTTGATAGGAAATTGTGGCAGCATTACTTAAAGAGGAGAGAACTTGACAGCTGTCATATGCTGGTATTTTGCAAGGCAATGTCAAGTAAAGAAATCTTATTCAAAACAAAAATGCCTGTCCTATGGCATTAATTACTATAAGATAATACCAACAAAAGATGGTCAGACTGACTTGTCTTCCTCATTTCATGTCTTTGTGCTGTTTCTGAATTTGGCCATAGTTTCTTATTTGTTTCATTTTCTGGCGTTCACACACTCATCTTCTGGTATTGTGTGTGAGTTTCTAATGCTTCTGGCCAAGGCGGAAAATGTTGATGAAACATTTGGAAATACTAGCCAAACTCAAAAAGAAAAAAAAAAAAATGTCACTGGATTGTCTTGAAAATAATGAGATTTTTTTAAAACACACCTATAAATAAGGTTGATTTTGCTTGCTCTCTCTTTAGACCTCTCATATTTCAGCCTGGACAGTCATAGGAGGTTGTTGAACGTTGTGAAATTCTCTGATATAATCAGCAGCAATTTAATGTAACGTTAACATGCTAGCTTTAGAGTTGTAAAGTAATCAAACCTTGGAAATGAATGGGGCACTTTATACCCCTCCAAGCTCGTGTTTCAGGCTCTGTGAAAGCTCAAATACTACATTAATTAATGCATTGCCTGTGTTTTTGGTGATTACTTTGCATTTGCTTAACATGATGATGATAATGATGGTGTAGAGAAAGAGGAGGAATGGGCATACGCTATCATGGCTGATCTTCATTTTTCAATAGAGACTTAAATTTTGGAGAAGAATTTTGTGCAAAGAGGAAAATTCAGTGGCAAGTTTCCCAATGATGGAACTGTGGAAATTGGTGGCTCCTGAAAACAGACACAGCAAGCTGATTTAGAAGCCTTGATTGTGTTGTCTTTTAAAGGCTTCAGTCAGACTTTAAAGATTGGATTTTAAGAGCTTTGTGTAATCAGTACAGTTTCACTGTACAGAATCAATCACACCCCTCTCAGAATCTCCTCTGCCTCCTGGATTTTATTTCAAGACATCACTTAGAGACATACTCTTCCCAGCCTTTACAGCCCAGTGAGGGTCTGAAAAACCTGAATGCCAGGAACAGTGGTAACAGTTTTGAAAGTGTATCAGTATAATAAACAGGGGAAAAAAAGTCTCTGTAATCGGGAAAAAAAAAAGTAAGAAAACAAAAGCTTATTTACTTAAAGAAAAAATCCTAGAACTCCTTTTTTGTCATAGTTTCTTCAAACCTCATAATTCAGTTTATCATCTGTCAATAACCAAATGCATGTTTCTCTTTTCCCAAGAGCTGATTAAAGATGTGGTCTCCTCCTGTAATTCATGGCATTCCATTGTGTTTGTTTCTCCCGGAATTTTCAGGCTGAATTACTGTAACTAATATACCACTAACTGTACTGCAAAAGCCTTGACCTTTTGAATCTCTCCTTCTTAGCAGAAAATTGGCATAGAAAATTTCAACACAATAAATGCTTTTAACGTTTTACTTTATCTTGATCCAGAAATACATATACACCATTTTATTAAGTTAGTTTGCCACCAGTAGCAGCTTGGGTTAGAAAGTTCTGAAGATGAGGAGATAGGAAAAGACGAACTCTTCCATTTGCAGTGGATTAGCAATAACCAGGAAAAGACCGAAAACATAGTCCTTTTGGCCTCACTCTGAAATGGGACCATACAGTTAATTTGTGTACAAGTACCAATACACACACTGATCACAAGTCCTCCCAGAAGTCCCTTCCCTTTTGGAAATACTCAGTTTTTCATGTCTGCTTCAGAAACAGTTGTAGAAAGTTTTTGCAGCTGAAAAAAGGATTATCTGAAACATGGTTCTGATTAGTCCTTGAATTCAAATCATGGCATTAGCTCATTAGACCCTGCACAAATTGAGAAAGTATTCCAAATGACAGGTGCTAAATATCTTTGCCAGGCAAACAGATACCATCTTCTTGTGGTCATTGGTACCATGTCAAGACTGCTGTTTATGGCGAAGCCTAGGCAACATAGCGTTGCATGATACAAAAAGGAGGTGAGGGAGGCTTGCAGGGAAGAGAATGTCTGTGGTAAGTGGAGGGTTATAAAATGACCATCATCTGGGGATGCTTATGTGCTGGCTGAATCAGTTTAGGAAGTCAATGTTGCTGTTGAGTCTGCTTTCTTTTTTCCTAATGTTGTGAGGCAAATGTTGGTATTTTTCAGGCTGTAGTATGTTGCTTTTGCAGACACATCGTACACTGAGACAAAAGCAATAAGCTTTTGAACAGGGTAGCAAAAAACATAAAGTGAAATTACCCTTGGCCAAGGACTTCTGTGCTCTCTGGGTAGCTTTTTCAGGCAGAATGACATATTTTCCTGTGAGTTTTGGCTAGGCTGCAGGCGTGGTGTGTGGAGGGATAGACAAATGACTTGAACCTCTGTATGAAAAACCAATAGCCAGATGATGCTAACTCTCTGTGGCAGTATGGAACCGCAGGATTCCTTTGAAGAGTAAAACCTTGCTCAGCATGTGAAATGGCGACTTCAAACTAAAGGTGAGTTGCTGCTGGAGAACCTCACTGCACGGGACCAGGAATAACAATATGCTACATTTTTTCCTAAAGGAGTAGTTTCTGACACCTTCCTCTCTAAGCTGGAGCTAGTAATTTCAGGTACTAATATGGATAGGACAGCTTGCTGGTTTTCCCCCACACTTTTTCTTATCCATTGCTGCTGATCCTTGTCGTCAATATACCTGTTTTCCAGTGGTTACTTCAGTGTTACAAAATATTTAGCTTTTTGATGATAGATCAAATAAAACACCCAGAGCCACTTTATACGTAGACTAGACAAATTCCTGTACAGGTGGATGTTATGAAATTAAACGGATAAATCACTCAATCAAAAATATTAAGATTGTTGATCCACAACACAAATTCACTATTTAAATACAGGATTTTCAAAAATCTACATTAAGCAGAGTTAAGTATTTAAGGGAAAAACTTTTTGTAGCCTTTGCATACGTTTAGTTAGAATCAAAGTGAAAAGTAGATTTTTTTAATGAGTCTGCTCTCTGAGGACAGCAACACAGCTGAATTGAAATACCCACATTCTTTCTGCTGTTTTTTTTTTTTAATAGGTTGTTACTTTCTAAACCCACGATGAAAAATATCTTCTCCTAAAGTGTGTAATTACCCTCTGTCGCTATCAAATCTCCTCTGGTTTCTGAGCTCATTTAATAACAGTGAACAGATGAGCAAAAGTTACAAATGAAGGTAGTATCAATTTGATACTCAGCACATAAATACCTATAATGATAGTGTGCTTGTCAGCATCCATTGTTTTCAGTTCTGCCCATTTTCTGCTTCTACAGGGAGTACCATCCTCTTGTGCAGAAAGTAAGAGACAGAGATTTCAGACCAGGCAAAAAGGACCCCAAGAATTAGAGAGTGTGTATAATGGTCTCTGTGTTCCCCAAGGTTTTAGATTGCTGAATTGAAAAGTTTTAACTTGGAGATTCACATCTGCACAGACCCAAGTCAAATTGGGACCGATCTGCCTACTAACAAGAAGCGTGTTGAAAGAGTGAATCAGGGAAAAAGGTACAGGCTTATCGCTAGTTTGTCAAAAGCACAAGCTCATTTTGTAGGTCACGTTCCACTTAACCTATTTCTTATATAAATGGACACAACAATGAGGAAATGTTCAGAGAAGTGCAGCGGAAATCTCTGAAAGGATGACTATGGGGAGATTCATGGACACCATTATTTTGTATGGGAAGGAGGGAGTGAAAGGGTGTAAGTCTAAGGGTATAAAACAAAGAATCCCCCATTATCTCCCTTTTGGATATTCTGACCTATGACTATTGCCTTGTTCTTGCCACCTCTCAAAGCTTCCTGGCAGCCACCATGCAGTCATAACAAGCATTTAATTGCAAATATTAGAATAGTGGTTGTGCTGTAGTGGACTGTTCCTCTGATAGCTGTGGGCATGTTTGGCTTGTTGTGTAGGTGCCATTACAGGTTAGAAAGTTGCATGGGCCTATGGAGTTTTTCAGTATGCCCAGTATGCATGCAGGGCTGGTGAAACGCTGTGGTGGAAGGAACCATGCTGCATGCTGCCTTGCAGGTTATATGCAGGTAGAACGATTTAGCCAATAGATTGACTTGGAAGGTTCTGTCAGGGCAAGAGCTCCCATATCCCATTTCAAGTGTCTTGGTCTATAGAGGCAGGCGGGGTGAGGATTTTGGCCTCTCGTGTCACCTTGGGAGTGCTGTACAGCTTTGGGGTGTTTCTCATTTTCAGACATGCTGAATTTGCATCCATATCCTACAGTCTGTTCTAAGCGGATGCCTTAACTTGCACTCCAGAGTTTGCTGGAAGCGAAGAGATGTCACAGACCCAAACTTACTTTGCTCATACGCTTTCAGTCCAGTGGATTTGTGACAGAGGGACCGTGGGGCGCACATATGGGTGAATTCAAACATCCCTGGACCCTGCCACATCCTAGGCCCCCCTTGCTAGAAGTACTTCTTGTACCAGACCCCAGATCTCCCTACAGCCAGTAAGGATACAAGGTGGGCCAGGCCGGGCAGAGTTATTGGCTGCAATTCGAGTAGAATGGTGTGGGCCGTGTGCGTATATGCAAGCACATGCATCATTTCTCCTGTTGATTATCTGTTTTCTTCAATCTTTCACTTCAAATGAAGACAGGGTCTGAATCTGCTGTTTCACAGATCTGGCCCTGCTATTTTTTTGCAGGTGTAGCACCACTTTGTGCTCTGCTTTTAATATATTCATTTATTTGCATTTTCAATGGAAAAAAAATCACCACTGTTCCGAGTAACATTTGAAACATCACTATTTACAGCATAGGCTTCTCCAAATGGGTTGCACTGATGTTGCCCTGAGAAAGCACAGTACAGATGGGACAAGGCTAGGCTGTGACATTTTTTATGAGCAGTGGGAAAATCCCCTCAGGGCAATCATTTGCTTTGCTACACACAGACATTCCAGGGCAGAGTCAACAGCAGTGTCTAAAATACCTTCCTCCAGAATACATCCTTGTTATTGGAATGTAAAATGTAGGGCTTCATCAGTGCTATATAGGCAGTGCTCCCATAAAAAATATTTATGTGGTGCTCTGTTGTTTGTTTCTATAGGGAGATACCCCATGTATCTTAACTCTGAAAGGAAACCCAGATTGTCTTCGGTTGTTTGCCCAGTCAGTGGAATCTGAGACATATGTAAAACCCACAGAAGAAAATACTCTGAAGGCAAAGTGGAATTAACCTCTGAATTACACCGCTGCATGATATTATTGGGGCTTTTTTTTTTTTAATAGATGGTTTTATCTATCAATGTCAGGCTGGGGAAAAAGTTTTTAAACTGATGAAAATTTTGAGACCAGAATTTTTCTTAATAACCAAGATAGGTACTGCCTGGCAGGTGTCATACTAATGTTTCGAAAGATGTAATTTACCTTTTACTTTTCACTTGCTTTTAGTAATAGCTCCTTAAAATGTTTGCTAAGCTGCCAAAACTGGTGGTTAGAAAAGAACATGCCTACCTTCTGATTGAACCTGATCTTTCCATTGAAACCTGCCCCTGTTCCATCTCTGTCATTTCTTTGGGTGAATCTTCAAGCTTGTGATTTCTATTGTAGGATTAAAAAGGGGTGTGTCAATAAAACCTGGAATTTTGGTAAGAGTAAGGAGGACAAAGACGAGCCCTGCCCAGCAGCGGTTCTGCTCCCAGCTCTTGCTTCTGCTCCTTCACTATGAGGGTTCCTGTGTGTGTGAGTGCACACACATGTGGGTGCATGTGTGCACCTCTACAGGAAAGTGAAGCTATTATGTTCTTCATTCACTGTATCCTACCAATTTTAATTTAATTTCATGAGGTGCGCAAGACCCTGACATGCAGATAGTAAACTATAAGCTACATTCACAAAAGAGAAAGAGGAATAGCAGGCTTTCTTCTTTTTTTTTTTTTTTTTTTTTTTTTTTTTTTTTTTTTTTTTTTTTTTTTTTTTTGTCTCTTGTATCTTCTTTCCTTTTGTTCAGATCCGGTGGGTTTTTTTGTAAAAACATTCTCTGCTTTTTTTTTTGTTAGTTTTATAAGAGAACAAGCTCTTTGGCCACTTCTGTGAGTTGGAGTGAAGGTTAAAAACAAATACTCTGTTCACCTAATTCAATAAAGCCTTTTTGCCATATCTGTTGGGATTATCATCCATGTCTGATTAGTCTATTGGGACTAGGTCCAAACTAAGGGCCTCGTCATCTAATCCAAAAGCAGCCCAGGTGGTAAATTCCAGGTCCCAAGGCCCAAAAGCCACAGACTGTGAGTCCTTGCTGCTATGCAAATATTCCTCATTGATCCCCTGTTTCCTTCCATACCCTTTCATTGCAAGTTTTGATGAGGAGCAAAATGCTGTCATGAGCTCTATCAGAAGGATTTCTCATTTGGCATCTGTCCCTGCTGGTTAGGTCAGCAGCACCAGTGGGCTCGGCTCACAGTGTGAAAAAGGCAGTAGAGCTACACGATTCTTTGTGCACTGAGCCATTCCTACAGTGAACAGGATAAACTGCAGTGCTTAACTTCAATTCAGATGTAATGTATGGGACAACAGAGTCTGAGACTAGATGAAATAAAGGAATGGGTTATGGTTTTTTATTGATTGAATAGATGTTCAATCAATATAAACCTGAGGCCAGATTTGTGTTGTAACTGAGCCCAGTGATTAGTATCACAACTGTGAATGCCACAATCAAATTCTCACTGATTTTATACAGTACTTAAAAATAACTTGCAAAACCACAAGGTGATATTACCTTCATATAGATCTTTCTTCTTATTAGTTTTTAGGTTTAATTATATTCCTACTTGTTCTATACCTCTCCCAGGCCTGCCTCCCCCATCTCACAAACACATGTGTACAAACGATGTACACAATATATTGAAAGGACCCAGAGGTGCTTTGCAAATTGTGGACTTGATTCTGTCTTTTAAGCTGTTACCTTTTCACCTGTGAAGGAGTGTGACGCGCCAGCTAAGCCATCTGTCAGGCTGTGTCACATAACTGCAGCAGTTCAAGGCATTTGAAAGCAAGAGAAGGTTTGGTGCTTTAGATCTTGATGTCCTTTTCTCCATCCACATCGTAGAAATGTGCCTAAAGAGACTGTTAGAGTTAGCTGCCTTCATATGTGTGTACACATGGGAGAACAGATGCCAAGTTAAAAAAAAAACTGTGAAAAAGGACTGGAAAAGTCATCTGTTTCAATGACCTTCTAATTCCGCTGTACTGGTACTCCAGAGGACATTGCTGTCAATGCCATTTACATCTATGAACTGAAGGGTGTATATGGCCATGAGGTAAGGACATTCATCTACTCCTTAAAATTGTTAGTTGACTCAGTTCCCCCAGTTTCTGTTTGCAAGAGAGGAATATTGTTTTCTCAGAGCATTTGTAAGACCTAGCTTTTGTTTTCCTCAACA
Source organism: Aquila spilogaster (assembly GCA_024606505.1). Lineage (NCBI taxonomy): Eukaryota > Metazoa > Chordata > Aves > Accipitriformes > Accipitridae > Aquila > Aquila spilogaster. Next base: position 28,772,243 of record JANHGO010000071.1, on the reverse strand, counting down.
TGTAAGTGCACAAGAGCCAACTGTCAGGGTTCATCATGGTCTTTCAAAAGCAGCAAGAGGCAGCATTACAATTAACAATTGACTAGGATGAACACAAATCAGTCCAAATGATGGTGGGGAGAGCAGGACAAGACCATCCTGACCACATTGCATGACACAGAGACATGTCCCAGGCTGGCCGGTGCTCAGCGAGGACAAAAGCCTCATCTTCCCCTTGGTAAACCTGTTGTCAGGTGCTAGCCTACAAAATGTGCAAGTTGATTTTCCATCTTTCGGAAAGGAAGTATGCAAGAAGTAGAATTATGTTTTACAGGCAGTTTCAGCAGTGAATTAAATCTGTTTCTACTGATGTATTTGACTTTTCTTTTAATTATCCCACAGTTCTTATGTTACATAACCCTGCCTCCTGTGCCACAACAGATTCCTAATATGCACTTTTAGATAATTTTTTCAGAAATACTGTTTTTTCCCTGTAAAGCAACCAATCAACACAGCTTTTGGGGTGAAAAAACCAAACTCATTGTACAAGTCCAGGTAAAGTCTGCTTTGTAATGATGACCAGATTTTGCCAACTGAAGCTTGTGTGTGTCCAGTATATCTGAAAAGAACAGTTCTTGCTATTCAGAGTTCATACTTTGACATCCCATTTTAGTCAGGAAAAAAATTGAGTTTGAGCTTTCTTTGAAAAAGCTCTTCAAATATGGTTTATCAACTAGGAAAGCACTCAGCTATCATTTGAGATTATAAGATTTCTGCAAGTTTGCCTATCAATAAATAATAATACATCTGCCATTCAGGTCTTGTTCCTGGGAGCTGGAGTGGAAGAGCATATATTGTAACCTCTGCAGTTTTGCTTTTGCCTGAGGCAAGATCCTGGCTCCATGGAAAGCAGTGGCAACTCTTGCATGAGTTTAGTGACACAGGATTTCTTCTCAGATTTTCAGTATTGTAGCGGGCATCACGCACCACTGACCAAAGTCTGGCTCAGCCTCCATAGCATTTACAACTGTTATCTATTGGGATGAAGTTCCAGTGCTCGCATTACCAAAGAAAATCCTTCAGTTAGATTTATTAACGTTGGGACTAAAGATAGATTGTATGGTGCCTTTTTACCCAAGCAGAACATGCATATATGCACAAGTATTCCACATCTCACCTGGTCTAAGGTACTGGATGAGTGGGAAAGAATACATTGCTTCCAGAACACCAAAACCTCATTAATTTTACTCTAATTTCTTTCCACAGTTTAGAGCTAGATTAATAATTGTCAGGGCCCTGAGTGCACTAAGAGCCCTTAATGGCCCTGATCAGCCTCACCTGGGGCTTCCTCTTACACAACCTGCCCATGAGCCCAGGGACTCTATTTAAGCTCACCCTTGGCTAGCCCATGCTGCTTCCTGAAAATAGTAAGTTTTGTGAATCAGGAAATAAACAATCTACCTAGGAAATGAAGCACTTCAGGTTAGACTAAAAGATTTTTGTGGTGGTTAAAGAAATAGAATAAAATTTTGGAGAAGGTTAACCCAATGTATTTCAAGTATATATATTGAAATCAAAGGGTAAATATTTTTGGGTTGGTTTTTTTGTCTGGTTGGTTTGATGTTTTTTTGTTTGTTTCATTTGGAGCTATTGGCCTCGTTTTTAAACTATTTGGGTTTTAATTTGGTTATATTTTAACTGAAAGAAATTATGATCAGAATGAAAAGTGTTGTCTGGAAAATGTTGTGAAGAAATAGTTGTGTCTAGAATGGCATTTGTCCCCAAATACCTCATCTGCTGGGGCAAAATGGGGGAAAAGCAGGTAGTACAAAGATCTTTCTACCCTCTCCATTGTTTCTATCTACAGCAGGACCTGTATGGAAACTTGATGGCTCCTGACACTGCAGCTTGCTATCTTCTCTTTTCAAGAAATTCTTTAACTGAATGCTAGATTCAGCCTACTTCTTCACAAGTTCAAGAATATAGTGTATTATACATGCTGAATAATGGGTTCTGTATGTGTGTTTTAGCTCCTGGTGCTCTTCTAACTTCTTCATACTGTTGCTTGTCAGAACAGTACTTTGTAGCATCCTCATCTGCTGACTGTCCCTAATTGTTTTTTAATAGTCTTCTTGGCTGACCATTCTGAACTTTTTCCACTGGCAACCAAGTATTTGCTAAAGACCCACTAAGAATGAAAGGGAGATGAGATTAGAAATGCAGTTCATATGAAATTAGAAATTAAATGCGCTTATGGTTTTACTTTCTTGAGGTAAGTAGATTTCCATTTTTCATATGAAACTGCTTTAGCTGATGTTGTTCTTAAAATATACAACTAACATAAAACCAAAGCAGTTACAAGAAATAAATTTCTCACAAAGAATGCCAGCCTACAGAAACATTACAATGAGCTAGAGCATGTTTTTTTAATCACAAATACCCCAAACAGCATGCAATTGCCTTATTTTTGTACAATGCTTATTACTAATGCACTGTCAGTAGAAAAAAATCCAAATTCCTTAAAATCATTTTGAATAATTAATTATAGCCACCTATTTAAACTCAATGGCTCTAAACCCGAAGGCAGCAGGATCTGTAAGAGAATAAATCACCAAAAACAATAGCATCCATCTAAAGTCAAGGTGAACATCAGCTGGAAACTAGCAAATGGTGATGAGTTTATCGAAGACTTGTAGCCTAGCCAGTGGCACAAAACCAAAAACTGATGATGTCCTCAAGGCAGGTACCTTAGTGAGGCAGCTCTGTCTGAACATGGCTTTGTTTAGTACCCTACTGAATATCCCAGGGGAATAAAACCCTGCATGTCTATCAAAGAGGTGCCCTTTGGAAGTCTTGGATCCCAGGCTTGGCTCCTATGTTCTTCCAGGCTTTTTGAGTTTATTCATAGCTGAACATTATTCCTCTTGGTGTAGATACTGGTAAACAAGTTGGAGTTTCTTCACTGTGTGTAAGGCCCTGCTATGTTTTTTGTTGTTGGGGGGGGTGGGGTGGGGAGCAAGTTCCTTGTATCTAGTCAGGGTTACCTGATTGTTCATTTTTGTTGCACTGATAATCTTTGGTGGTTTTGGAGTTTATGACCTGAAGGAAGGAACACAGCAGTAAGCATGCCTCCCTGGCAGTTTGCTTAAAACCTTTCCTCTTTGATATTAGCTACTGATTTTGCCTGTGCAGAAGGGGCTGCATTGTTTTGTTGATGTGGTGATACTGACAGCTCATTAACTCCTCTAATTTAGTAACAACAAAAGTAGTTTTCTATGAGACAGAAATAACTAGATGTGAGTTAAGGAGGCCTGATAGAATAACCCAAAGAACAATAGAAGACAGAAAGATTGGGCAAAACTTTTTTTTAGTGTTACTTATTGGAAATTCTAGTTGACTTTATCAACAAGATTGTTTTAATTTGTATCAGGCTGCACAAATACTAGGCTTCAGAAACAGAATAGGTGAGAAGGGAATCATCTGAAGGCTTATTCAATGTTTGAACATTCTCTATAGCAATAACTGTCAGTGTAGAAAAGGAAATGCTTATGACTGTATTGTGGATAAACTTTCAGTAAATTGGTCCTTAAAATGATTGAATGGCAAAGGGTTAGCACATTTTAGCTTAGTTACTTGTGTAACAGCACAGAAACCTACTCCTGATGCAACTGTAGAAATGGGACTTTTGCCATTGATATGTGTAAGATTCAGCCCTGTTTCTGAAGCTTCTTTCCCACATTGAGTTGATTATTGATTCAGACCAGGTGATGAGCCAAATGAAGTTTTAAAATATTTTAAATGTGTGAAAGAAGAGATAATAAGCACATACTATTTTTCCTAGGGAATTTCTAGATGTTACACATTTTGTCGGTCTCTTTTAATAGTAATCCAAGTATTTGTGTCCCAACAGACAGTTCAAAATTATTCTAAATACGGAAAGTTTGCAGATCATCCAAAATCAAATGAAAATCTGAGAGTTTGGATTCTGCCTTTGGAAATGCATTTTGGAAATGTTTTCCCAGATTGGGAAGCAGCCTGGTCTGGAAGAATGCACAGTACAGGGAATCAGGAATGACTGGGGAACCTGCCAGTGACTGGCTGCATAGCCTTGGGCAGTCATTCAGCTCCTTGCCTCACTTCGCCCTTGCACAAAATGAGGCTCAGTGCATGGGGAGGGTGGGAAGCTGGGGAGCAGCAGGGCAGGATCCTTGTTGTCTTTCTCAAGCCTGCCTTCATGCAGAACCAAAATGTGACTGTTCTGCAGGCACTTGGCTCCTCCTTACTTTGGGAAAGGGCAAGAGCTGCCTTGGCAAGCTCAGTGTTAAGACTTTACAATTGTCAGCCAACAGATCCTTACAGATCTCTCTAAGATTGCTAAGTGGGTCAGGTTTGTTTCCTTTTACAGATGCAGAAAATAAAAGGTCATTTGAGAGTTTCTCAGTTGTGCTTTTGTGACTTAGGAGGATCTGTCTGGCAGAAGATCAGTGAGACTTTTTCTTGTGTATCAATAATGTACTTCTGAAAACCCCACCCAAGAGTTCTCTCTGTAGACAGAGAACTGGAGGAAAACTAAATCTGTAGCCCAAGCCTCTAAGTAGCCAGGCTGTGCACTAACCATTAGACCATCTCTTTAAAACAGGAGCTAATGAGACTTGAGCTCCACCAGACATTAATAAGAATAAGTAAGTGTTCATGTGGAAGTTGTCAAATAGCAATACTACATCCCAGAGGATAAGTTCTGTTATTTGTTATGTAGCTTCAGCCCTACTAAGCCTTAACCCACATCCGGCAGAACTGTTGCCAGACCACTCTGGCTCTTGTGTGGGGCAGATATAACCCTTCATATCACTGCAGAGTCTGGGTCATTCTTGGTATCTTAAGGCCAGATTTCAGCTTGTGTGGGCTTACTATCTTCAGTGGCTTGTGCTGGAGAGTGGAAGAATAGGTCCAGACTTGCATGTGCAGAATGCATTTCATCTTTTATAACATTGGAAGGAAAAATGTATCTTATGTACTGTTCCTAATTCTTAGCAAATCCTCTGTCTTTACTGGGAATCTGTGTGCTTTTAAGTATCTGAGAGCTATCTATTAGTACTTCCTATTTCCAACCCCCTCCTCTTCCATCAAACTTTGGAATCCTTCCAACGGACCATAAAACAGAACGGGGAATGAGTTAGACTGCCAGTCAATAATGTAGATTCATTGAATGTGATGAGGACCCTTAGCAAATCTTCTCCAGCATTTGCCATTAGACCCTGAAAAGGCACACTAATCTGTCTCTTCTGTTATGTCAGCCTTTGCTTTTGGCCACTGGAAGCGCAATCAGGAAGCTGTGCCTGCATCACTGCTTGGATGTTGTAAGTCATTTATAACTTACTCTCCCTGATTTGCTGTGCTTTACTGTATTGTCAAAGTCCGTGCAGTTTCCCTTTCTGCTGAAGGTTTCTTTACCTTTCTGTTGTCTATATAAGCACTGACTTGCTGTCACCAATAAAAACATGGAGAGGAAAAGCCTAAGGCACAGACAGAAGCCTGTCTTCTCTCTGGTCTGTCTAAACAGATGCAGGTTCAAAAGCAGATATTGAGTGTGTTTCTGAGTCTGAGTATTAGTTATGACTTTTTGTCTTGTAATATCTGATTTTTAAACTAGGTTCTGCTCACAGCATTGTAACTGAGATAGCTTCATGAGAAGATTCTCTTTATAACTGCAGGTGAAATGAGCGTGAAGCATGTAACCCCAAATCCCAAGCATTATTCTTCACTTTATTTTAATGGAACTGTGCTAATCCCTGCTATCAAAGAGGCTGTGTCTTAAAACTTAGGATGAAATCCTGATACTGTTGAAGACAAATGGAAGTTTTGTCACTGATTTGAGTTGAACTAGGAGTTTACCCTTAAAAGAATGAGATACTTAGAATGGTATTCTTGTGGTTTAAGCCCAGCTGGTAAAAAAGCACCATGAATCTGCTCTATGAGGAGAATGAGGGATGAGGAAAAAATATAAGGAAAAGCTCGTGGGTCAAGATAAGGACCGGGAAAGATCACTCACCACTTACGGTCACAAGACAGACTCAAGTTGGGAAAAAACCAAAATCAATTTAACTTACTACAAATCAAATCAAAACAAGGATAATGAGAGGTAAAACCCAAATCTTAAAATGCCTTCCCCCCACCCTTCCCTCCTTCCCAGTTCAACTCTGCTCCTGATTTCTCTACCTCCTCCCCCTAAGCAGTGCAGGGGGACGGGGAATGGGGGTTGTGGTCAGTTCTCCACACATTGTC
>JANHGO010000071.1:28746196-28765882 GCA_024606505.1 Aquila spilogaster | reverse complement strand
CGTGTGATGAACTGACCCCAACCTCCATTCCCTGTCCCCCTGCACTGCTCGGGGGGAGGAGGTAGAGAATACAGCACCAGTGGGCTCAGCTCACAGTGCAAAAAAAAAAAAACAAGACAGAACTGCACAAGTCTTTGTTCATTAAGCCATCCTTGCAGTGAACAGGGTAAACTGCAGTGCTCAGCTTCAGTACAGATGTAATGGATGGGATGACTTACTGTGGAACTAGATGAAATAAAGGAATGGGTTATGTTTTTTTATTGATTGAATGGATGTTCAATCAATACAAACCCGAGGCCAGATCTGTGTTGTAACTGAGCCCAGTGATTAGTCTCACAACTGTGAATACCACAGTCAACTTCTCACTGATTTTATACAGTACTTAAAAATAACTTGCAAAAGCACAAGGTGATATTACCTTCCTATAGATCTTTCTTCTTATTAGTTTTCAGGTTTAATTATATTCCTATTTGTTCTATATCTCTCCCAGACCTGCCTCCCCCTTCTCACTCACAAACACCTGTGTATGAGTGATGTACACAATATATCGAAAGGACCCAGAGGTGCTTTGCAAATGGTGGGCTTGATTCTTTCTTTTAAGACATTAGCTTTTCATCAGTGAAGCGGTGTGACAAGCAGCTAAGCCAACTGTCAGGCTGTGTCACATAGCTGCAACAGTTCAAGCCACTTGAAAGCAAGAGAAGGTCTGATGCTTTAGATCTTGATGTCCTTTTCTCCAAAGAACGAGTGTTCTCCATCCTCATCATAGTGACGTGTCTAGAGAGGCTGTTAGAGTTAGCAGCCTTTGTATGTATGTACACGTGGGAGAACAGATGCTGATTTAAAAAAAAAAAAAAAACACTGTGAAAAAGGATTGCAAAAGTCATCTGTTTCAATGACCTTCTAATTCTGCTGTGCTGGTACTCCAGAGGACATTGCTGTCAATGCCATTTACATCTCTGAACTGAAGGGGATGTATGGCCGTGAGATAAGGACATTCATCTACTCTTTAAAATTGTTAGTTGTCTTAGTTCCCCTAGTTCCTGCTTGCAACAGAGGAATACTTTTTTTCTCAGAGCATTTGTAAGACCTGGCTTTTGTTTTCCTCAAAATATAAAAGCATGAGACCCAACTGCCAGGGTTCATCGTGTTCCCTCAAGAGCAGCAAGAGGTAGCATTACAATTAACAAATGGCCAGGTGTTCTGGGATGAACACACATCAGCCCAAAATCCAGGCTGGGAGGGAGGAGAACATAGCTGTGGAACTGTGACCACACTGTGTGATTTGGAGATATGTTCCAGGCGTACTAGGGCTGAGCAAGGACAAAAGCTCATCTTCCCCATGGTAAAACTGTTGCCAGGTGCTAGCCAACAAAATGTTCAAGCTGAAATACAGAATTATGTTTTACAAGTAGTTTCAGCAGTGAATTACATCTGTTTCTGCTGAAATATTTGATTTTTCTTTCAGTTATTCTACAGCCCTCAAGTTACATAACCCTGTCTCCTGTTACAGAACAGGTTCCTCTTATACTCTTTTGCACATTTTTTCAGAAATAGTTGTTTTTCCTTATAAAGAAATCAGTAATCACATCTTTTGGATTGAAACAACAAATCATTCGTACAAGTTCAGGTGAAGTTTGCTTTGTAACAGTGGCCAGATTTTGCCAGCTGAAGTGAGTATGTGTTCGGTATATCTGAAGAGTTCTCACTCTTCAAAGTTCATACTTAGACATCACATCTAACTCAGGGAAAAAAAGAGTTTGAGAAAGCTCCTCAAACATGGTTTATCAAATAGGAGAGCACTCAGCTATCATTTGAAATTATAAGGTTTGTGCAAGTTTGCCTATCAATAAATTATAATACATCTGCCATTCAGGTCTTGTTACTGGGAGCTGGAGTGGAAGAGCATATATTGTAACCTCTGCAGTTTTGCTTTTGCCTGAGGCAAGATCCCAGCTCCACGGAAAGCAATGGCAAATCTTGCATGTGTTCAGTGACACAGGGTTTCTTCTTGATTTTTTTTATATTGTATTGGGCAACAGGCCCCACTGACCAACGTCTGGCTCAGTCTCACTAGCATTTACAAATTCTGTCTAGCAGGATGAAGCTCCAGCATACAGAGAAAATAATTCTGCTTAGAGTTGTTAACACTGGAACCAAAGGGAGATTGTATGGTGCCTTTTGACCCCAGCAGAATATGCATATGCACATGCTCATGCTCCACATCTCACCTGGCCTAAGGCACCCCACAACTTCAGCTATAATTTTACTTATTTTTCCCCCATAATTAAAAGCTAGATGAATAATTATCAAGGGATGAGTGTACCAACAGCCCCTTATGGCCTCAACAGCCTCACCTGCGGCCTCCGCTTACACTGCTGCCCATACACCCAAGGACTGTGTTTAAGCTCAGGTCTGGCTATCCCCTGCTTCTTCTTGGAAGTAATGTATTTTGTAAGTCAGAAGCAAACAATCCATCCAGAATAAGTAACAGTTTAGGTTAGACTATAAAAAAGAATTTTGCAGTGGTGAATTAATGAACAGAATAAAGTTTTGGACAAATTTAGCTTAATATATTTCATTGAAACCAAAGGGCAGGTTTGGTTTGTTTATTTTCTTCCTCTTGGAACCATTGGCCTTGGTTTTAAATCACTTGCTTTTTAATTTGTTCATGTTTTAACTGAAAAATATACATATTAGAATGAGAAATGTTGTTTGGAAAATGTTCTGAAGAAACATTTATGTCTAGAATGCAAGGATCCTTGTCCCCAGATGCTTTGTCTACTGTTTGGGAAGTGGTGGTGTGCAAAAATACAGGTAGTGCAAAGATTTCTTTGATTTCCCCATAGTCTCTATCTCCAGCAGGAGATGTATGGAAACTTGATGGCTTCTGACCTTCACTCTGCAGCTTGTAATCTTCTCTTTTCAAGAAATTCTTTAACTGAGTGATAGATTCAGCCTACTTGCTTACAATTTCACATGTATAGCATATAGAAAATACATGCTAAGTAATAGATCCTGTATGTGAATTTCGACTCCTGGTACTCTTCCAAGTTCCTTGTACTGCTGCTTGTCAGAACAGTACTTTGAAACAACCTCATCTGCTGAATGTTACTAATTATTTTTTTATAGCTTCATAATTCTCTTGGCTGATCATTCTAAAAGTTTTCCACTAACATCCAAATATTTGCTAAAGACACACTGAGAATGAAAGGAGATGAGATGTAAATATGACATGTGATTCATATGAAATTAGAAATTAAATGCACTCACGGTTTTCCTTTCTTGAGATAAGTAGATTTCTGTGTTTCACATGAGGCTACTTTAGTGGATGTTGTTCTTAAAATGTACAGTTAACATAAAACCAAACCAGTTACGAGAGATAAATTTCTCACAAAGAATGCCAGCCTACAGAAACATTATACAGAGCTAGAGCAGGTTTTTTAATCACAAGTAGCCCAAACCGCATGCAACTGCCTTATTTTTGCATAATATGTATTCCTAACGCACTGTCAGAAGAAAAAGTCCAAAATCCTGAAAATCATTTTGAATACCCTAAAGCAGCAGGATCTGCAAAAGAATAACTCACCAAAAACAAGGGCATTCATCTAAAGTCAAGGTGAACATCAGCTGGAGACTAGCAAATGCTGATGAGCTGTCCAAGATTTATAGCTTGGCCAGTGGCACAAAAATGAAAACTGATGGTTTCTTCAAGGCAGGTTCCTCAATATTGCATCTCATTCTGAATTGTAGGTGAATGGTTTCATTTACTACCATATTAGATATCAAACTCTGCATGTCTATTAAAGAGTCACCCTTTATAAGTCTTATTCTCAAGATGAAGTCAATCAGGTGATCCTGAGCTTGGCTCCTACACTGTTCCAGGCTTTCTGAGTTTTTTTGCAGCTGAGCTTTTTTCATCTTTCTGTAGATAATAAGAAACAAGTTGAAAGTTTCTTCACTGGTTATGGCTCCCTGTTTTTTGACACGTTGCTTCCAACTCGGATTGTTCTATGATTCTGAGATTCTATGATTATTCATTTATGTTGCATTGATAGTCTTTGAGTGGTGTTCATAGAATTTGTGGCGTGGAGAAAGGAATGCATCAGTAGGTATGCCTATCTGGCAAAGTTTTCCTAATATCTTTCCTAACAACTTGGTATTAGCTATGGATTTTGCAAGTGCAGAAGGGGCTGGATTTTGCTGATGAGAGTTGATTAACTCCTTTGATTTAGTAACAGCAAAAGTAGTTTTCTGAGATAGAAAAAACGTATAATCTGAGATAAAGAGACCTGATGGAGTAATCCAAAGAACAACAGAAGGTGGAAAGGTGGGGCAAAACTTTTGTTTGTTTGTTTGTTTGTTAGGTATTATTCCAAATTCTAGTTGTCTGTAACAAGATTGTTTTCATTTGTGTCAGGCTGCATGAATCTCAGAGTTCTTCAAAAGCAGGATAGGTAAGAAAGGAATCATCTGGAGCCGTATTCAATATTTGCTCTCTACAACAAAAGGGAAAGACTTTTAATGGTACTTATTGTGCAGAAACTTAAAGTAAATTGGTCCTTAAAATGGTGATTGAATAGCAAAAAGTTAGCATGTTTTAGCTTTGTTACTTGTGCAGCAGTACGGAAACCTGCTCTGGATGCAACTGCAGAAACGGGAATTTTGCCACTGATTTTTATATATGCAAAATTCAGCCCTGTCTCTTTAGCTTCTTACCTACATTGGGTTGGTTATTGGTTCAGACCAGGTGTTGAGCCAAATGAAGTTTTAGAATATTTAAAATGTGTGAAAGAAAAGATAATAAGCATATATACTATTTTTCCTAGGGAATGTCTAGATGTTACTATTAAAAGAGACTGACAAAATGGGTAATCCAAACATTTGTGTCCCAACAGACAGTTCAAAATGATTCTAAATAAGGAAAGTTTGTAGATCATCCAAAACCAAATGAAAATCTGAGAATCTGGATTCTGCTTTGCATTTTGGAAATGTTTTCCCAGTTTGGGACGCAGCCTGGTCTGGAAGAATGCTCAGCACGAGGAATCAGGAATGACTGGGGAACCTGCCAGTGACCAGCTGCGTAGCCTTGGGCAGTCCTTCAGCTCCTTGTCTCGCTTCCGCATCGCACAAAGTGAAGCTCAGTGCATGCAGAGGGTGAGAAGCTGGAGAGCAGCAGGACAGGGTCCTTGCTGTCTCTCTTGAGCCTGCCTTCATGTGGAACAGCAATGTCATGGTTCTGCAGGCACTTGGCTCCCCCTTGCTCAGGGAAATAGCAAGAGCTGCACTTGGCAAGATCGTTTTAAAAACAAACAACGAAAAAGCCCTTAACAATTGTCAGCAAACTTATCCTTAATGATCTAAGATTTCCTAATGTGTCAGATTGGTTTCCTTTTCCAGATGTAGGAAATAGGAGGTGACTTGTGAAGGGGAGGTTTTCACTTGTGCTTTTGTGACTTCAAAGACCGAATCTGGTAGAAGATTAATAGGACTTGTGCTTCTGTGTCAATAACGTTTCTGAAAACTCCACCTAAGAAATCTTTCTGTAGACAAAACTGGAGCAAAACCAAAAGCGTAGCTCAAGCTTCTCAGTGGCTAGGATGTGTGCACAGGAGCTCCATCAGACATTAATAGAAGTAACTGCTCATGTGGAAGTTCTAAGATGCCAATACTACATCCCAGAGGACAATTTCTGTTATTTGTTATGTAGCTTCAACTCTACTAAGCCTAAACCCACATCTGGCAAAAGTTTTCCCAGATTACTCTGGCTCTTGTGCAGGACAAATGCAATGCTTTGTGTTGTTGCAGAGTCTGGGTCATTCTTGGTGTCTTAGGGCTGGATTTCAGCTGGTGCAAGCTTACTGTCTTTAGTGGCTTTGTTCTGGACAGTGGAGGAACAGCTCTGGATTTTTATGTGCCAAATGTATTTTATCTGCTTTTATAGTCTTGGAAGAAAAAAAATGTCTTCTGTACTGCTCCTAGTCCTTAGCAAATCCTTTTTCTTTACTGAAAATCTGCATGCTTTAAGTATTTGAATTTTAATCGGTTATACCTCCTATTTCCACCCCCTTCTTCCCCCAGCAACTTCTGGAAACTTTCCAACAGACAATAAAACAAAAAAAGCTAGGCTGCCAGTTACTAATTTAGGTTCACTGAATGTGATGATAACCCTTAGCAAAATTCCTCCAGCACTTGCACTCAGCCTTGAAAAGATGCACTGCACTGTGTGTCTCTTATGCCAGCCTTTGCTCCTGGACACTGGAAGTGTTATCAGGAAACTATGCCTGTACCGCTGCTCAGACACCAGGTAAAACTGTTTCTGATCTGCTGTGCTTCACTGCGATGTCAGCCTGTGAAGTTTCCTATTCCACTAAAAGTCTATTTGCCTTTCTGTTCTCCATTCAAGCACTAACTTGCTTTCACCACTAAAAATATAAAGAGAAGAAGGTGAAGCACAGACAGAAGCCTGTCTTCTCTCTGATCTGCCTGAAAAAGCGAAAGGGTCAAAACCAGATAATGAGTGTGTTTCCAAATCTGAATACTTTACTTAATAATTACAATAGTTATGGTGTGGGGATTTTTTGTTTGTTTGTTTTTTAAACAAAGTTCTGCTCAGTGTTGTAACTGATCTAACTTCATGAGGAGCTTCACTTATACTCACTGGGGAAAAGACAGTGAAACATGTTGCTCCAAATCCTAAGAACTATTCAATGTATTTTAATGGAACTGTGCTCTTTTCTACCATTGGAGAGGCTGTGGCTAAATACTTTAGATGAAATCCTGATGCTGTAGATGACAAACAAAAGTTTTGTTGTCGTTTTGAATTAGATTAGGAATTCACCCCCAGAAGAATGAGAATTAGAATGGTATTCGGGGAAAATAGTATTTTTTTGTTTGCTTGTGGTTTTTTGTGTTTTTTTTTTTTTTTTCTAATTGAGCTAATCTTAGAATGGATCAATTTATGAAAATCATCTGATTATTTGGTTGCCATGAGTGTTTGAATGGCAAGAGCAATGACTAAGGATTGATGACCAAGGAGGCCTTTCTTTTTTTCTGTTTGGAAAAGAGAAATTTGTGTGCTCTACTTGCGTTCTAACCCAACCCAAAACCACTAAAGAAGTAGATTTGTTGGTAGATATGTTGTCACTAAAAGGTTACACTGTAGACTGCCACTCCACTGTACACAGGAAGGGACAGATGTCATAATGACATGGAGAATTAAATATTGATAGCACAACACAGAACAACATTCTGATTTCATTTGCTTTTGTACAGCTGTACAGAAGCACGTCACAGCAACACTGAGTGTCTGTTTTCCTCCATATTCAGATGGATTATATCTGTTACACTGTACTGTACATTTTTGCAGCAGTGTGCAGGAACCTGGAGCTCAACAGCCTAAGCTGACATTCAGCTCACACTGCTCCATCTTAGTCACCTAGAGCTGACAGAAGCGACATCTTGTACCGGTCTGTCCGAAGGGTGCTGTTACTGAGGCTAACTTGCCTGCAGTATTTTGCACACCAAACAAGGTAGCCTCACATGAATTGCCTTTTGGGATTGAAGTGAGGCCCAGGCTAACTCTCCAGGCATGCCCAAGGGCTGTTTCAGGGACCACCTGTTGGCTTGGGCCAACACCACATCAAAAATCTATCTAAACCCTTGGTGGCACAGGCCATCATGTTCTGGAACCCAGGAACATTCTTAAAACTGCTAGACATTTACTATTGGTGAAACTCAAGTATTACCTGGTACAAAATGTGCCTTGATGAGTGTATTTTTTAAAATATTAAAAAAAAAAAAGGTTTTTAAAACCTCCCAACTGTGTCAATAAATGCAAATTTGATTGCAGTAGAAGTGTGCAAGTGTAGCAGGAACATTGAAACGTGGTGCTGATAAGACTGTGCAGAAAACAAGAACATTGAGAGCTCTCCTGGCACCCCAGAACACGAGCAGTTATTGAAGCTTTTGACTCCTGAGTTGATGATAGGAATAACTAAATGTGCCACTTTATCATGTCTGTGCACTGCCTTTGCAGGAGGGGCTGTGTGGTCTTTGTCAGGAAAAATAAATGACAGGAAAAAATAGAATGAAAAAGGAATTATATGTAATGCAGAAAGGATTAACAGTACAAATTATTTTCCCCCATAAAAGGTGAAACATTCAAATTTTCAACTTTTTATGGTGGTTTGAAATAGGGGATGTTTTTTATCATCTTGAAAATTGTGCTGAACCAGGAAAACGTATACCTCTAAGCAAAATATTACAAGAAACCTCCCAAGAGGTTATCAGCAAACCGAAAGCAATTCTGCAGCCCACCAGAAGTACTGAAAAAGACTTGGTGCTGCAGAAAAAGTTGACTTTATTAGCAGGAGAAGAAGTTTGAATGACTGTAGAAGTGATGAAAGATAGCCAAGTGAAGGCTCAAGGAGCTGTGACTGTAGTGAGGGAAGTGGGTGGACAGATCTCTGTATACAACAGTGCTAGGAGATGTGGAATTGCTAAAATAGCCCCTGCCTAGTGTAATCACCTTTCAAAGAATATTTGAGAGGCATTTTGTCAGTCAAATATAAACAAATGCTACGTTTGAAATTCAAAACTTGTCCAAAGTCATTTTTCTTTCAAAGATTGTTTCCTCTGCTTGTGCTCATTCTTGTGCTTTAAAAAGACAACTTTTTAAAGGGCAAGCTATTTTTAATTGTTTAAAAAACAAAACACAAAACCTTTTACAAAGCAGTAAGTAAAACCAAATGTATCTTCCAATAACTTCACTTTTCTAGGAGCAATAGTGAGTACAATAGAAACTGCATCAGAGCAGCCATTACCCAAGAACTTTTAGGAAATGTCAGCGCTCCTTCTGAATCAGAGATCTCATGAGTACATAGAAAGACCAGTACAAATATGGTTGTTTAAAATAGAAAAGGCTGTATCAGGATAATAAGTTCAGCTCTTATAATGGTTTCCCATTTGAAACCATTCCAGATTGTGTTACAAACAAGTGGCACAATCCCTTAGCTATCCCTGCACAAGGATGCCCCTGGCTTCAAAGGCAGTGCTGTGTTCAGGCTGCCACGGGATCATGACCTTGACCCAAAGACAAATTATTCACAGTGGTCGCTTCCACTCACACCAAGCAAGAACTACAGAAAGGAAAAGGAGCAAACTGCTTTATAGGGTCCTTATTAGCTGTGGTTTAAGGCAGGAAGATAAAAATAACGAATTGTGCAATTTCATTGGGAAATGAATTATGGAGGGTATAAGTGGGCAGCATTGAGATCAGACTCCGCATAATATTATAACCGTGTTTATCTTATAGGATAATCTCTGGTAGTTGTTACAGTCACCGAAAACCAGCTCCTCTTTCTCACGTCTGCGTGCTGCAGGTAGAGCTGCATGTGTTCAGTCTAGTGGCTGGCTGAGCTGCGAGTTTCTTTCCTGCAGGTGGAGCGTTGAAGGCGGCTTTGCTCTGTTGATCCTCTAAGCTCTGATATGCTGGCTTTGTCTTCAGGCGGGTCACACCGGGGAGGATTGACAGAGTGCTCTCCTCTCCCCGGCTCCTGATGGGAGTTACTGACCGCCCACATCTCGGGTCTCCTTGTCACTTCTACACGTGGCTTGTTTAACTGTCTGCTGGAAGCTTTTGGAGGGAACGGTGACTAGATTGCAGCTGTGCATTACTTGGTTTATAGGAAAGTGGATTGTAGCAAAATCAGTCATGGCCACTATTTGCAGACATTTGTAGAAATCTCAAAATGAAAAGTAATAATTCCTGAACGTTCCCGAGGGTTTTCTTGGTTGCAGTGTATATCACTACATTCCATTGTATTGCGGCAGCGGCCCTGGAAGGGCACAGCCCGACCTCACTGCGCTGCCTTGCTGGGCAATCCACCGCTACGCAAAATGGGGGGGGGAGGGGGGGATGAGCTGCGGGGCTGCTTCAACCCTCAAGGGGGAAGTCACTGCGCCCCCAGCTCAGGGCTGCACCGTGTTGCGCTTGGCGGCAGCCTGGGCTCGGGATCGGGATCAGGCCCCGTTCTGGCTATGGGGTAATGAGGTCGTAAACGAAAGAGAGCTGCAGCCTGGCAGTCGCATGGCCACTTTCCATGCCTAGTTTCCCAGCAGCCTACCGCACGTTCTGCTGCTTTATTAGCTGTTGTTTCTCATTTTTGGGAAGGGATCAGGAAGCTTGTTTTAGCCGCAGTGAGTAAACTGTCGTGGCAGAAATGAGGAAACAGTTAAAAGGGAGGGGCTGCTGCTTTGTGCGGGTTTCTTAATTGTCTTCATCGAAAATGTACGGGAAAAAAAATAACCTCGGGTTTCCTGTGCTTTTCGTTCCCGAGCCGAGACCCCCGCGCCAGGCCTGGCCGGTGGCAGCCGCCCCTGCTCGGCGCCCATGAAGCAGGGCCTGTAGTCAAGGTGGAAACCGAGAACGTGATGCCCTTGGTTCTCTTCCTCGACACCCTCTCCCGCCCGCCCTCTGCCGCCTTGTCCCGCGGCGCGTCCCGTCCTGGCGGGGAGGGCTCCGGTGGGGGCAGGCAGGAGGGCCGGCGGCGGGCGGCTGCTCGGCAATGTTCGTTCGCCTGTGATCGCCGCACGTGAGCTGGAGGTTCCCGGCCGGCGGGCTGTGCAGCGAGCGCGCCGTGCCTCCGCCTCGCCGCAAGCCAGTGGCAGCGCTCGGTGTGGGCGAAGGGAGGCGGCCGGGGGCTGTCCTGACGCCGGGAGCCGAGATGGGAGAGCGGGAAGGCCCCGGCATTTGGCACGGGCCGCTGGCCCGGTGTTTCAGCTCGGCCGTCCTTGCGTGCGCCGGGCAGGAGGGAGATGAGGTGGGCTGCCTCGCTGCCCGGCCTTTGTCCCACAGCTGTCGGCCTCGGGCGGTGCTGGGAAGGTTCCGCTCCTGCCCGTGCCCTGTCCTGCGGCCTGCCTGCGGACGGCGGGCAGCCCCCGGGCTCCGTCTCCCGCCGCACCTGCGCCCCGCCCTCCCCCGGCATCACGGGCCGCAGGAACCTCTGAGGCCACCGCTGCCGCCCCTTCTCCCCGGGCTGGCGGGAGCAGAGCCTCACTGCCACATCTCTACAGCTAGAGCACGGCTGCCTCTGCGGGGGCTTCCCCGCCCGGTGCCTGAAGCAGCTCCGTGTCCTCTCGTGCCCACCGTTCCGCTCCGATGCGTGGCGACATCGCTGCCCCTCTCTCCACTGCGGGTTCAGCCGGGCCTGGCGCGGGGCCCTCTCGGGGCCGGAGCAGGAGGAACGGGGCGCTCTGAGCAAACCCCTCGAGGTGGGCGCTCCTCACCCTCCCTGAGTCGCAGAGGCACTCCCCTGCAAAGGCGCCGGACCCACCGACGTGTGGCCGCACTTCTGGGCAACCCTTCCAGCGAGCGCGTTAGAAAAGACGCGGGGCTGCCGAGCACTTGGCCGAAGTTGGTCAAATCCCTCCCTAGTGGGCAAGGGGAGAGAGAACCGCCCTCCGCCACCCTACGGAGAGCAGGGCTGGGTGGGCGCCCTCTCTGGGTTCTGGCGGAGCTCGAGGGCCGACCGCGGTGCGGGACGGGAGGTGCGGGGCTGCTCCTAGAGACGAAGTCAATGCCCGCAGAGAGCTGATGGCGCCGCAGGTTGAGGTTGTTGCACAGAGGAACGGATCCAGTAATCGCTAGGGCTATAATACCCTTATTTGTGCTCCAGCATGTGACACAATCCTCAAAATGTAGTAGCTCCGAGTTACCACCTCTTTATTACTTTCACGAGCTAATAGGTGAGGTGACTGTTACCTTCTGTACTTGAAGGAGGCTCAGAGAAGCAGACAGGTAACTCCGTGCTGCTCGCTTTTATGATGCGAAGGGTAGGGAAGGGAGAGTTAAACCAAAAAAAACTAGAGACCGACCGTGAAATCTGAGATAGTAGCGACCTGCTCGACTCTCATGATTTTATTTTTTATTATTGTTTTTAACTGCGGTCGCAAATATGCCAGAAAATCGAGGACCTCGTCTACCCGTGTGTGAGCTGCTTTGTTTTGTCCGAAGGGTGATTCGGTAACGGGCGCCTCCCGTTCCGTCACTCATTCGCAATGTCTCCATAACGGTAGGGTTTTCAATGAAGTTTTTGTTGTCGCGCTTTAGGGAACGGAGCTCGGGACGGAGCCGCAGCGTTCGTTTCCCCCGCGCGGGCCGGGGAGAGCCGGGAGCGGAGCGCTCCTTTCGCAGCCGCCGCGGCGGTGCCGGGAGAAGTGCGGCGTCTCGGGGCTGAGACGTACCGGGCGTAGGGATGGATGCTAAACAAAGCGTCTCGTGTACAAACCGCTCCGAATATTTACAGGTAATTGTGATCGTCAAATCCCCGCCGCGCTGGCGGAGCGCTGAGGTCTCGGGGCGACGGGCGCCGTTCCGGGGCCCTGGTCGGAGATGCCTGCGGCTGCTCGGAGGCTGCCCGGGGAAGGTCCCCGTGCCTCCCGCGGGGCCGTAAGGCTGAGCACGGTGGCGGTGGGGCAGCGAGCGGAGCTGCCGTCCCCGCCGCGGACACGCCGCGTCTGGGCTCGTTGCGCTGCGTGGTTTCTAGCGGCGGTCCTTTCCGAACCCGAAATTCGTCACCGTTCCCACGCGAGCCCCGAGAGGGGAAAGAGGCCTGCGCGGAGTCTCTGCCCCGTTCCTCTCCTAGACCGGGCAGAGCGGGGCCGGTCGCTTCGGGGCACGGCCGGGAGCAGCCGTCGCGCGACGGTACGGCGCCGTCGGGGACAGGAGCGAGGCCGTCTGCGCGGGGCC
The DNA here is from genome assembly GCA_024606505.1 of Aquila spilogaster. Lineage (NCBI taxonomy): Eukaryota > Metazoa > Chordata > Aves > Accipitriformes > Accipitridae > Aquila > Aquila spilogaster. The sequence goes on along the minus strand of JANHGO010000071.1, from coordinate 28,753,131 downwards.
CGTGGGTAGGAGCGGGGCTGCGGGCGGTGCCATGCCGGAGCCCGCGGCCCCCGGGAGCCACTGGCGGTCCCGCAGCCAGTGCCCCTTCGCAGAACAAGTGCCAGCCCTGGCTCCGAGAGCTCCTCACAAATGTCTGCGCGTAAGGGAAGGCGATATATTGAGGACACGGGAAAAGACCACGGGCTGCTTGGAGGCGGCGAGGCGACGGGGTTTGGCCTTTTCCTCCCCTGGGGCCACATATACGAGTCCTCTGCAGAGCGCTGTTGTTGTCAGCACGGGGCTTGAGAAACCTCAAGTGCTTGAGCGATGCTCGCCGGGCCGTTGTGGGGCTTTGAATACGGACAGGGACCGGGATGGGGACAGAGAGAAGCCCGCTTCACGGCGTGACCCGGGAGGCACCGAGCTGCCTCACCTTGCCGCACCTGTGCGATATTTGTACTCTTGTGGGACAGTTGCTGCTCTTGCGTTTTAGGGTGCGTTTCCTCGATGTGTTCGGCGATATTCCCAGCCTTTACAGTTCAATAAAACCTCTGTTGTTTGTCTTCACTCGAAATCCCGCGCCGTGGCTGCCCCCTTTCCCCGGACAGCCCCGCAGCCCTCCGCTGTTTGCACAGAGAACCATAAAGCCGCAGCCCCAGCCCTGCAGCCCGGGCCCCAGCAGCGGCAGGCTCCGGGGGCGGTGGCACCGCACGGCTCCCGCAGCACCTCTTTGTGCCTCGCGGTGCGGGCAGGGAGCTGCGGGTTTCGAGTGCTCCGTGCCGTTTGTTTTACGCGAGCGGGCTGGGTGAGAGGAGCGGACTTGTTAGCACGGGTAGAAGTTGGGATTGAGAACACGGAGCGCGGTGAGGGACGTGGCGGGATTCGGGAGAGCTCCCGAGGCGACGGTGCCCGACGGGGCGGTTCCGATCCCTCGAGCCGGAGCCGGCCGGGCTGAGGGGCTCACACGTCGCTAATTGACCCAAATCGTTGCAATTACAGCGACGCATGCCTCGGGCGCAAGCTCTCAGTGTCGCGTACTTGGAAAGCGGCCGCCGTCGCTCGCCCGCATCTCGGCGGCAGGCGGGGGCCGGTAGCGTTCGGGGCCGGGGCAGCTCCCTGTCGTTCGTTCGTTAGTTCGTTCGTTCCCGGGGCCGGGCAGGGCGCCGCGCTCGCAACGAAGGGAGCGAAGCCCTCTCTTCGTTTCTGGCCGGGAGCGCTCGTTCGAAGAACAGCCGCAGGGCACATGTCCGCGCTGCCCGCTCCCGACAGTTTAAAATACAGAAACAGATTTATTTTGGAAAACCCGTACAAAGCCGCAGAGCCACGCACGCCGGCGAGGGTGAGGGGGCTGCTGAGCGGGCATACGGCGGAGGGGCCCGCGTGTGGCCATGTGCGTGCGGGGCGAGCCGCGACCGGGCGCGGGCAGAGGCTGGAGCCGGGCGGAGGAGCGGCGGGGCTGCGCTGTGCCCCCGTTGTGCTGCTGCCGAGAGCCCTCCTTGACGGTACGCGGCCCCTTCGCCGTGTTACCAGCATTAGCGGCAACGGCCAGTGACATCTCCGAGGAGAAGGATGAATGCAAGGGTGCGGTCTGCAGAGACATTATCCTTCCAAAATCACTGAGCTGCAGCTCAGGATGCCTTTAAAGCCGCTTTTGGTTTGGTTTTTATTTTCTAACAGGCACAGTGCAAAGCCGCAGTGAGAACCGAGCTGCGTCGGGAGCCGCGTGACCGAGCCTCGGGGCTCGCGGGCTGCCGCTCCGTTCGGAAGGCAGCGGCGTGCGAATGGGAAACGGCGATGCGGCGGCCCGCGGTGCCGGCCGGAGCCGGGGCTGTCCCCGCGGGGTGCTGCGGGACCCGTCTCGAGTCCAAGCGAGCCTTCGCCTCGGCTTCGCGGCCCGGCCCGGCGATGGCGGAACCGCGGCGCAGCCCTGGTAGCGAGGCTCGGCGCGGGGCTGCCGCCGAGGAGCCGAGCGAAGCTAGCGAGAGCTCGGGGCCCACACACCGCCTCTCCGGGATAACCTCGACGGCGGCGAGGCGAAGCGGCGCGGCGCGACCGGGCCTAGGCAGTGGGACCTGGCGCAGCCCGGGAGGAACGGCCGCTCCCGCAGCAGGTGCTGCTCGTCCTACCCGGCCGCAACAAGGGGCCGCGGGCGGGAGGCAGCCGCGGGCGGGCAGCGCTGCGCCGGCGCCGGTGCCCGCGCGGTGGCGCTGTGCGAAGGGGAAGGGGACGGCGTCCGACCGGGCCGAGCCGAGTCGAGCCGAGCGGGGGCAGCGGGGCGGCCTGGCCCCGGCCAAGGCCCCGAGGAGCGGCCCGGGGCTTGAGTCCCGGCTGCCGAGAGGCTATCCGGGAGCCCTCACGGGCCGCAGCCGCCCGGCCCTGCCCAGACTACCCGGGGCAGTCCCGCTGCCTTCCCGCCGGCCGCCGCAGCCCGGGACCTCCGCGCTTCGAGGTAGCGCCCCGCGGGCCGGCGCTCCGAGCCCAGGTGCATGGCGGCCGCGACGGTGCGGCGCCGAGCCGCCGTCAGGCTGCGGTGCCCCCGAATGCCGTGGTCTACGGGAGGCGCGGGGAGGACGGGGAGACCCCGGGAGGCGAGAAAAGCGCCCGCGGACGAGAGTCCAGCGGTCCCGCTGCGGGCAGCGCGGGCGGCTGTCGGGAGGAGCCGCGCGGGGCGAGCGTGGTCCTGGCTCGGCCTGGCGGCAGCACTGCCTGCCGCCTCCGGAGCGGTGGCTAATGGAAACCAAACCTTGCCGAAGTGGTGGTTCTGTTCGTTTGTTTTGTGCAGATTTTTTTTTGGTCCGGAAACTTCGAAACGGGGAGCGCGGGGCTCGGGGATCTGACACTGCTCACAGCGCGGTGCGGGAGAGCAGAAAGCTCCCGCGCTGCAATTCGCGTTAAAAGAGAAAAAGAGGTTACGATTAGTAATCAAAAATTCACTTATAGCGAGATCAGGGACGGATGGGAAAAGGCAACGGGAAATAATCACCCTTTTTTTTTTGCGGGGAAAGTAATGGCAACGTGAAAGTCATGCACAGGAGAAAAAAAAAAAACTTGTAATTTCAAACGGAAAGAAAAAATTTTATTGGGAAGAACATATCAAAGAAAGCAAACACCTCGTATTCTAAAATCTATCTGAATTAATGTTAACGAAACGGGGGCTGCTGACCGGGACACAACACTCGGTTCGGGTCCTCGCAGGTTTGATAACAAAACCCTTCGCTTCCGCGTCCACATTTTCAAACGATTACCGCTGTCGGTTGCAAAGTTAAAGGAGAATTTCGCAGGGCTGCCCAGCGTGTAACCGCACAGACAGATATGGGGACGTGCCGGCACTCGGGGGCCCTGCGAGCACGCGTGGCAAACTGGGCAAAAACCAAAGGCCGCGTAAAGGTGCTGAGGGTTCGTTGCAAATAAAGCAATCGCCACATATATATTTAAGTGTATTTAATCGTATGTATTATTCAAATGCCCTTCTGACTAGTTTAATAATTTAGAATCGATAGTTTTCCTAAAAACTTTATGAAATATTTACACGCCATAAAACATTAATGGATTAACAAGGCGGCGTGCTCTGATCGGAGCTGTGCTGAAGTCCCGGGATCTGCACGGCTCTGCTGCTGGGAGAGATCCCTGACACCGTGTGAATGGAGATCCTCCGACGGCGGCGTTTATAAAATCGCTCATTAATGGGCTTGGATTGAGTCCCTCCATCCATCCACATCATCAGATATAATAATAGTAACGAATCAGACAGGGAGATCCTGGCTAAACCGTTGGCATTTTTTTTTCCAGAAGTGTCGAAGTCCCAAATCCCCAATTCCGCCAACTTTGCGGCCATTGATCCGCGGGAGTTCGGAGTTCGACATCAAAGGTAAGAACAGAACATTCTGCGATTATTCGATACCCAGGGAAAAACGCAACTTTCCCGTGCGCCCTGCGGCGCGGCGGTGTGAGATTAAAAAAAAAAAAAAAAAAGGTGGAGGTGGGGGGTAGCTCGGGTTGTCGGGTTTTTCAAAAAGAAAAGCGGCGGCACTTCTCCCAACTACGGGGCTGCTTCGCGAAGGGGGAGGAGGGGCCCCGCAGGATGCCGAGTCCCGCTCCCGCAGCTCCGCTCCATCCCGGCCTGGGGCAGCGACGCCACAGCGGTCCCCTGCTCTGCCCTGCCCGGAGGGTACAGCCGCGAGCGCTCCAGTCGCGGTGGCGGAGCCGCTTTTCGAGGCTGGGGCGGGAGTCGCGTGGCCGAGCACGGTGTCTCTTACCCTGCCGCGGTCCGCCGCTTCTCTGGCATCGCTCCCGGCACCGCGCCGGGACAACTGAGCGCTCACCGGGGCCGTCCCCACCGCTCGGAGCCGAGCCCGGGGCAGCACGGCGGGGTCCGCCGGTGCTGATTTTTTTCCCCACCCCCCCGCAGCCCCCTCTTTTTTTCTTCTTCTTTTTTTTTTTTTTTTGACCCTCCGGCGCCACCGTAAAAGGCGCAGCTCTTAAGGGGGCTCGGTAAGAAGCGCGGCGTGGCGGGCGGCGCTCGCAAAGCAGAGAGCGGAGCGCCGGACGGGCGGGGGAGGAGGTCAGCGGGCACCGGAGCTGTCCGCCGCTTTTCTCTCCCGGCCGTACGCTCAAGCCCGCCGGCGGCGATTTCCCCGCTCCACCTTAACGCGGGGCTCGTTCCGCCGGTGGCGGGCGGAGAGAGCTCGGGGCGCGGGGCTCCGGCCCCGGGCCGGGCAGGGGGCGCTGCGAGCCCTCGGGGCGCGCCGGCGGGCATGGCCCCGCCGGGACAAGCGCCCGCTCCGCCGCCGGCCCCGGGGAGCGGCGCGAGTGCACCTTGCACCCCAGGGAGAGGTGACCGCCTGCCGGGCGACCGCCGGCCTCCCCGGGATCGGCGAGGGGCCCGATCCCGCCCCGCTGCGACTTCCCCGCCGGAGCTTTCCCCTCCCCGCTGGCCGCGCTTCGCCAGCGCTGTCATGCCCTGCGCGGAGCTCCGCTATTAAATAATTTAGCGGCGGCAGCAGCGCTTCCCTGTCCGCTTGTCACCTCCTCCCGGCTCCCGCCATCAATTATTCAGGGCCAGCCCGGTAACTGCCTGGAGCCGGGCGCGGAGAGGAGGGCGACGGCGGGGCCCTACCTGGCGCCGGGCTGCTCGCCCGCTCTCGGCGCCCCGGAGGAAGCGCGACCGGCCCTCGGGGCGGCAGCCTCCGCCGCACCGCGAGAAGTTACTGCCGGCTCGCCCCGGCGGGAGGGTCCCCGCCGTCGCTCGGCTCCCCGGAGCGGGGGCGGGGGTCCGGGTGGCAGGAGGCGGGGGTCCGGGTGGCAGGAGGCGGCGAGGCCGCTCCGGCTGCGTGGGACCGACCCGGGCGCCTGGACTGGATGCCGGTGGCAGCTTTGCTCCTCCCCGGTCGGTCCGGTCTCCCCAACTGGGGCTTCCCCTCTGTCGTTCCCCCCGCTCTTCCTCTTCTTCTCGCGGCTCCTCCTCCTCTCCTTCCCCCTCAGCCCGACTGCCCCTGTCCTTGCCCTCTTCTGCCCTGGGTCTCTCCTGTCATCACCGCCTCGTCCTGCCGCGCTTCCCCTTCCCCTTCCCCACCCCACCCTCCCTCCGTACGGCACCGCGCTCGCTTTTCGTGTGCGAGCTGTAGTATTTATTTATTGGTGTTTAATTTCCTGCCAGGTGGGTCTCTGCCTCCCACCCCTGCACGCAGCGGGGCGGCCGGGCTGGGGCTGGGGCTGCGCGGGGCGGGCCGGGCCGCGAGGAGGTGGGCTGCTGCGCGCCCGTCTGCGCCCGATCCCGAGACAGCACCGAGACTTGATTTTTGCGGGGGGGCGGGGAGGGGGAGGGGTGTCGGAGGCGAGGAGGGGTGGCGATGTTTGGGATGCACAGCCTTGGGACGGGAACGCCGCGCAGACAGGCAGGCAGACACACACACACACACACACGCACACACACACACACACACACGGGCGCGCACACACACCAAACCCGAAACCGAGGACAACCCCAAAAAGGACTCACTCTGCCTCGATGACTCAACGCAACTAATAACCGTTTCTCCGCTCTCTGTGGCGAGTCCCTCCTGCCGCTGCTGTCGCTGGCAGAGGAAGGAGCGATTGAAAGTGACACACCGGGGGCCGCCGCCGCTTCCCCGCGCCGTCAGGCACCCGCCGCCGCCGCGGAGCCCGGGAGAGCGGCGCTCCCTCTTCTTCTCCTCCCCCCGTCTCCCCCGGTATTGATTTTCTCCGCTGAAGGTGTGAGAAGTCGGCTCCCTCTCCCTTCTCCTCTCCTCTGCGCCGCAGCCGGCGGCCCCGCGGCTCCCCGCCCCCTCGCCCCGACCTCCCCGCTCGGCACCGCTCCGCTCGCCACCCGGGACCCTCCGGGAAGGGGCTCCGGCCCCTGCCGCCCCGGCCCCGCCGCCTCGGCACCCCCGGAGGAGGGCAAGGAGGGGGCTGGGGGTGGGGGGAAGGAGTAGAAGGGGAGAAAGCGGCGTGAGAGGAGGAAACAAGAAAACTTTCCACCCTGGATTCTCTACTTCTGATCCATGGACAGAGCCCAACTCAGCCAACTTACAGACAGGCTATAAGCAGTAAGTACAGCGGCAGCTCCCGGGAGCCGCTCGCTAGAGGCTTCCTCGCCAGCAGCCGGCTACTCCGTGGCTGCACAGCTGGACGGCGCGGGGGGGAGGGGGGAGCCGTGCCAGCGGGGCCGCCCGGACTGGCAGCCTCTTCCCCGCGGCCCCCGGGGGCGGGCCGGGGCTGAGGCCGGACGCGGGGCGCAGCACCTGGCTGCGGCGGGCGGGTGGGCTGCCCGACGGCCTGCCCGGCGCGATGGGGACCGGGGCGCAGCGCTGCCCGCCCCCGCCCGCGGCAGGTTGGGGTCGGGCGGCGGGACCCGCGTCCCCTCTTACACAGTAAATAGATTACCTGATGCTAGCTATTTCATTTCAAATATCTCACATTTTCTTATTTAGAATCAT
>JANHGO010000071.1:28691072-28730408 GCA_024606505.1 Aquila spilogaster | reverse complement strand
GCTCAAAACTTGTGCTGATGGAAACAGATTTTAATCTAAAAAGACACAAATTTTATTGGTGCCTCTTCTTATTGGTTCATCTTCATATTATACTTATTAGGACACGCAAGCGCTGCTCCCTGTTTAATGGCTGGAGAGGTGTGTGGCTGAAATAGTTTAATGTCTTCCTCAGCCTTCTGTATCCTTTTCTTTTTTGCTTTAAGTGCCAAGCCTATGATGCTTATGTGGAGTGGACAATGCATAGAAGTTCCGTGCTGATAGTATCACGTTTATTACTTGCTTTAAAGAACGCACTGGACAAAGCATCATTTGCAAATGAACAAAAGAAATAGTGCAGGATTTATTAATATCTGCTCTGTCTTGTCCTTCTATTTGGTCATTACAAATTTACAGGTTTTACTTGCAACTCTTACAATTCTAGAGTTTTCACTTCTAGAGTTTTCACTCTAGAGTCTAGAGTTTTCACTTCCTGAATTAAATACCCATTTCTCTTTCGATCATTTTTAAGAATGGGTTGCTCCCTGGTGAAATAAAACTATAGATTGAAATGGGCAAGGAGGAGAAAATGTGCATTTGAACACGGGTCTCTGATGCAAATTTAATTTCTTCTTAATTTCCCTGCCCCTTAGAAGAGTCTTCGCAAAAAATGCAACTATGTTTAGAAAGTCTTCTCTGTACATAGCAGCTTATCCGTGAAAACAACAGTGGAGCTTAAATCCCATCTCTGATTTGTTTTAAAAATATATGTTATACAAAGGTAACAGCCACTGATAACCATTCTGTTCTTCTGGGTAATAGTGGGAACAGTTTTTCCCTGTTCTCTTCCATGGATTAGAAGGAATTCTTGATGTGTATGGATGTCCTTAGAAAAGCCTTTATGTAGATCTTGTTTTATGCTCCCCTAGCATTTCATGCAGATGCTATCTATATGGGGTCAGAGCTCTGTGAAAAGCACGAAATTGCTGCTTGTAAGTCAGTTAAGTGAATTAACATCAAGGAGAAAAAGTCTTTTGTATAATTTGTGATCGCTCTTAATGTTTTGTGTGCATTCCAGCGTTGTGTTCATCCTTTAAGAAAACAACCTGTTTCCTTTTTAGCCCTCAGATTACCCCTTGTTTTCTCCATGTGTGAAAATCAGTGCTGTATGTCATCTACCATCAGCTGTACAGCATCATTCACTGCAGCATCTCTCTAAGGGTGGGAGAGGGAATGCATGGAAGTTCAGTGCAGAAGGGACCTAAGCCTTTTTTGTGCGTATGCATGGGAGAGGGAGGATGACAGTAGTACTGGCTGATCAGGCATTAGGGAAAGAGCTGAAGAGTTTCAGGATTTATGAGTAAGGCTGGCTTGCATTGCTGTAGCACTGCGTGCGAGACTTCGTTACGGATGCTTGGTCTCCTGCGCTCTGAGTATCGCTGTAAGTTCTTCAACTGGAATGACAATGAGCAGTGACTAACGTGCATTGCTCTTCTGTAAGGGCCCTGTAGTGAGCTGGAGGTGTAATATATGCATCTAGGAGCAAGACATCGTGTATATCTGTGGGTAAAGAGCATGCTGACTTTTGGCTGCAGATACTTTTTCTTCTGATTCCAACGTACTGGAAGTATGTTAATTTATCTTCAGATAACATCAGGAAACAGAAGTTTGAGGCAATAAATCCATTGGAGACATTATAGCTTAACTCTCCAATGTGAAATAGAGGGCAAAGCAGATGGAACTTCCTTGGAGTGAGATTTACTTGGAAATAAGTTGGATTACTGTTGTTTTTTAGTAAAATAGGTTTGGTATTAAGATTCCAGATGCTATAGCGAGAGGCATGAGGATGGGCTAGCAATGGCAGATGTGGTAACCTGCCCTTTGCTCTCCGTTTTGTAGGTACTAATAGCCGCTTATCGTCAGTTACCTGGGTCACTGAGTTCAGAGATGTTTTTGCAAAAGCTGTTTCTGTAGCAGGGTCCCTGCAAGCATGGGCAGCAGGAAGGGGCAGGAAAGTCACCATGGATAAGAGTCCTGTGGGTCCTTTTTGCCATCCATAAAATGATGTCATGTACGACATCAGTTCTAGCATTTTGAGATCCTGTTTGTACTGAGACAGTAAACAAGTGTGGAGAATAGGTGCAACTTCTGTGCTGAAAAGGTGGAAAGACTGTTGTGTGACAAGGAAAGCATCCAGCAGGAGGATAAAACACGCTGTGGCATCCCTCTCATCAGTTTGCATTCACCTACTTTTTCTGTCTTGCCAAAATGCAAGTTACACAACTGATACCACAGCCTCAGCATTTGGCCAAGTATCTTAATCTTTTGTTAAGACATTAATAGCCCCATCAAAAGTGCTGTGATGGACTGTATGTTTGACAGGAGGGGACGTTTGTTGCTTACAGAGGTTAAATTTCTTTTTAACTAGTTAAATGATTTATGGACAAATCGAATCCAATTTTTAACCTTTGATAGGAATAGAAATTTTGTCATTAATTTCAGAGGAACAGGATCAGCCTTGCACTGCCTTTTCAGGAAAGCACCTAGAGATTTTTTTTTTTAACACTGCATGTTAGAATTTGGCTGTTTGAACTTGCAAAATGCATCAGTTTAACCCAGAATCAAGCAGTGAAGAGGGAGCAGCATCAATGTGATGCCGTAACCTACTTACACAATACTTCAGGTTGTGTTTTAAAACAAAGAACTAAAACATATCAACTGGATATTGTGGCTTGTAGCTGCTGCTGCTGGCCTGCAGTTAGAATGTCAGACTGGGAGCTGCTCCATGCCAGATAGGTTACTAAGTGAGAATTGTGTATCTAAAATATATTTTAAAGTAAATCTAGTCTCGGCAAATTCAAGACAAGGAGGATTTAAGTCCTTCAGCAGTCGTTACTGGTATGACTGTATCTATTTCAGGGCAGGGTGACTCCTCTAAAGGGGTGTGTAACTATTGATTTGTAGATACTGAAGCTACTGATAGTAGAAGATCTTGAAGGTATTTAACTGACTTTGTACTGAAGGAGAACAGAAATGTGGCTTTCTCCTCTTTTTCCATTAAAGAAGTGCCTGGTCCAGGAATACAGTGGTTTGTGTCTGGCCTTTCATAAATATACTCAGTTATTTTTCATAGTTGTTATCTACTGGAAATGGTTATATTGCATTCTGAAGAACAGGAGTTAGAGGTGAACATTCTGGCAGTATTATGAGCCTCAGATAGCACATTTAAAGAACGGCTTTAGGCTGAGACTTGTCTCTGCCCCAGTATTTTCTAGTTTATCTAGGGGCTAACAAATTGTACGTAACCAATTAATAAGTTTCTGTGACTGGAGGCAGTGGTTTTTCCTTTGCCACCCCTGACTACAGCCTGGCCTGTAGCAGGCGATGGAAATGACCGTGCAGTTCTGTAGGTTTTCCATCTGTTCCATCTTCCCTCTGTGCATGTGCTTCGAGTACTGTAGGGCTGTCTCCTGCAAATTGCTTCTTTCTCTACTGTCTGTAGTATTGAATCCCTTTAAGTTCATGCCCCACAATTTATTGCCATAGATGACTTGATCCTGTAACCACAAAAAGTAAATTTACAATAAAGCAGAACAAAATTGAATCCAGACCACCCCCTGAGTTTTCCACTTCTGTGGTTCCTCCTCATCCTTGATCCTCTTTCGAAGAGAGCTGTTCTCACTCTTTTCATACATGCAGCGGGAGAACAGCCACTGGCCTCTCTAGGTCTGTGCGACCATCAGCTGCCAACACAAGATTATCGTTTTCAGCAAAATCAATGCAAGGGTATTTTCCTTGCACAGCAAGAAGACTGGCCATGGTCTGAAAATGTGCAAATAAGCCTATCCCAGCCAAGAACTGCGTATGGGACTAGCCTCTGCTGATTGCTCCATACGTTCACTGTGTGGAGAGAAGCAGAAGCAGCATTTGTGTGTCAGGTTTTCGTATGGCTGAATGTGAAGAAGCTCTGACCTGAAAGAATAGGGACATTCATGGAACTGTAGAAAACTTCTGCAATGTTGAAAAGGTCTTATTAGGAAATCTTGTTCATCCTCATGCTGACTGTGATTCTGTTCCTGAATTGTATTCTCTGGAGCTTTTAGTGTGGTTTTTAAATGAGTCAAGTGATGAGACTTCAGTATTTCCCTTGGAAAGAAAACAAAAGCTATCCCACAGGGAAGAAAGGCAGATTTCCACTTAAGATGAGCCTTCTAGGAGGTGTTTTAATTTACAGCTTTAATCAGAGATGTATGACACACTTCTTGTTCCTCTCTTATTGATGCTTTGTTGTTTTGTTTTTTTTTTTCATCTAGGTTTGATGATTCCAGTCTTTTGTGTGGTGGAACAGTCGGACGCCTCTCTTGAATACGATAATCGAGAAGAGCATGCTGAGTTCGTTCTGGTTCGCAAAGATGTGCTCTTTAGCCAGCTGGTGGAGACAGCGCTCCTGGCTCTGGGGTATTCCCACAGTTCTGCAGCTCAGGCACAAGGTATTCAATAAAGTTCTTTTCCCCCTTCTCTTTACTGGCAGAAGACAGCACCTGAGGTTGTTTGATGTAAGGAAAAAGCAAGAAGGTTGCTGGCAAATCTTGGAGGTGGTTATATCAGTTGTGTTGATTGCTTAATGTTAAACTAGGTGTACAACAGGGCCTGCCTTGTTAGCCTGCCTAGAAAGCATTAGCTGGATCTTGCTGAAGTGTGAAATATGGTGATAATGATCAGCCAGCATATTCATGACACATTTGTTCTGTACCATGAAGCAGGTTGCTGCTTCGAGGAAGTCAGCACAGAAGAGCTGGATAGAACCTCTAGGTGTACAGCTAGATGGTATCTAGTATTCCTCTTTGTATCAGGGCCATTTTGAACAGCATATTATAGTCTTCCATTTTAAAAATCATACATTGCATATAATGGTTATATATATACATGCTCTCCTTATGGCCAATAGTTGTAGTGCTAAACGTGCAGGCTGATTTCTCTGTTTTCACTTACCTACTATATTGCTGCAAAGCCCTTTGTAAAGCTCTACAGTCCCTTCCACTTAGAGATGATTCTCCAGTAGCAGCAAAATCTTAAAATAAACAAAGCTTTCCTCTCTCTACCCACAATATCAGCTTGAGAAAAACAAACCTAAAATCCTAATCTTGAGGGAGATGGACAGGAGGTGGCAGGTTGGGAAAAATCTTTCCAGAATGAACTTTGCATTTCAAGAGGCTTTTTTATACTGAACAGGTTATTTCAGTGCTTATTCTTTTGGATGAGAAGCCTGTAAGCTTCAGTTTCATCTCCATGTCACCAATAAAATCTGTGCACTTTTAGAGTAGTTTAATAGAAGCTTTGCTTGGGGATTTGGATTTTATATCTGTTGGGTTTAGTTATTTTGTATAGCTAGGTATTTGAACGTGTGAACAGAGGGAGCAGTGGTGGTATTGAATCCAGGAGTTCCAGGCAGTGGTTAATAGCACAGGCTCCTTGTACAAACTTCTTTCCAAGCAGAGTGATAATGATTCATTTCCTCTGTCAGCCTCTGCTCTGTGAGAGAGGCTCAGATTCTTTATACAGGCAGAGCTCATGCACATGTGTTTATTTACACAATATGGTAATAAAAGCTCTGCGAGAAGGTAGTTGTTTTGTTTTTTAATATGAAACATTTCATGTCATTTTAGGGACAGTTTTTTTCTGAATGTAAAAGGTCGATGTATCCCACTGTTTCCATCCTGGTAGGCCAGCTTCCTGTTTGACAGCGCTATCCATCTCAGTTAACACAGTTGCTCAACGTGTTGCGAGCTAACATGTGGAACACGTTGCGTTAGGTGGCCAAGATTTGATTCTTGGCACTTACGAAGGGAAATGGGCTTTGCAAAAAACCTGCTCCAAGGATGCATGCCATTCAGTGCAGTGATCCACACTGGCTGAGCATCTCACTTGGGGGAACCTTGCTTTTGCAGCATCTCTCTGATGTGAGAATAGCAAGGAGGGAGACAGATTGACTCACAAAGGAAATTAGTCAGTGTGCAGGGAGGAAACGGCCACTGCGTTTTTGAACTACAGGCTTTGACAATGAGCAGGTTCAGATACTAATTTGTTGCTTGATGTGTTGCTCGAATAACTCATCTAGAAATTAAAAGTTGAATCTCTAGTTGTTGTAATTAGCCTAAAAGAAAAGACATCGGCATTTTTGTCTTTAAGGCAGCAATTACCTTCCACTAGAAAACATCAGATTATATAATATTTAGGAACAACAGAAAATACCTTAAAGGACCAGTTCTCCAAAGTCTTCTATACATCCTGGACAAATACTGCAGGTTGTACTGATTTTAAGATAGGAGGCTGAAGTATGCAGCATGTTCTGTAGTATATTGCTTCTGTACTAGCTGTCTGCAAGCTGAGAGATGAGGTACTGGCAGAGACAGAGTGCTAATAGATCTCTCAGATTGTTTAGTTTAATGAGAAAATCTATAGAATATTGGGCTATAATCTGTCAACTGGGGTTGACAAAAGCTTGCTGCTAAATTGTTGATAGAAGGATTTATTTGGGAGCACAATTTTCTGATATTAAAAAGAGGAAAAACAATAAAGCTATTTGCTTTACTTATTCCGGTTGTAGGAAAAGTCTGCTTCTGTTCTAGTGCTTGGGATTGATTTCATTTAGCAATATACATTGGTAAGCAGTCACTTAGTTCTTCTTTATGCTTTATGATCAGCTGAATTACAGGATCTGCATGAGAAGTTGAAGATCTTCAGGCGCATTTTTCAAAATGGTAAAGCTTTGAGCAACATGCTGTGCAGAACACTGACATGAGTAGGTGTCCCCATGTCCTCCAGGGACAAAGCAAATGTGAGCTCGTCAAAGCTTTTGTATTGTAAAGGCTGTCTAAGCTGTAATATAGCATGTAGTAATTGTCACCTTTTGAGTTGGGAAAGTGTTTCATTTCGCCCCCCTCTTGTTTTGGATCACTGAAAGGAGTAGCAATGTTCCCTTCATCTTGTGGGAAGCATCTTGCCTTTGCCTGTTCCTTTTAGAACAGGGTCTCCAGTGGCAGATAAAAGAGCTAGTTGTGGGGGAAAAGAAGAGTTGTGGCAGCAGAGAGCATCGCTATGCGATTTCACGCCACCTTCGCTGCGGTTTGCCGTGGCACTTGTACAGACCTGCTGAGGCTCAAGCAGGCTGTGTGCGCCTTGTGTGCAGGGCCCTGCCTCACACTTGCCAACTGTATGGCAGCATGGCAGAGTCTGGGTGCCAGAAAGGAAACGTGGCACGGAGCGGTAGGTGGTGCGTTGCCTCCCCGAGGGGTCTGTGCGCCCAAAAAGGGGCCCTGCCGCAGGGCTGCCTGCCCGGGCAGCAGCCTAGAGCTGCAGAGCTCCCCAAGGAGGTGACACTGCATCCGAGCATATGAGCTGTAGCTTGCATGCACAGCTGCCGTCTGGCCTGGAGCCTCACGTACCGGCTTGTGGTCGCTTGGTCACTTGGCTTATCACGGCTCATTTTTAGTCCTGGTCATTAGGTAAATTGAGAAGTCTTAGCATAAATAATCTTGAAACAAATATGTGTCAGGAGGTATACATGAAGGTGGCCCCATGCCTCACTGGAAGAAGCTCTTTATTCCCACACAGTTTGGGCAGGACACATTTATTCCACAAACAGCTGGTTGTGAACATTTTTTGTCGATGGTGGCGAGAGCAGAGACTTTTCCAGTGAGTACTGCCCTTGTGAAACTTCCCTTTTCTGACAGGAGCTGTGAAAAGTCTTCTGGAACAGCATGGGAATTCGTTAACAGCTTGGCACTGGGGTGTGAAAGTTGGTGGTGTGAATGGCAACAAAGGTTTAATAAACATTTATGTATTTTTCTTTCATCACTTGAGTTTACACCTGACACTAGGGAACCTGCTTCATGTGCCTTCCAGAGAGGAAAAGAGCCATGCTTTAAAGGGGCACCTGTTCTATGTGTACTTTAATAACATTTACATGCCCTGATACGATTTTTTTGTTTGTTAGTTTTGGTGGGTGGGTGGGGTGTTATAACTGGGCTTTGCAAGAGAAGGGAACTGGTATATACATACGGTATACAATGCTGAGTGCTGGGACCAAAGCAGTATGAAAGTAGCTGCAGTCTGGAGTACCCTGTGTGCAGTCCTGCAGCTTTGGGACCTGCTGTGAAAGCTGGTTCCCTCCTCAGTGTGGGGTAGAGGAAGAGCAGTGCTAGTTTGATGCTTTTAGCAAGTTCTACTTTCTTAGAATCCATATGGAAAAGAAAATAGTGTGATTTCTTGTGGATATATGTATATATGTTTTTTTTTCTTTTGACCAGTTCCTTGTTAGCTGTTGTGAGTGTATAAACAGAACCTGGTGTATGTTGTCTGCAAAAGCTTGCAAAGCTGAATGGGCCATTGAAACGGAGTTTGCCTTCTCCTCCCAGGTGCTTCTGCTAGGTGTGTTGGCAGGGCCATGTGGAGTACCTGCCCTGACTGCTGTCTGTGGGCTCGGGTTAGTTGCTGCGGGTGGCCACCACAAGGAAAGGGGTGTACAGAAGAGTGAAATGGCACTGAGATGCCAAATGGAGCGGAAGGAGAGGTGAGAAAACAGTGGAGGGAAGTTAACACAGAGCAAGAGAAACATTAGATCTTTCCCATCCCTGTCGCTGTAGAGATTGCCAAACCCTGGTTCTTAAGCAATGTATTGCCATGAGCGCAGCTGTTGCAAGAGGCAGTGCCTTGTATTAATGCCTTGGAGGCCCCTCTTCATACAGTCCGGTTTCTTCTAGTGGTGCTGAGTGAAGAGTGGGAAGCCTTGTGGCTGCAAATGGCTTGGGGTGGCTGGTCAGAGTGGAAGGCTGGAAGGAGACGCTGGCAGTGGTCAGTGGGGAAGCAGTAGGACAAGAAGGAGAAACAGAAAAGGTTTAAGTATCTTGCCTTGCTATGTGGAGTTGCAGTAGCTGGGCATGGAGGAGAGCGATGCTCTGTGGGGATCGTGATGTAGTGAGCTGAGGTCAGACAGCATCGGCCCTGTCAGCCTTGCATGACTGGAGTGGGGAAGGTGAGAATTTTGCTGCTGCCAGGCAGTGCCTGGCCAGAGTAGTTGATGGGGTGCCTCTGCCCTAATGTCATGACACCCAGAGGTGTATCTCAGAACCAAGTGTCCTTCTCCAGCTGCCTTGCCCATGAGGCTCTGATGTTGCTTGCAGCCACGGGAAGTTGTGAGACAGGCTTGGCTTGGCTTTGGTGCTTCTGCAGAGCGCTGCGCTCTGGAGCACTAGTGGAGCTGTCCTTGCAGCGAGCTGCAGCAAGAGAGAAAGGTGGCTCTCCCGACTGCATAGCAAGGAAACCAAGGCACAGACATATACGTAAGGGCTCTCCCCTGGATCCACAGCGCACGTGGCTGGGGCGGGAAGGAACCCAGACTGCAAGTGTGTTAATTTCTCTCGAGGGTCTAAATACGTGAGCTCAGCCCTGCTCTCTGCTGTTTATTGGAAGCCTCTTGCACTTGCAGCCTGCATTCAAGTAGTATTTCAAAGGAAAGTCTGGATCTGTTTGATAAGGTGACGTTTAGCGAATCAGTCCAAACCCCAGGCTGCTGTGTGTGAGAATGTGGCAGCCTGAATGCTGGGCTCCTTCACTCTGGCTAGCCTTTGTGAGACCAGTATGACCATCTTGCGACTTAACAGGATTATAACCACATGTACAAATATTTGAAGGGTGTAGATACTGATGAAGGAATGGATTTGCCTAAGCTGGTCCAAGAAGGTAGGGCTCTGGGGCAATTGGAAGGACCTGAGTGGATGATTAGTAGGGAAAGATCCTGTAAAATTTTCCCATCCCTGCTGTCTCCAGGACCACAGTAGCTTCCAAATGAATGTCAGGTAAAGGCAGAACATACCAGCTGGGGGCTGTATTGAACATCCACAAGCTGGTTTTATATTTCTGTATCAAGAAAGGTACAGTAAAAGTGTGGTGAAACCCTGCTAAACTGTGCTTGATGTATACAGCTAAGTTTGCTGCAGCTGGGAAGACCAGATATGCTATTTTTAACACAAGTGCAAGGTAGCAGTATGGGAAAAATGAGAGGAAACCTGGGTTCAGGTTTTTCCTGTGAATAATGTGCAATAAATTACAAGGGTGCTATAATCTGGGATCTTCTGACTCCTCAGCCAAAAGCCCAGTGTCATTTGTATGTCTGAGCTGTGGCTCCCTGTCCTTGTGATGAAAGACCTTCTAGTCAGTATTATTCTGGCTTTAATGAATAGGAGAGACACTAGTGATATAATGACTTAAATAACAAGACATTACAGCGATCAACAGACTAAATGTTGGGTCATTTCCTGGCTCTGTCACCGTTTGCTGCTACTTTTTTCTTTTCCGTTTATACGGAGATGGCATGGTGGTCTCACCTAACAGAGTTGTCAGTCCGTGTAGAGTTGCTCTATTTCTCTCAGCTCAAGCTCTTTTGCCACAGAGTATGATCACCCTGGTAAACCAATGCATCTTAAAACAAAACAAAACCCACTCCAAAACAAACAAAAGAAACCAACCCAGCCCTCTTTGAAGCTCTTTTCAGCAGTTCCGTCTTACTCCATCTATAATTAATGGCTCCTTACCTTTAGTAATCCCCTTTGCCCCCCTTGCTTCTACTGGGGACACTTTTTGTGGGTAAGCTCTTCCTTATTCTCTCCAGTTTTGCAGGTGAAATTGTAAAAGGCCCAAATCAAATAATTTAACAGTAATATGTGTGAAGGGTACGATGGTACGATGTCAGATGGACACCTTGCGGTAAACTCTGACATGCAATTTCATGACAGCTTGTCTGGAATTGCTAAGCAGACTGGTTTTCTTGCAGTGATACTCAGCCATCCAGATCAAAGTTATCCTTGTAAAAGATGCTCGTTCTTGAATTGTACATTGCTTGAGTTGCATTCTTTGTCTTTCTCCCTGTTGTTTGAAGAAAGTGGGCTGAGTACTACTCAAATATTTATTTCCCTCCCTGTATACAGATATTTACCATCAAATCACTGTTTTGTCTACTCTACAAAACTTCATGACAACTGTAAGTGAAACTCAATTACAGGAACCATGAGAGAAAGTCAGAATTTAATGAGAATATTGAAAACCTCTTCCTTCTTTGTTTTTTTTGATAGGCATTTCAGTGCATAATGGACACAGGGTTTGAAAGACACTGTCGTTCAAGGTTCAGCATCTCATGCCATTTCAATTAAAGCCCCAGAGTTCTCTTTAAACGTTGCTTGGAACTCTTAAGAAATCTTACATAAAAAATAAAAGAAGAGGTAGAGGTTGAAGCTGCTTATATTTCTAGGGTTTACTAAAATTAGTGTGGGCTTTCTTTTGTGGAAAATGTGACATACAAAGAAATGTTAGGATGTCATATTCATATATATAAAAAAAGTGTTTTATTTTGTTTTATATATATAAACACATATATTTATAGTTTAATCTAGAATATAAGTACACACATATTTTATACATATACACACATACAAATGTATATTTATGTAAAAGTATAATACATATATGGAAACAAAAGATCAAAATCCAATTAATAAACCAACCTTTCAGGTTACTTGTTACCCTCATTCTCCATCTGTAGTGTTATTTTAAGTAACCTTTTTATCCCAACAGCATGAATTCTAGTGAATACTTGATTCTTTTATAAGTTCACTGTGAAAGTTCTTAACTTCTAACCAGCGGTCGGGAAGTGTCTCTCCTTTTCTTCCCTGCCACCCCCCCATGCTGGTGTGTATAGAAGTTGCCACGTGGTATTGGCTTTCTGATCCCAATATATTATTTACAGGATTCTTGTGATGGAACAAAACCTCTACAAATAATAGTCTATTTTTCTAGATGGCAAACATCTGGGTAGTATAAGTAAATGGGTAATTTATTAGTGTTTGAACAGCTTAGAGGAGGGTGACCAAAGGTAGCCGTGAACAGCTCAGCACTTCTGTCTCATCTGCTGTTTGTGACCGAGCACGGCACCGCTCGTAAGCAGGAGTGGAGGCAGGGGCGAAGGGAGGGAGCGGGGTGGACAGAGCAGGCTTCAGCTGTCCCAGTGAAACGCCCTTTCTTCCTTCCCTGCGTGTCTGTGAGACTTCGCGTACCTGCGATGGGAGTTTGAGGCCAAGCGTTTTGAAATGCATCACGTTTTAGTGACGGCTCCAGACGCTCTAGTGGACTTGTTGCAGTGGCGTGTGTGTCATTTGTTTGTTCCACGGTCCTAGTGGATCGAACTCAGACTGTGCCGTGGGTAGATATCGTTAAACCTTTTGTTTCTCTCTCTCCCTCTTTGTTTCTGAGAAATATTGCTAAGGCCGTAAGAGCAAATCTGTGCTTCTGTTTGGTGAAGGCTGTATTCTTCAGTGCTTTCCATTCACTTTACATTGCAGGCCATGTGCAAAAAGATAACGCTGCAGGACAGAAGTTTCTTCAAGCTTTGCACTCTTCAAGGGAAGATTTTCATGGATTCTGCCAGTTTTATAAACCAATGAAGAAATGCTGGGGAAATTGAGCCACAGGCTTTTTTGTGTCACGGCAACCCTTATATACCCTTATAGTAGTTTGGGGTAAAATAAAAATCAAGTTCACTCCAAAAGGCCTGTGTGTACTCAATTAAAAACTTAGACCAGCGCATAATAAATTCTGATTTTTCTTGGCCCCCTTCCCAACCTCTCAGTTAAGCCCACAAGCCCATGAACCACTGGTATTTTTGAGGAAAATTAGGAAATGGTCTATATGAATTTTAATTTAAAATAAAATTTTGTTGTCTTTTTCTTGCATGAATTTGATAATGAAACAGTGCTGTATTTAAAAATGGGAATAAATTAGGTTAGACTAGGTCTTCCTCTGTCCAGAAAAGGAAAATGAGGTGCAGTTAGCAGCCTGTTAGGTAACAAGTTAAATATTTAAACATTCAGTAGTATGAGGAGAGCAAAGCCTGGTGGTGGTTAACATGTTAGGGTAGCTTTTTTTTTTCCTTATTTTTTTTTTCCTTTTTTAGACATTCTTGTCTGCTGAGACTTATTTTTTTTTCAGTCCCTGCTCTAAGTAAAGGAAGCAGTATTTTAACCCTGTGGCACGAGGGATGCTTTTCACTCCAGCTGCAGGTTTCCTTGCCCCATCTGCCTTCCCCACAGGGGCACAAAGCTGAGCTCTCCTCCAGCCGCTTCTTTCTTTAACCTAGCAGAGGCAGGGCTCATCCCCCAGATTGGCTTCTGCTTATTGGGAAGCATCTCCCAACTTTTGGGATCTCTGCTTTGCCTTGGGCGTAGGTTCCCCTATGCAGCATTTATAATGGATATGCTGTTGGGGAGAAAGCAGAGTTTTTTCTGCTGGCTGGTCTGTCTGAAGTCCATTTATTATCAGTGCTCCAGTCTGGATCTCACTGCACCTGTGAAGGGGAATCGGTTTGAGCATGTGGAGAGCAACAGTGCTGGCTGCGCGGTCCCTTGCAAGCTCATGGTGTAAGGCAGTGCTTCTCAGTCCCTGTTAACCACACAGACAAGCTAAGCATGAAAACCAGTTTGTTTTGAAACTGAAGACCTGACAAAACAAAGGGAGAAAACGTAAAGGGGATAAACAGGAAGTGTTTCCTGGTTATTAAAAAAACAAAAAGAGAGAGGGCAAGCACACTGACCCCTGTTCTGTGTCTGGTCGTCTCTTTAGGAAAGATCCTTCTGGCATTGACAGCAAAGGGTCAATTCTGAGGGTTTCTCACTGCTGCGTGTGAGCATTGTAGAAGGGACCCGGTTTTAATCCTCCTGGCCCTTATTGCACTATAAATGAACCTGTCAATCAGCAACTGTATTTGATGTTTGCATCTTTTCGTATCAGTTGAATTTTACAAGGGCAATCTGCCCTGCTACATTGTTTATCATTGGGGGTCTGCTGGAGATTAAATGGCTGCATTTACAGAATGGAAAAGGATGAGCAAAAGACCATGCTATTAGTCACCTCCTTTTGCCTACTATCCTGCTTACTGGAAACTCACTTAGAGAGTACCGATGAAGGTTCAAATTCAAGCTGTGGCTGAGAGAAGTGGGTGTGTATGTCTTCCTCCTGTCCACTGAGCTACTTGGTTATTCAGGGTGCATGTCTCTTCATCTCTGTACTGATGCAGGGCTTATGGAGAATTGCTCATACTCTGTCTTGCTTTCGGCCAGTGAATACCTTTGATTTCTCCACACAATTAAAAAAAAAAAATGTTTATACAGGTGTGATTGAAAAAAGGCATTACATCAAGTTGAATGAGATGAGGTTGGGGTATTTTTCACTGGGTATTTATGGGCGATTTTACTTTCAACTTTATTCCAACAGAAAAATAATTCTTCTAGGATGAAGTAGCTGTCAATTAAACAATAAAGCTATAGTAATCCTGGGATCTGGGGTCTGTATTTTATTCCGTTTTCACTCCCAAGTTTTCTATCCGCAGCATCTTTGACTTCACCTGTCTGTTTCCACAGTTACAAATAAAGAGTTAAATTCAAACAAGCAAACTAGGAGGAGAATGCCTGTGCCAGTCAGGATTCTTAGCTAAATTGCTTTCATACTTTGTTTTTATAAGATATTTACTGCTTAGCCACATTTTGGCCTTTTTCCTTTTTCTAACAAAAATCATTATGTGGGTTAGCTAGTAGATGGTTCCTACTTTCACAGTGACAACTCCATGCTACAAATGTCCCTTGGCATAGGGTTTGTTAATTCATGGCAATTCGTCTACCTGAGTAGGTTTTTTTTCAACACCAGCTATAGAATCTATGAAATAGTCTGTGGGGGGGAAAAGTGTTTATCTTGTGTTGAAACTGAGGATGGACCAAATGCTTGAGGAAAAGAATGTATCAAATAATGAGCTATAGATAATACTAAATCGTTTCAAGATCCTGGAAGGAGATGTTTAGGCAGAATTGTGCAGCAGTCAGCGTAAGAAGATTGACATTTTGTGAAGTGCTACTGTAGAATGTGTTTCAAACATCACTATTTATGTATCCATTTATATAGATAGCATCAATTACGTATTTTTAAATGTTGATGATGGGTCTAAAAACTACGTGCATTACAAACATAAAAGTTTCTTTTTCTGTGGCTTGAGTGTGGAGAACAAGTCTTTTTTTTCTCAATCTGAAAGCTGTATTTGTTTGCTTAAAAGAATGAAGAATGGTATTTTGTTGGTAATATTCACAAAGATTTATTAATATTTTATTGTGGAGCTTTTAAATAGAGGGCTACACATACTAGTTCTTTTTTTTTTTTTGATAGCTCTGCTAAAAGAGCATAGCAACACCATGCATTTGCATTTTCTGATCACTAAAAATCCCCCCTACCATAAATGTGTATGTGAAATTGGGAACCTAATTAAAAGATTAACAGCATGTACAGTACTTTACCCAAAAGGCATGTGTTAATTTGTTAAAACACTAAAGATTTTTATGCTGTCTTTTTTGACGCTATCAAAATATTTTCAGTGGAACTGGTTGAACCTGGTCTCTTTATTATAAATTCTTCTGCAGAGTAAGATAACTTAATTTCATATCTAATTGCATAAGGAATTATAAATTATCTTTTCTAAGAGACCTATGACACTAAAATGCAGAATGAACAAATAAAACTGATTTGTTCTAGTACAAATGAAGATATATGGCAGTATTTTTATTACAGACACCATTTGTTTGGGTTGAGTGTCTGAATATTTTACAATAAGATACAAAGTGCTCTTTGTCGAGCAGTCGTTCTAGCAATGCATCTTAAGGTGTTTTACAACTAATTGCCATGAAACGAAGAAACCCAAATCAACAAAAAACAGCCCCACCCATAAAATAAAACCCTATGCAGAATGGGATAAATCTGTTCCAAAGGAAATATGTTTTATATGCATTCATAGAAGCAGCAGGATCTGCCTCTTGGATCAAATATGGAACTTTTGTTTTGTTCGCAAAGACCTGTTGATTTCAAAAGCGTGCTTTGTCTCAGAGAAAGGTGACTCGCTGTATGTGAAATGGTAGTTTCCAACTAGGAATGAGATGCCACGGTCTAGACTAGAGCACGCAGGTGAAGGATTACAAGTCTGATTTCTAGTGGGGAAGCACGGTTGGTGTATAGGACAGTGTACTGGAGGTGGGCATTTCTCTGATGTAAAGGGAAATGTAGGTCCTGCCATGGCCCCTTTAGTGCCATGTAACCCAAGGGGATGCTGTGGTGCTGCAGAGTTAGGATTTCCTTCCCTCCTGGGGACTTCTGGAGGAATCTTGAACAAATCCCCCTTCCTTCCCCTAAAGCACAACCAGTAGGTATTCTTCAGAAACAACTGGGTATTTACCAGTACAAAGTGATGTATTACTTTAAGAAGTGAATATTACCCTTGTAGCAGAATGTGGTAGTAACTGGCAATTATAAAAGATTTGTCTTTTGTAACTACCCTTGATGGAATTTTATTCTGTCATTGGAAGTTTAAAGTGGATTATGGTAAATTTACCATTTTGTACTGAACTGTGTCAGTGTTGGTGCCAAGGCTGTTTGAATGTTACTGAACGTCTATTTAACCAGATTAGATTAAACCCTATTACATTATTTAGTGCAAGTATATTGTTCATAAAGGAACAAATTAATATTCCACTGACCTTTCGAGGGTTGAATTAATAAATTTATCACAAGGATTAGTTTGGTATTGTATAATAGAGACGTTCTTTTATTTATTTTTGCCAGAAGTACTTTTATTGCAAAGTTTACTGATATAAAGCTGCTTCTGTTAAGCTGATTGTTTTTCCCACATACTAAAAGACCGGTGCCAAATTGTCTAAATCCCAACGTATGTATGCATTTATGAATTTTTCTAGAAGGGGGCCAAAAGGGCTGTATGGCACTTCATAAAGGCAAGTAGGAAAGAAATGTAATAATTTTTAGCTCAAGAGCTTCCATGGTCTGGTGTGAGTGGTATGAGCCAAAAACTGCAGCATTTATCATAAAATGTGGATTACACTTTTAAAAAACATTTATGCCTAATAATTCAAAGTGATTTCAGTAACAAAGTTAAGGAATATTTTTATTACCATAAAAACATGAGATTTTTTTCCCTTACCTTCTTGTAGCTCTGAAGCAAAATTTCATTTTGCGAGGACTTTTTGTGCTTTACAATTTTGAGTGTGTCTGTACAGGAAAGCAGGGAGGGAGAAAGCAAAAAAGAAGAGAGACAGCCAAGAGAGCCAAGTGTTTCTATGCTGTTTGTAATAACAATGTCATGTCTCTGTGGGGGACAGCAGGGTGATTTTTGGTAGTGTAGTAAGCACCTGCACCATCTCACTGAGGTACAGCAACTCCCCTGTCCCACTCTTCTTCTCTTTCTTGTTGAAGTGAGGTTGGGATAGAGTTGCAGGTACAGCTGTAGTACTGATGTGGCACTGTGGTGCCCCATGGTTGCAAGGTGGGTTTTGTGGAAGGAGGGGCGGTTACAGAACAAAATTGCCATCAAACATCTTCAAGGCTTCTCCTGAATCAATCCCTTTTTGATCTCTCTTGTGCATAAACTCTGGTTTTGCATGTAAATGTGAGGGAGATGGAGGAATCTTAGCTGCAGATGGAAAAAAAACCCCAGTGTCTTGATATTTTAAAAAATCCAGAATTAGAAGGAGATAAATTTATGTAGCCTTTGCACCATAATAATGTGGAAAGACCTGACACAAAGCCATAAGGCTTTTTTCACAGATTCAGTTGTCTGAAAATTGTGCAATGCTGTTTAAACGGAATGACTTTTAACAGATCGCAATAAATAAAAAAAAAATAAAAATCATGTTTTCACCAAGGATTACATGATGGCAGTGCTAACTCCCATGCAATTAATAGACAGCATGTACTTTGTTTTCCTTTGAGTGCTTAGCATTTTGTCTAGATTTTATCTGGCCATGTATCCAGGAACTGGGTATGGATGCAAGCTGCTGTTAATTGAACTGTATTTAGGACTATTAAAACCATCCTGTGTGCTGTACGGCAAGATGTGTATCTATATTTGCATTTGCAGCAATGTAGCTGTAGCATGCATATCCTGTAGTAGATAGGCAGCCCCTAGTCCACATATTTTTAGATACAAAATGTAAGTGGTTTATGACAAAATAACTTCTTATATTGACATAGCATTTGTCTTTTTCAAGACCTGCAGTTATTTTCCCAGAGCAGTTGCGAGGTGCAGTTTGTAGCTTAACAGGAAGAAAGATGGAATGTTTTAATTTTGGTGTGGATTGTTGGCCCATTGAGTCAGGTCTTGAGTTGTAGCAATTTCTTTATAGAGGGAGGCTGGTCCTGGTTTCCCCTGGTCTCGTACATATACTGAATGTCTTTTTACATCCAGCTAGTTGTGTGATGTAGTATTTAGGGGTAAGAAGATGCTGTATGATACAAGGAGTGATGAGTTTAAATCTGGAAGCAAAAAAATTCCCTTATGTCTGTGCTTGCTTGCTTAAGTAATTTATATAACATGCTTTATAGAAAAAGGGCTATGTTTGTACAGAAGGAGGTGCCAGAACGCTAATAGAAGTATAGTAGCTCATCTGATGGGTGGGACAGAGTTCTGCATGCTGTTTGGAAACAAAATTAACCCTGTGTGGGAGTATAATAACTAGCATTGTTAATTCTTGACATTTTCTTTTGCATACTTCTGGGGCTCTTAATGAGGGGAGCTTCAGCTTCTCTTTAAAAATTTAATTTGTAGAGATAAAAAATAAAATCTTAGAGGATTCCATCAGAAGCTTGCGAGCATGATCCTGTCTTTGGCATGAGAACATGGAATAGGAAAGAATCCAAGCATTTTAATTTGCTGGGAACAAAAAGAAGCTGGTTGGTAACTTTGGGATACAGTATTGCTCTCTGAAGCACATTACTTGCGGGTGTGCAGGCATGTGACAGTGTGATCGCACATGGGTCTGTGTTGGTTTCAAACATGCCTGGGGCCGCCTGTGGCCCTTTCATTATTTCTGAACCTTTGGCACTGAGTGTCAGTGGGGGATGTGTGGAGATGGGGAAACGAGAGAACTAGATATTAGAATTCAGTAGCAGATTTAAATTAAGCAGAAACCTCAGTATGTTATAAACTTGTAAGGCTATATATACACTATGGCATGTGGCTGGACCATAGTCATGCTCAGCAAACCACTGAATATTATAGGACAGTTCATATGTTTTCTAATTCTTCCCAGAAAAAAGAGGATTTCAGTACTTGAGTAATATCTTGTTATTCCATTCCTACTATCGGCAGCTCAGCGATTTGAACTTGCAAAAATAGCAGATTAGATATTTCCCTGAAACTACATGGACTATTTAGTGTCTTACTGATGTTCTGGCAGAACAGTGTAGGGATTGAGAAAAACTGGGGCTGAAAGTGACTTAAGGGAGCTAACAGAGTTTAGTGAAGGTTATGAAAAAGCAGCGCTTTCTATTAGATGTCCTATGAAGAGAGAGATGGGAAAGGACAAGAGATGCCAAAGCAGGAACTACACACCATGAACATGGCTTTTGGAGCCAGGAGGAGTCTAGGCTGATGATTTCATTTGGGGCTTTGGTTCATTAGTAGGAAAAGTTAAGAACAGAGGTGAAAAAGCTGGTAGTTAACAGAGTCCTGACCTCTTAAAACTTAAGTGTAAGGTGTGTATCTCTGAGTCAAATATTCCTTGCAGTGGTGGAAACTTAAATGTAGTGTTCTGGTACTACTGTAGTAAGGCCAAAAATTGAACTAGAAAGGTTTGTCTTGGTGTGAAAGCTAAGTGAAATGCAGAAGTTAAATGGGCATCCAGGTGTGTGACGTGGAGTCCAAAATCAGCACACACAATGCTGTTAGTGTTCATAATTGTTGGTGCTGTAGCTTCAACAAGGGATTCTTTACAAGAAAATTAAGCCATTTTTGGGGTTAAGAGCAGTGTAAATAAAGTCAAATGCTTCTGAAGTCAGTGGAGTTTTTTTCGATTTCCACTGATGCAATTGAGGGCAGAAGTTGAAACGTGATTTTGTTATTTCCAGGCATATCTCAAGCTACGTTTCAAACTTGTTTTATGTGAAGAAGTAAATAATCTGTTGGGAGGCAGGTTGAGAGCATGGGTAACACAGCTTCAGATGCGTTTATCTGTAGGATCAGTAACCACTGTTGATTGTTTGCAAAGAGCTTGTTTGGGGTGTTCCATCCATGTAATTTTTCAGCTGTATCCTAATACAGAAAAACAAACTCAATACAGCTATTCTGGAGTGAGTTATTTACCTACAGGAGCGATAGGCCAAAGCCGTTTTACTACAGAACATTTTTCCTTATATGAAAGCCATCCATTTGCAGGATATTTCTTGTTTAATGATCTTCAGAGTAATTTGATTATTTTTTATAATATATTGTAGGAGCTTTGGTTTAGGTCCTTGCTTGCTTATGTGAATACCTGAGATACAGGGACTTAGACTGGGACAACAAAATAGAAGTTACCCATAGGAGTCCTCCTACCTCTGCAGAGTCATGGAGAAAGATGACCTGTGTCCTCAGAGGAACAGAAGCATGGGAGCTCTGAGACTGAAAGTGGGGAAGCATGTTTGTCTTAATATATGTCAGATTTGACTTTGTTTCAAGTACTTTTCTTAAGACCAGAGGAAGGAGAAAGCTGCAGAGTAGGGAGACATGAGAAGCCTGAGGTTAGGAGCCTCACAGTAGGCTATGGTGTTGCTTTAGTTTATGTGTGTGTGTGTTTGATTGAAGGTGGGGATGGCAAATATCCACCTTTTTGGCAAGGACTGAGTATTGGTCTTTAGCTTGACTAATATGTATGTGTATGTAGGAAGGTTTTAAAAGAAGGAGAAAATGCTTGTTAATTTGGACTATTTGTGGTTGAAATATCATAAACACTTGGATGTAATAAGAGAAATACAGTAACATTTTGTTTTCAGAGAACTTGTTAGAAATATTACTTGAAATTAAGATTCATATATTTTGCAGAGGAGCTTTCTTTGTGAGGCTTTCATGTAAAAGCAGGGCTCCCTGTCTAACTGCATCCATAAATCAAGATGGTACCTTCTTTTCTTTGGAACTTAAGGTAGAGTTGTTTTTAAAGGATAAGGTGGTTAGTACTTGTCTGTAGATTTTTAAATAGTGCACAAATGCACAAGATTTTTCTTTGATTCACTTTTTTTTTTCATGTATTAACAAGGCGGTTATGTAGGAACATTCATCAGAAGCTTTAGAAATCGTGGGAGATTTATGATGTCATATGATGTCATCACAGCAATACCCTGCATTGTAAAACTTCAGAGCAACTACTGCTGTACCACCAGGGTGAATAATGGAGTATTCATTCACTGCTACCAAATCCCAACATCAAATATTCCACAGGCTCTCTTGAAACAGAAATTGTGCCTATAGGAACGTGTAGTGAGAAGTTACGCTTAGGAGGGTGTAATCGGAGTACCTCAAAAGGAGTGATATTTCAATTCCCAGAAGTTGTCACGTTAAGGCTGCACAAAAGCTAGAGACTCTCTGAGGTAAAAGCTCTTCAGATGGAAGTGGCTGAAAAAATCTTGGCTAGCTCGTGAGAACAAGTACTAGAGGCCAAATTCTGCTCTGTTACACCATCCTACGTTTGGACTAGCGCCAAAGACGAGCGCTTTCCCCGCTGCAACTAGACTGGAGGGAGTACAAGTCTGAGGGGTCTGAGCAACCAGTGACTCTACTCTAAACCACACATAAAACGAGTTTAGCAATCTTGGACTGTTGAACAATGATTCATTTTATAATATGACCGCAAAATGTAGCTGAGTTGGTAATGATTGCTTCAAACAGCTCAAGCAACTGAATGAGCAAGGAGGAGTCGGGATTACCCTTAGCCCTACTAAGTGTCCTTGTTGGGCCGGAGGTCAAGGCTTCCCGGTATAGCTTTTGCCTGGGGCTGCACGAGCAGGCAGGGGAGAGCTCTGCCTGCAACAGAGACAGACAAAGGTCTCATTCTTTAGTGGTAAACGTGCTTTAACAGCCACCACTGTATACTAACACTTAAAACAAAATGAAAGGAAACGTTAAGTCTGCTGCGTGTTACTTGTTCGGGATGTTAACAGCGGTATGGCAAATACATCTATAGTATGGGAGGGAGAGGAAGATACAAGCAAACCTTCACAACCGTCCTTTCACATCTGTAATTACATCCAGACTTAGCAGCAGTGTCATTTCATTTTGCAGAGGAGCGTGGCAGCCCTTGAAGTGAGATTTCTTGGTGTTCAATCCCACACGTTAGAAAAGGCCCATTGTGCTCCGACCTGCTTTAAAACAAACCATACTAAACCGTGCATGCATGCTCAAAGAGTCCTCCCTTTTTATAGACAACTGCCATTTGTTGCAGGGGTTGCTATGGCAAACCAGGGCAGAAAATCCTGTCTTGATGTTAAAGCAAAATACTTAGAAATTGTAAGGAGACAGATTTTGAGAATATAAATTAATTAAATGGCAGTAATTGCATTATTGCACTATCTTGCCAGGGAAATAGCTATTCCTGTGAGAGTCTATTACTGTGTTAGGTCTTGGAGCAGAGTGTAGTTTTTTGAAAGTGCTTTAGGTTTTCCAAATCTGTTTTTTTCCTTTTACTTTTTACTTAATTCTAAGTAGTAGTAAACGGCAGCTTAGCCCTGCAAAGGTGGTCATCATCTTGCTTGAGTTGTTAAAGCTGTAGGAAGACTGAATAAGCATTTACAGTTTGGGCTTAAATTGACAGAAGTAAATAACTATAACCTCACCGATCTGGCCCAAGTAGCTGCTCGATAGCTTGCCCTGTTGGGATCAGTGTCTTTGGATTGGGACAGGAAACATTAGGCTTCTTCCGGATGGGAGTCCTACAGCTGTCTAATGTGCCTTTTGCTCCTTGACTGCTGGAGGTGCAGTGTCAGACAGGTAGGAGGCTTCTATAGTACATTTCTTCATTTGCGAGAAAAAGAAAAAACCCAAGGCTGTTCTATGTTGCATGCCTATTTTTTTCCCTGTGGCCTGACTGCTTAACGCCTCTGACCTGATTGTAGTTGTGTCCTTCTTCAAACCTCCAATGAAAGGATGAAGAGTTCGCTTCAGAAACAGAACTGATAAACTGGATGCTGCCTGGCATATTTTTAGTCGAATTAGCAAAGCAGCTTGGAAATATTTTTTGCTTTTAGTGCTGAAAACAGGCAGTTCTGTATCTTTACATCTGTAATAGTTATTCATTAGAATATTTCCTTACATTTTTAAGTGGGACTGTGTTATGGCCCTTTGATAATGCTTGGGGAGAGATGAAGACTAAAATGCCCACTTCCCGCATCTGAAAGAGAAATGCGGATTTAAAGGACTGCATATGAAGAGAAATGAAAAATAGTTTTTGTAAATATGTTACCGTGGACCATGAAGAGCTTTCCTTGGTTGACCCGGTGAGTGAAGTCCTTTCTTTGGGTGTTCTCCAAGCATCTTTGGTCTTTCCTTAGATGATCTCGGTTGATCAGTCTGCCTGTGGTTGGCTGAATGTGGGCATAGGTCAGTGACTCTGTGTTGATTATAGCCGGACTTACGAATTGACCATCTGCTCTTTGCTTTGTGTGCTCATTAAGAATCAGGCAGCAAGAGGATGGCAGTAGCCTAGGATTAATACCTACATCAAAGTTCGGGAACACTTGACTCTTCTCAGTTTTGCCACTGCCTATTTGTCTTCAAGAAGTCATCTTTGGCTGTGCTACTAGTACAGCTTGCTGCAGTTGGTTGTGCTGGCGAATGAAGGTAAACATGCGCTTCTGTCGAACTTCCAGTGTTCATTTTAGTGCATTGAGAGTGTCATTTTGTATGTTCCTCTTGGGTTCCTGAGTAGGCAGCAGACTGTCCAATGCATCCAAGGAATGGAATGGAATGTAACAAAGCTTCTGCCTTGCGGATTGCATTTGATATGTTTGGGAGAGGGACCAGCAGCTTCCCAAATGGGAATTAAAAAAACAAGAGAAATGTAAAAATGTTTATAACTAGCTCAAGTCAGCATCCTCATCTGGAACTGGCCAAGTCTAATTCAAGATGCTTTTCATGCCACCGTGTTTGCCAGCTACGTCTTAGGCTAAGCCATTTGCAGTGATTCAAGAGTTCAACTCCGTGTTAGAAAAAGAAAGGCATTTCTTGTGGAATATCGTTAAAAGCTGAGCCAAGTTTTTTCTCATTTAATATTACTTACTTGAATCCACTGTCTTTCATAGTATTTTCTGCAGCATTATTCCTTCTTGTTACGTTTATCTTTACTCATTTGAGAGGTTTTTCACTGCATTACCTGACTTAAAATGATCTCGTGTTCAAGGCTAAAATTAAGGAGTTTTGAAAACCTGGGTGTTCTGATTGTCACTAGTGCAGAGATTAGGTATAGTTGACTGAGTGCTTTGAAAGGGAGCTTTGTATCCACTTACCAGCTTTTCTTACCTTCATAAAAATGACAAAGAATCAAATAATTTTAAAAATACAAAAAAGTTTAATTGAAAACTACTTTTCCATACATGTTGCAGTCATTCCTTATGGGTAAACATTGCATAAAACATTGTAACTACACCCACAACATTCATTCTTATTAGATGAATATGGTTTTTTATACTAACTCTGCATGGTAAGTGAATAATTTCTGTCTTAAATTCTACATTTTTCCTCTGTGGTTACAACCAAAATTATACAGATTCCCTGTGTGGAATTATATCCCAAACTACTTTCCCCCAAGGTATTTTTAAACTTTTCGCCTAAAGGATGTGCATTATTTTAATTACAGCACATAACAATTATCTGGAAGCTATTGGTTATTATGTCAGTCCGAGGTGCCACTTAAGTCCTTTTCTTTTCACAATTAACAAAATAATTGTTTCAAAGGCAGGCAGGGATATGAACCCCAGTCAAATCCTAGCAGGCATGTCATTACCGTAGCAGGGGAAAGCGAAGGAGCAGGTCCCTCCCCGGGTGAAAGCATCAGGAAGAAATGGGTGGATGTATTTGTTTTGGCAGGGTGAGGCTGTCGTGAGCCCAAAGTCCCAGCCAAAACCAAGTGAGCTTTGAGTTGACTTGAGCCATTTCTCAAATGTTTTTGTGAACTCTCAATTTTTTTTTTTTTTTTTTTTTTTTTTTTTTTTTTTTTTATTCCCCATATTGTTTTAATAATACTTCTCAGTGCTGGGAACATCACACCAGATCTTCCATGTTTTGGGATTATTTGTGAAAGGTTTTCTCATCAGCTAATAGCCATTATTTCAAAAAATCTTCTTTGGTTGGGTTAAAGTCTGAGCTCAGATGTGTGATCACATAAGGGAAAATTCCGTGGAGACTTGGAGTGGAACGAAGCCCCCTCCTTAATACTTTTGTCTAACATATGTCACTGTATTAAAAATAATTACTTTGGTTCCTTAGAGGGGAAGAGGAAGGTGGTTTTTTTTTTTTTAAAACTTGGAATTCTATATTGAGTAGGCAAATAAACTCCTGAGATTGCTTTCATTTGAAAGGGATATTTTAAATGGTACCTTTTACTTGAATGTTGGCCAGTTTAATTTAGATTATTGCTTCTGACAATTAACCTCGTGTTGGGCTGCACTTGTCTCATTAGCAACGTGGCGAGTGATGAACTTGGATTCATGAGGGCTCAGCCCTCACCTGGGAAACTCACCCGCCAGGGCTGCACCACTGCTCTGACAGTTAACAAATCCACATAAAAGCGTCCGTGGAGGGCTGGGGCTGGGGGATTAAACAAACACATTAGTAATCTTACCAAATTCATTGAATAGTTTTGCCAGGAGAGAAAGTTAAACAGCAGAGGAGGCATGGGCATGAGATTTAAAAATACGTTGTTTCGAGGTGATCTGGTTTTGATATTTTCCTTTTTCAACTTTTTCTAGTTTGAGACAGAATTTCTCCTTCAAAATTTATCTGCTTTAAAAACAAGTTTTTAAATAAAAAGGGAATAGACTGATAGGGAGTAAGGATAGGGCTAAATAATTTAAAGAATAAAATTCTTAAATTCTGTTTGAATGTAATGCTTCATCTGCCAGGAAATGATCAGTTGATTTGTTTTTCATTTAAGCAGAACCAGTTACGCAAGTTGTGGTTTTATGAACTGATTCCCCCTGCTTTTTCTCCCCTGATTTCTATCCACTGAAGCAAAATATCTGTTACTTCCACAATCTACTGATCTGCGTTACACAGGGAATATTCAGAAATAGTGTCATCTTTTGGTGGTGATTTGACGAACAAAAGAATTTAAGATAATTTTCTGCAATAGAAATAATGACTTCACCACCTTTGTATAGTTGAAGGCTTCTCATCTAAATATCATCAGAGAATGACTACTAATGTTCAAACCCCAAGATGAAATACAAAGAATCTTCTGGCATTACTCGGAGAAACAACTGAAAAAAAAAAATTTTTTTCCAAATTTTTTTTCTTCCTATGTTTTTCATTTCTTAGTTATACCAACATGCTGCATACCTGTGTCTAAATATACATACATACATGTGAACTGTATAGTGTCCGGAGTAAATACAGATACACATATCTTTATATGCAGGAAGGGGAAAAAGTGTTAATTCCTTAAAGTAAGTGTTTTATTTTCTCCTTTTAATTTAAATTCACTTTTCATTTTATTGTATCGGCTCCCTACAAATACTTCACTACTTTTGCTCTGAAAATCAGTAAGGGGAGCATGATTTAAACAGGCTGCTCTGTTCTCTCCCATTATGTGGCTATGCATATATTTGCAGCCACTTAAAAGGTATTATACATGTTATTTAGAAATAGTTATTCCATTGAATATTTAATAACGTATACGTGAAAACTGGTCCAGAAGAGACTATATGAAAAAAGATTTGCTCTGGCAGTAAAATGGGTTATTTTAGTGGACAAACGAAATCTTTTTTTCTCCTTGACTGCAGGGAGAGATGGGTCTGTGCAGCCGGCCAGTTAAATAGGTAGCCCATATGTGCACAGTGAAGAAAGCTAACGCTGAGGCGCGAATGTGACTGGCAGAGATCGCCCATGCCTACCTGCCGTGGTCCTTTCTCGTCTACAAGGGCAGCTTCGCCCTGCCCTGGGAGCTCGCACCTTTGTGTATTCTGGGCTGCCCTGCTCTGCGTGGGCTGAGTGAGCGTGCCTGGAGGTGGGTACCCTTGGGCACAGCTCTTGTGGAGCCGGCATCCCTTGCTCACCCCAGTAGACTAGACCCACGGCAGCCTCTAGTGATCTCCTCTTCCTCTTGTTTATAAATTTGAGTAAAATGCACGGTAAGAAGATGGGAAGAAAAGTCATGACTCAAGCTAAATAGAGTAAGTTGTTGCCTTGGGGGTAGGAGGAGGGGACATTAGAGGTTTGTGGTCTGGAGATTTATTCCTGTAGAGCTGGGAGGTGGCTGGCTGTCGTTCAGAGACGGGAGCAGCGTGGGGTTGGTGTGAGGAGGCAGGCGACAGTGATGTGGCCCTGGAGGGGCGGCTGAGCAGGCACTGCCCAGCAGAGCTGCTTGCCACGAGGGCTTCTCATCCAGGGTTGAAAGCATCTTATAGGCTGTGACGAATCTGAGCTCTGTTTTAGCAGGAAATAAAACCTGCTCATTTGTTTGCAAGCTAAAAATTAAAACTATTTTCTTTGTACAGAAGGAGGCCTAAAAGGCTGGCAGCAAGGTTGACACCATTTTCTGGCTAGGGCAGTTGTTGTTGGAGGGTTCTGCTGTCTGACTGAGGCTGAGGGAGAGTGTGCATCATTCTTGCCCATCAGCCTGCCAAGTCTATCTATCTGTCGTGAGATACGGCACTGCAAATTCCCTTTCCCTACTGGCAGAAGACACCTCAGCCACCATAACAGCATAATTTTGCAGTTCTACCAAGATCTCTCTAAAGTTTTGGTTGTGACATTTAGTTACATTTGCTAATATTTTCCTTCAATATAAAAATTATTGAAAAGATGCTTCCGGTATGACATTCCTTTTATTTAAACAGGGCACATGCGGGCACATGACACAGCTAATGGAATGTGAAGCCTTTGTACACTACATACCTGGATAAAAGCTGGCTTAAGTCCTTAATATCTTGAAATTGGTACCTCCGTTTCATTGCTATTTGTAAAGACCTTATGTTAGCACAGCCTGAAGACAGAGTATTTAGATTACGAACTGTTATCTTAGGTTCTATAAATTAAGTGTTCTTTAGACATTTCCAGATCAGGGGCCTCCAGGTCTTCGGTTGTCTTCTTTGAGCATGCAATGAAAAGCATTTCACCTCAGAGTAGGTAAAGGAGGTAACAGAGGCGCCAGTATTTTGGGTCACCAGCAATAAAATTACTCCTGATTGTCAAGATTGGGTAGAACTTAATTTTCAGCATGACTTCATTGAACAACTTCTCAAATTTCATGAGAGCAACATGTTTAGAACACTATATCTAAAGGAAGCCATTTCTCACAAAATCTTACAGATTCATCCATAATTTATCCATTTCATTTAATATTTAAGATTATTCTCCTAGATTACAATTTTAATGGTGTGGCTTTGACCTTTTACATCTACACCACAGCAGTACCTGGTCACACTGACTGGGACCCTTATTGCATGAGCTCTTCAAATGAGTTATTCTGTGATAAACCGTAAACTAGGGCCATCACCTGGGGAACGAGAGCTGTTTTGGTGCTGATAGGCTCCTCTGATTGGATTTTCATCCACCATAAACTCAAATGTGAAAAGGAGAAAGGAGGGTATTTCTGAGGCAGTGGATTTTTCCAGGTGGACGTGCATTATGATGGGTGTTTGGTCCTCACCTAAAATGCTGCCAGTCAAAAAGGCAGGCAGAAAAGCTGAGCTGCCTCTACATAGAGAGCTACAGACCTGAAGAAGTGCTGGAGCATCCCATATGGTGGATGTGCTGCATCACCTCTTTACTCCATATACTCTTTTTTGGTTTCCTTCTTTTTTTTTAACTGATTAGAAAAAGAAGAAATTTCAAATGGTTTTGAAGTCTGAATTATTTTAGCATTTTAGGCATCTCAGACTTTTGGGATAATTCTTTAGTACTAAAGTTTCTGCTTACTCAGTCTTTATTTCTTTGCAGTTTATACCTGTCTTAAGACCTGCAGTATGAAACAACCAATAATACTCCCTGTCTCCAAATGAACAACTGACTTTGGGGGAGTAAAATAGACTTTCATTAAGATGCAGATACCCACAGTGCAACCCACGTCCCACCACCTGAGCGAGTGCCAAGAGCAGGGAATAGTTACTGGCTGTGGGAGATGACAGTGTCGGCAGAAACCAGATTGAGGCTTTTCCTCCAGGGTGACCTTTGAAATCAATCAGATTGTGAAAATGATAAACCTCCCAAAGCCACCTCTTTGTCTTGTGCTTGCTGTGCTAGTAGTGCTCCCTCAGTGCTGAGGTTTACTCTGGTTCCCTGTGTGAGTTAAGGAGAGGAGCATACATCTGGATTATTGGAGGGTCATTCCGCGTATTCTTTCGGGAATGCATGTGCATGCAATGTCTTCATCTTCCTACATAAGACTTTGGGAAGTACTGTTACGTGTATCTTACTATCTCCTTTACTGTGATGTTATTAGTTGAAGTCCCTAGTCAATTACTGTGTATTTGCGGTACAGAGGAGAACACTGGCAGCGGGATAGGTTGTACCTTGTGGTGAAATGGCATCTTTGCTAGATTCCAGACATTTTCTAATATTGGTACCATGTTCTGAATAAGGCATCATCCCAGTGTATCTTTGTTTAATGATATTCCCCAGAACTGTGAATGAGCCTCTGGATTCCTTTTCTGCTTACACACATGTAGAAGCTGTGCATACGTGGGCCTAAGATACCTGGGGCTTTGGGAGATGATTAGGAATGACAATCTTTCCCCCCTCCTTTCTTGAAATATCAGCGTGGGGGATTTTTTGGCTCTTTGCATTTGAACATGAGAGAGTTTAGGAGAGAGAAGGAAGTGGTGAGAGCACTGAGCTCTGGAGGAATAGGGTTCTGGTACGGAAATTGATTTAGTATAGGAGTGTTGGTACTAAACAACAGTTTCTTACACCAGAAGACCCATCATTGGGGCTGTTGTGATAACCTATCTCTTAAGGTGTCTGCAGTGCTACAAAAAAAAAAAAAAAAAGGCCTGAGAGTGCTGGTGTTCCATCTTCCAGCTTGGTGGGTTGTGAACCAGTGTGAGCTACTTACTGGACGATGGATCTCAGGAGGTTCTAGAGCTCTCCACCATCTCATGAGGGTGTTTGCAGTGCCACCAGTGCTTGAGACTATGGAGTCTTGCAGTGTCTGATGGTGTACCTTAAACTCCCAACCTGGTTTTGGCTGGGATAGTGTTAATTTTCTTCATAGCAGCTCCACAATTTCTATGTGCTGTGATTACACGAGAATCTTAGCTGCTATGTAAAGAAGCAGTAAACTTCTGGAAATGCTTCAAAGCATGACGTGCATGTGCTGCAAACCTCCAGATCCAAAAAGTGAATAACTCTTTCCAGTCTTTGCCATGTGCACAGAAATTTATAATTAAAATTAAAAATATAGTTCTTTCTGTCTTTCTATCTTTTGGTCTTTCGTTCACAAACTGACTAACGTGGAGATGAAAATGCTAACAGGATCCAAAAAGGATCCGGTGGCTTTGTAAGAAAATAGGTTCAGTTCTAGGAAGATGTGGGCTAAGAAAACAAATCTGGGTTCATCTCAGCATAATGTGGGCTCATCAACAGTACAAGGGAAAACTGTTTTTTCTGAGTCTGGTAACAGTTCCTGCTTGCTCTGAGTCATCTGCTCTAGTGGTGAACTACAGTCTTTTTTTTCTCCTTTGTTTTCTGTTGATAGGAAATGTAGCATAGTTCAGTAACCAGCAAAGCTTTATTTAGACTTGTCAGAAATGCAGAATTGTTTTGCTCTTCCTGGGAAGAAAAGAGTGAGATGAGGAACGTGAGAATCAGGTTATCAATTGAAATGAGTCTCAGTGAAGGAAGAATTTTTATTGAATTTAATTGAATTTATCTGAATTTACAATGCTGCCCAAATTAGGGACTAGGATTATTAAAATGTATTTTGAAAAGAAATATTGCAACCTTAAAGATACTGTTCTTTGTCTCTCCTTAATAGATCAATTTGTAAGGGAAGGGTAAGGTTTGATCCATTGCCTTTTACCCATTTGTGAGCTACGAGGGAGACCTGAGCCTAAAGATCAACAAACCCTCAGTCTTTGGTCTATTGTGTATTCTTAATTATATGTGTGCATGCACATTTACATATGGATAATTTTGCTTCCTTACAATTTTTTAATATAAAAATGCTAGAATACAAGTCTTACCTCCTTTGTTAATTGTTTAATGGTGGATCTAGTTCTTAACTGAATGTCGTTAGAGATAGTAGGATCAAGCCTATGGACATTGTTTGGTCTTGTATGGATCTGGATGTGCTCTTACAATAATGCAGCTACAGAGAGCAAAGGACTTCGGAGCGAAATTGCATCTTCACATATTGCATTCATGTTGAATTAGTGGAAGCAGTCGTTGTTTGGGGTTTTCAGCAAAGTCCTCAATACCTCTCTTTCCTCAGCAATACATGCTTTTCTATCCTGCTAGTTAGATGCTGTCCTACTAGTTCTTCAGTTGTTCATGTTGTTTTTTTTCATGGAAGTAAAGAACTGAATGTCTGGTGGGAGGAAAGAAAAGACAGAAGGCAAGCCAAAAGTAGTAATTTAGTGAAAAAACGTTCTGCTAGTCTTTATACAGTGTAAGGAAAACCCCAAAAGACACAAATCTTAAACTAAAAAGATTAAGCTGTTGAACTACATAGGCCAGAATATGAATCTGCATTCAGTTTAGGGTTTGTTTGTGCAGCACAGCATGCTGTGTGTCCTTATTTTTCTTTGGACTTGAGACCCATGAATTTTCAAATCTACTGCTAGTTGACTCAACACAAAGATAGTTGGCTACTGTATGTCTGCAGTCTGAGCCAGACTTTCTGTGCTCTCGGTAGCTGTGTTACTGTGAGTAGGCAGGATATTCAGATTCATACAAGGCCAAACAATGTCCGTAGGCTTAATTCTAAGCCTATTAGACTCTACAATGTCCTACTAGCAATGCTCTTTTATAACCTTTAAAATGTGTTTTATGTATTCAGTTGCAATGCCACGTTACTGTGCTTTTTTCCTGCTCAGTGGACTGTCTTCCTGTGTGAAGCTTATAGGCAAGCATTGAAACTGGGTGAATTGAAGGAGTCTGCGGCACTGGCTTCTTTTTAAAAACAGATACAGGTTTTCCCCTAAAGAAGGAAAACGTCTTCTGTCTCTTCCTCTCTTCTCCATTCAAAAACATCATAATATAAAATCCAAGAAAGGCTTCTGGAGGGTGGGGGGACCAAAGGCTGTCTGCCAGGATGCCTTGTTCTCCCTGCTGGAGGTGTCGTGAGGTGGGTTGTGTTGGTGGCGTTGGGCTGGCAGGAAGCTGACAAAGAGGGCTGGAAAACAAATGTTTCTGTAAAGTTCTGGGCCTTTTACTCACGTGCAGCACCTGGTAGGTCATGAGGTGGCAATACAGTCACCAAGTCCGGAATTTGGGGCAAGATGATCCAGGCATTGTTTGTGGCTGTTAAAGAAACATGTGCAGTGGAGAAAAGCACCACCTGTTGAGTACACTTGCATTCCTGTTTCTTAGCAACTGAGGCAAATACACTAAAGCCCCGATTTTCAGCCTCTAAGGCTAAGGTGGAAGCACGTTACAGGTCCCCACTAGCAGTATCGGCCTATGTAGGCTCTCTGGGAGGCACTAAATTATAGACAGGAGCTGTGGTCCCAGCGCCAGGCTGGGGGATGGCAGAGAAGCAGCCAGGATTTTGCCACGGAGCCTGGGACTCAAAGAGAGGCAGCTGCTGTCCAAAGCAAAAGGAACAGCGGTGGTTTTAAGCCAACCTCCAGGAATGGGAGCAGCTAAGGAATCAGCTTCGATCAGGGAGTAGGCTGAGTTGTGACGCTCCTGGTCTGGATTTCGAAGGCATTCAGCAGCCACTGCTCCCTGGGAGGAGGCACAGCCTTCGCTCCTGTGCAGCTGAGCAAGCTCAAGCGTTCCCAGGATTGAGCTGGGAAGGATCTTACCATAAGAGTACAGGTTGCCCAAAAGACAGTAATTTCATGCAAAAACGGGGAGAGTGCCGTGCTTTGGGCTTTATGTGAGGATGCTGTTAGTGAAGGAGTGTGTGCTGCAATCCTGTGGGCATTTGGGCTACTGAATAATACTGCTGAGAAAAGTAGCCCCGGTGTGATGGTGCCTCTCAGGAGAGGAATGCCTGGTGGAGGTTAAAGCTGAGCGCCAGGCCGACAGGGTTATGAAGGGCAACGGCTAAGAGCTGTTTAGTATCTTGGATGCAGTAGCCTCTCTGTCATGAGTTTTCATGACTGAAAAGAGTTTGTTTTCATGCCCTAGAAGTGATGCTTGGAGTGGTTCTCTCTCTCAAACAAAAAAGAGAAAAAGAGGACTTCCCTCTCTTAATTCATGTATTACTTCTTGCTGTCCAAGGTAAGTGCAGACTTATCCCAAAAATGGCAAAAGAGAGATGTTATGCAGGGCTAAATGTGGTTTTCCTCAATGGAGGTAATAGTTTTAAAAGTAATACAGAAAACGTAAAAAATACTTGGTTTTAGAATATTGTGTACCTCCTTTGCTTCCTCACCCTTCCATTTATTTGTGGCATTCATGTTCTATCGTATAACAGTTTTAAAAATAATCCCCTGAAGTAAATAACATCGACCTTTTTTTTTTTTCCTGTTTCCTTACCAATTATTGGCTGTTTTTTCAGACAGAATAGGGGGTTGGAAAATTAAATAAAGACTTCCAAAATAACAAGCTCCAGAAAATTTTATTTAATTTGTGGGTTCATTCTGTTCTCCCCCCCCCTTTTTTAAGAAGATCTTTATTAATTTAGTCTAGTAACTTAGTGCCTATATTAAATTAATCTTATAAAAGTCAGGGTCCTCACATAACGTTTCCCAAATGTGAAGCAGCATCTATTACATGAGGCACAGTCTTTTTACTGTAAAATGTAAACCCGATATGTAGAATTACAAGGCATCAAACTGTTTGGTGTGTGTTATTTAAGTCAAATACTTGAGTACAGTTATGCTGGAGGAAAGGAATGGGCAACACTAGCGTTCAAAAAATTAAAAACTCAAACCGAGCTTCATATATCAAAGCGATTTTCATCTGTGAAAGTACTCTGAAGTTCAGCAATTAAACCTTGTAACACTAACAGTCTTCTTGTTGATAGTTACTTACATCTATGTTTCTGTAAACATTTTAATATATAATCATATAAATATCATATATAATCATGTAAATGCATATCTGTATTGAAGTCCTTGTATTAATACAGATGTGCAAGCCAGAAAGGCTAGATATGCGTGTTTAAATTGACCAGCTCATAGATGTGTTGTTGCACCACAAAATTTCGTCCTGTAAACCGCCATTGGTAGACATAGCTTATGACAGCATTTTAAAGCAGCACTAGCAAAGACCTCCAGCAACAGCAGTACAAGGGGCTTTGCGCTGCCAGAGCTTTGGGTAGCTCGGCCGTGCCTTCCCCTTGGGTGAAGGTCACCCTTCTGTGCAGAGCCCTGAAGTTGCGCAAGTCTTACGAGCTGGGGTGGAGTGTTCGTCATTCAGGGAGTGTGGGTGTTCCTGTTGATTTGTGGATGTGTACATCACAGTGTAACCACATAGTTTATTCCTGTTCTCTCACTGAATTATTTATTATGGACCGAAATGAGGAACGAGGGGGATTCTTTTGTATTGGCATAAACATAGGATTATGTTCATTCTGTGCTTTCAGTCACTAAATCACCGATATGTCAATTGGCATAATACAGTCTACCTCACAGGGATGTTACAAAGCTTAATTAATTAATGTTTTTTAAGTGCTTTGGGATCCTCTGATGAAAGGCGCTTTAGAAGTGCAGGGGCGGATTATGCTGATTATTTTCCCCATCTATTACCCTAATATGTCACTGATTGAAATTCAGTGGAATAATATGGGCACCCTTATAATGATGGGCAAAGGCAGTATAATATTTTTTAAATTTCCCTAAGAGCTAGAAAAGGCAGCTCAATAATATAATACAAAAATTAATATAATCAGGGTTTTTTTTAATTGTTCCCATTGCTTTTTTCTCCTTTCTGCTTGAAAAGTCATTCCCTTTGCTGGATTAACAACAATAACTACAAATTATGCCTTTATGTTGTTACAGTTTGATGATATACTGCAGCCAGGGTACAGGTTAGAAACACAGGCTGAGTTATTATGTACCGCAGGGTAGTGATTTCCTGCAAACTGATTTATGGATAAATAAGTCTATGTACTTATTACATGGGACAGGCAGTTTTTAATTTCTGTAACAAAGCACAGCTGAACAAAGGAAAATTACATGCTATAGCATAGGGACAAGACACCTCTGAAGAGAATAAACACATGCAATCAACATCACAAGAGCCTACCCATCTTGTAGGGGGGCCCTGTCAGTAGTGGCTGATAGATAAATGGCTTGATGGTCCCGGCAGCGGGGGTTTTATTGAGTGTTTCATTGAGGTCTTTCATTTGGAGTTGTAAAAAGAATCAAAGTGTTTGGGTGCTAATGCTAATCTGCAGTTTCTCCTGAGTTTCTGTTGTGTTGATAAGAGCTGCTGTTAGAAAGTAAGATGTTTAAACAAAATTGTTTGATTGAACTCACAGCACGGCAGCAGAAGTTGCTTGTGTTCTTCACCCAGCCTTGCGTTTGCAGTCAGCCACTCTTGGGCAGGGATCCTGTCATGCAGGGACGTGAACGCTAGGACACCTAGTACAGCTCTGGAACGCCACAGCCACGTGAGGCATGGCTCTGGTCTGGTATAACTCTGCGGATTCAAATTTGCTCAGTGCATTTTGAAGGAGTAAACGTAGCCCAGGAGATCTTATGCTGGGTTGGGCACTGCGTATTCCCTCAGCCTTTCTGAAGCTCACATAAACACTGTGGTGTTTGCCGTGTCTGACTGTACAGGCACGTGTTCTTGCCTGAGCTGGATGTAACTTGTGCTGCCACAGCCTGCAACGTGTTAGTGAACATGGAGCTGTAGCGTAAGAAACGAGCTTTGCACTTCTCCAGTTTCCAGCCTGACTGCCTGTCAGTCCGCAAGGACAGCGATTAAAACAAGTTCTGCTTTAACACCTCACCCTATGTGAGTCTCAGCAGGTTACATTTGCTTATGCTGTAGCAAATGAGAGTTTTGGTGTGCATCAGGTTTGTCTGCTTAGTGTTGACAAGCGCTTTTCATAATGATGTTTGGTAAAGAATCTATTCTCTGCTATCCTTCTTCTTCCCCTTTAGCCAAAGAAACAAAATTCCTTCTCTTTCCCCCTCTGTATGTATTTGGGCAAGTGTTACTCATGATTCATTTTGTAGCTGTCTCCAGAAAAATGTTGAGGTGGGGGTGGTGGTGCTAATGGGAACTTCCAAAATGTCCTTCATTTGATCCCGTGAGTTAATTTTAACCCTAGCAGATTAGCATTTTAAATAAGTTGCATTAATCCTGCGTTACCTACCTACAAGTATCCATTTAAGATATAACTCAGATATGCTCATAACTCGTGAAAGGTGAAATCAGGAGTCTAACCATGGTGGGAGCAGTTTGTGAAGGGAGGCATTGACAGCATGAGGTGTGTTCTGGTCCTGTTTGCTCTCTTTAGCTGCAAAAAAGAATTTGGAAAATGCCCCATTTTAAGAGTTCGATTTTACAGGAGTGAGGTATTGAAGTGTCCATGGGATGTTCCAGTAATTCTCATGGGACTATCCAGATAAAAAGTTAGCTATGCACGTGGCTGGGAAATGCAGGACCCGGACCTCATTCTGTTTATGACCAAGAAGTGTCATAGCTAGACTATATATTCTAAACCCCAGATG
Organism: Aquila spilogaster; assembly: GCA_024606505.1. Classification (NCBI taxonomy): domain Eukaryota; kingdom Metazoa; phylum Chordata; class Aves; order Accipitriformes; family Accipitridae; genus Aquila; species Aquila spilogaster. The sequence continues at coordinate 28,693,520 of JANHGO010000071.1, read as the reverse complement.
TGACATTCTTAGAATGAGTGTACTGTATGGCCGTCTTTCCGTTTGCAAAGACAAATGAGGCTTCCAGCCCATACAGGTAAATAATTTTCTGGGACAGCATAAGCTACATAATAATGAAAAGGGTTTGCCAGCTTAGCTGTAGTTTTCTGGGAAAAAAAAGCTTTTTGCCTTTTGCTGTTGTTATGCTCCTGATTAACTTAGTTATTCTAGAAGTCTGCTTTAGCCCCCAACCTTGCATCCATTCATTTCACATCTCACTAGGGTGAAGTCCCAGGAATAATCCCAGTGCTTTGAATGCGTCACTCTTTCAGGTGATACTGTAAAAGAAAGGTCATGAAGATCCTGTGTCAAGTTCTGCTAGGTATAGAGGTCAGCCATGATGTAGCTGGTCAAGCCTTCTGTTCCATGCATTGTTCTGCTCTGACTTGCGTAGTTACTACTTTCTTCTCCAAAGGAGCTGCATGTTAAATTAAACTAAATTGAAAGCGCTCTAGCAGGGTGGCACATCATTGGCCTAAGTGGAACACCAGCAGTGAATTGCAGTGGTTGTTATGTATGAACCTGACACGCGAGCTCACAGAAGTTTGCTGCTAGTGTGTTCTGGCATTCTTGTGGGTGAAGGGAGTTATGTAAATTTTAAACTAGGTTGCTTTGTCTTTTTTCCCTATCTGCATTTTGATGAAGCTGAAGCTTAAACTTAATAAAAGACCTGTCTAGAGGAGGACATGCCATTCAAGAACCAACAGCCAGCGTGGATAGAGAATCTCTTCTAAACCACGTTTTGGGAATTAAAAAAAAAAAAAAAAAAAAAAAAATCTTTTGAGAAAATGGTTTGCTCCGTTTATTGTCTTTAATTGACTGACTGGCCCGGGCTGCATTCAGCCATTTCTAGATGAGTTCTTGAGAGCTGTTCTAGTGTATGGCCATTTCTTGAGTGTGTGCAAGCTTTGAAATCTGTTGAACTTTCCCTTCAGAAAAACTCTTACAGGAAAAGAGTCCCAAAGGATCAGTGATACAGGAAAGAGAAGCAGACTCATTAACAGAAGAGTTTTGTGAACTCATGAAAGATGTGCTTTCAGATTTCCTGAGCAGTCTGATCTGCTGTGCATTATCTACACATAATTTTGAGAAGGTCTGGAGCTGACAGAGGAGTGATATTCCTGGAGCAGTAGTATATTCTTTAATAACACAGTGACCTTTGCTTATTCCTGTCCCTACTCCCAAGTCTCAGTTGTGGTAGGATAAAAGCTCAGTCAGACTAGTTAAAGTGACTTCTTTAAAGGCCTGAGCTGTACTATTTGGAGTCAATGAGAGGAACAATAAAAAACGTGTATGTGGAAGTGACTCCTTGCTACCAGGCTGTTATCTTGGGATTGCTGTTACACTAGAAACACTGAGTCCAGGATGAGAAGGGACCTTTTTAAGGGGGAAAATTTTGGTCCACTCAGATGTTACTGAAGAGTCATTCAGAGATGTCTTCTAGCATGCAGAGAATACGTTTGCTTAACAAGCTGGCATCATCTTCCCAAATGCAGCCCTAGAGCTGCCTTAAGTACAGTGTTGGTGCCATGAAATAAACCACCTGTGAAGTCTGCTGAGGAGCTGGATGGAAACCATGGCTTCTGGCTATCATTTGGACCAGCTTAATGCGCTCTGGAAAAAAAAATTTCACACGTCATATCACACCGGCTGAAAAAATAGCGTACATCAGCAGTGCTGTAACACAGAGTAAAGGACTCGCAGCAGGTGTTAACGTGCAGAGGCACGGAGCATTATGGTAACACCTGTGTTTGTCTAAATCCAGCCAGAACAATTTCCTCTCCAGTTGTAGAGGAGGATTAAAAAAAAAAAAATAAAAAAAAAAATCTACCTAACTTCCAGTAGTAGCAGACATTTCCTGTAAAGCAATTTGCGTAGTATTTCCCATGGTGCACTCTGGCTGCACTGTGGTTTTTCTCTTTAAACTTTTTTAGTCTGGGGACACCTTTGGTAACTTCAGTGACCCCCAACCATCTCTTTGTCTCTCACCAGCGCTGCCAGGCCCGAGCAGTTGCAGATGGTGTGCTCTCTGAGTGCTTTCCTTAATTGAATGAAAAATAAAGCCTCTTGTAAAATATTACCAATTTAGATGTGACTTATGGGGCACATATGATGCTTATTTTTTCAATTACATGAAAACTTGGCGTGGTTAAACATAGGAAGCCAAGTGTTCTGTGAAGCTGGTATGGATTTCTGGATTTTTAGGTGATTTTGTTTTAAATTATTATGTAGCAGAAGGGGGTGAAGGAAGTCAGCAGCTAAACTGTGTTTTCCCAGCATGTATTTCACTCAGTGGACCCTTGATGCTCATTTCATGACTAATATATGCTGCACTATATGCATTTCTTGTTGTCACCAGAGATAACATTAAGTAAACTATCCCCTTAAGAAAAACAGCTTTTCTTGGCA